>VMDO01000649.1:14293-39839 GCA_007922755.1 Pedetes capensis | reverse complement strand
CAGGCATAAGGGAAGGAAGAAAGAAAGAATAAAAGAAGGAAGGAAGGAAGGAAGGAAGGAAGGAAGGAAGGAAGGAAGAAAAAAGGAAGGAAGGAAGGAAGGAAAGAAGGAAGAAAGATCCAAGATCATCACTGTAAAAGTGAATCTGATGGTCAAATCCAAAATTGAAGATCAGGACTAAAAGGGAGGAAAGAACAGAAAGCACAAAGTGAGCCAATAGAAGCTCACATATGGGAAGCTCCTTGCTTGTACTGGGGGACAAGGGATTTGAAGGTCTGCAGTCATGAGGCAGTGTTTCCCCTGTGCCTTGCCAAGGGCCCCAGACACCTTTTCTGCTAAGTAGCTCATGCATACAAGCAGTCCCTCTAGGGTCAGACAGGTGACTGTATGCAGGAGATTTTCTTTGAGGTTGAAAAATTGCCACTTGTCATTGCCGTGAGCCCCAAATGGGGACTCGGGGTGCTCTTTCCAATCTCTGCCCTACAACAATGAGTATTTGGAGCAGACCATTGCCCTGGTAAACGAGACCAATTGCCATGTATTTTTAACTTCACTTGTAACCCTAAGTATGCCACTAAGAGCAGGGCACTGCCAATAATAAAAGTAAATACTTACTGTGAGTCTGCTGGGGGAAAAGCTAACAATTCTCTTCTTTTGCTCTACCCTTTATCTTAGCCAACAGGCTGAGAAGCAATCTCTTTTGGCCTAGAAAGAATGGACAAGTTAACCTTCAGAATTATAGGGGAAGAAAACACTCCGTGGCCCTCCCAGACCCTGAGCTGTACTAAGGACTTCACAGATGGAGAGGCATTTCTCAAGACTTCTCCCCATCATGAGTCACCATCCACCAAATGTTTAAAGCTTGTTTCAGTCATACCACATCACCTGCTACAGTCTGAATGTTGTGCCCTCCAAAACTCATGTCAAAACTTCAGTCCCAGTGCCACAGTACTAAGAGTGGTGTCTTCAGGAGGGCCCCACCGTGATGGGTGGGATTAGTGCCTTATAAAAGACCTGGAGGGAACTAGGTAAGCCTGTTTACTATTCTGTCCCTTCTGCCACCTGTGTTCCCTCCAGAGGTTGCAACAACAAGATGTTGAACTGGAATAAGAGCCAACCCTTACCAGACACAGAATCTGGCCGTGACTTGAACTTGGATTTCTTAGCCTCTAGAACAGTAAGAAATAAATTTCTATAGTTTAGAAATTGCTCAGTTTTGAACAGACCAAGGCTTCACCCTATCTTTGTTACTTCCTAGCTCTTTTGATGTATTTTCCTGTTTATTTATTGCCTAGCTATACTCATAATCATGTTGTTTCCCCAGGCTAGCACTAAATGGCATCTCCACAAATGTTGGTTGAAAGAATGAATGGATAAATGAGTGAAGACTATAAGTGAAATCTACAATTGTCAGATAAGTTTCAAATACATAGATGCTTCCAATTAACAAGCCAAAATAGTGATTAAGAACAAAATGAAGTACAATGTTATTGCAAACATTTCAAAAGCATTCACTGTAGGATATTTTAAAATACTTCGTCCCACTAATACTTAAAAACATATGACTTAAGTACCAAAATATATGAAATTTCACAAAGCATTGATATACACTTTGGTTTTCATCTAATACAACTACTACATGCCAGGAGAGGTGGTGTGTACCTGTAATGCCAACAATTGGAAGGCAGAAGCAGAAGGATTGCCAGTTTGAGGCCAGTCTGGGCTACATAGCTAGACTTTGTCTAAAAGAAAAGAAAAGACCAAAATAATAAAAACAACAAAACCAAACAAAACCAAACCCAAAAATCAATGACTTCACAAACTGAAATGCCCTTGAATATATTGTATGAGTACATAATTCCTTTGCCTATCAGTGACATTTTTGGATATTTTGAACCATTACACCAGAATGTAGGTCCCTTACTACATGACCAAATCAATGGAAAAGTAAAACAAGTACTATTCTCCGTGACTGAAGTGGCCAGAAATCTGCACTGGGTATGACAATAACTTCTTGGACAGTTTACTAGAATGATTTAGGAAACTAACTGTATTGTCTAGCACTGATATTTCATTGAATTATGAAGACTATATAAATTTCCTATTACTGATGTAGGAAATTACCATAAATTTAGGGGCTTAAAACAACATATATTTATTATCTTACTTTTCTAGGGGTTAAGAAGTTCAAAATCAGTCTCATGAGGCTAAAATCAAGCAGGGCTGGTTCCTTTAGGAGGCTTGAGAGTCTATTTTGTCACCTTTCCAACTACTAGAGGTTGCCTGCTTTCCTTGGCTTATGGCCCCAATCACATTTCCTCCTCTGGTTCTCCTGTCTCCCTCCTATATGGGCCCTTGAAATGATCTTGGGCTTACCAGGATAATCTCTCCATCTCAAAATCCTTACCTTAATCATAGATTCTCTTATGGTTTAAATATGGAATGTCTCCCTGTATTAGTTATTTTTCTTATTACTGTGGCCAAATGCCTGATAGAAACAACCTAGTGGAAAGTTTATTTTGGCTCATGGCAGGGAAGACATGGCAGAGCAGCTTATAACATGGCAGGCAGGAAGCTGAGAATTCACATCATGGTGTGCCAAGAACCAGAAAAGGGGAATGCCAGTGCTCTCTGGTTTTCTCTTTTTCCCTTTTCTAGTCCATCCAGGCCCCTGGGATGGTGCTACTCACCTTCAGGGTGGGTCTTTTCCCTTCAGTTAATCATCTCTGGAAACACCCTCACAGATACATCCAGAAGTATCTGTGATACCTCTGTGCCTCACCATCTTTTAGATGATTCTAAAGCCAGTCGAGTTGGAGATGAAGATAAAGATTAACCATCACACCCCTACAGCCTCATGTGTTGAATGCTTGTTTCCCCAGATGGTGGTGCTATTTTGGGAGGTGGTGGAGACTTTGGGATGTGGGGCCCAGCTGGAGGAAGTGGCTCACAGAGGATGTGCCTTGAAGGTTATACCTGGTCTCTAGTCCCTTCCTTTCTTTCTGTCTACCATGAAGTGAACAGCTTCCTCCTCCTCATGCTCCTGCTGCCAGGATGCTCTGCCTTAACACAGGTCTAGAATCAATGGATCTAAGGACTGGGCTGAAATCTCTGAATCTGTAAGCCCAGACAAATCTTTCTTCTCTTAAGTTGTTCTCTCGGGTATTTGGTCACAGCAAGGCAAGACTAGCCAATATGTATGCAAAATCCTTTTGCCATGTAAGGCGACATGTTCACAGGCTCTAGGGACCAGGATATAGATGTCATTAGGAGGCTACTACTCAGACAGATCTTAACCATGGGCCTTACCTTATGAAACACTAGTTCTTTTTCCAATCAGATGCCTTGGTGGTTGTCTTGGCTTACCTTATCTTTACTCCTCCCTTAGCTACGATATTACTATCATATAATAACACAATGTGCCAGACCTAGTTCATGTACTTTGTACATTTTAACTCACTTAATGTAGACACAGAAAGAAAAGGCCTGGCTAGTAAACAGCAGAATCAAGGTTTAAACTTAGAAAGTTGCTCCCTAGAGTTAATGAGTGCATAATCTTTCCCTGCCTGCAGCCATACCACTGTGGTGTCCAATCCCTTCAGACCTCAGAAGCTAAGCAGGGTTGGGCCTGATTAGTACTTGGATGGGAGACCTCCTGGGAATACCAGGTGCTGTAGCCCACCCCTAAAAATCAATCAGGCATTGAAAACCCTATAAATAGCAGAGAAGCACAATACTGTTTTGCCTGTTGTATGTAGGGTCACTATGAGTAGGACACCAACTCCACAGTACCTAATAACAACGGTAACAATCTCCCCCTGAGCACCCTAGTGCTAATTGTGGCATCTGAGTTAAGCTATTTGACATCTTATAACACTCTTTTCAGACTTTGATTCCCACCAAAATACACCAATGTGAGCCTCTGTTTTCAGCCATGTACCCCTCAGTTAGGCCTGAAGCCTGGTTAAGTTTCTGAGTGATTTTGGGTCAACTGAACAAACTAAATCTCTAACCCCTCAAAGCATGCCCTTGTGCATGGCAAATCCACAAGAAGTCAGTTCTTAAGATCTAGCTGGACACATTCCTCAAGTCTGTATTCAGTATTGAAAAGTATTACTTTTATAAATGGGAGTGTGACTCATGCTTCTGTTTTTATTGAGTACATGGAAGCAACAGTTAATGCAATTTGGTCCAAACTAGAAGTATAATTCCACTGTTGGAAGAGCAGTCATGCTCAGATTTATTAGAAGCTGGAGAAGGCTCTGCCATAGTTCATTAAGGGTTTTCATTTTTTCATCTATATTAAGCTAAACAAAGTTTCTAAGTCAGCCAATGCAGAGCTTCTGCTCTGACTAGATTCTTGCCTTAACTCAGCAGTTCCTAATCTCAGACTACAGTGCCTCTCGGGTTCCTCTGCTTACACTCTTGTTTGTATTTGTATGGTATTCTGTTGTATGTTTAGTGCTGTATCTAAAAACTCTTGGAATAATCCAAACTCACAACACTTTACTGGCTGAAGACAGAGTAGCCAGTGGGCAGAGCTACATGCTATACATATATGGTGATCATAAACAATCAGCTATTGCAAAACCTGTGAATAGCAGAGAAACACTGACAATAAGTTTCTCTTCAATGATGTAAAATGATTTCCTCTTCTCCTCCTCCTCCTCCTTTTCAGTACTTGACGGTTGAAGCCAGGGCTTTGCTGGTACTTTGCAAGCTCTCTACCACTGAGCTGTACCCCTGCCTTTTTTGTAATTTATTTTTTATTTGGAGACAGAGTCTTGCTAAATTGTGTATGGTGTCTCTGACCTTGAACTTGCAATCTTCCTGTCTCTGCTTCCCAAATCACTGGGATTAGAGGTATGTGCCACTGTGTTCATTTGGAGTGATTTGTAAGATATATTGTTAAGTTAAAAATAAAATGCAAGATACCTTTCAAAATATGGTACTGAAACAATTAAACACACAAATATCAAAAAATAATTAAACAAAAAGCCTCTATCCTAATCTCACACTATATTTTTTAAAAATTAAAATATATCATAGGTCTAAATTCAAAATTTAAAATGATAACACTTCTGTTGTACATGGGATCACTCCGAGTTGGACAGCAACTCAATGACACCTAACAACACCAACAATGGTTATTGTAAGGCAATAATACATTGATAAAGTTGTTTAGAACAAAGCAATGTACAAAATAAAATTTAATTTATGCTTCTTGCTATATAGAAAAAAAGTAGAGAAAAAAATCTGTGGTTATCTCCCTTATTTTGGGAAAAAAGAAACCTACCTACCATATATTCTCAAAACTAAGCCACAATGCTTCAACAGTTTTAGAGGGTTAAAAAATCAGATGCACATTAGAATCATGTGCAGATTAAATCTGAAGTGAAGAGCTGCTTTGGGGAAAATTATAGAACTGCTGTACATGTAGTAAAACAATACAATGTAATTTATTATTTTATTCATTAACATAATTTACCTACTATTCATCACACTCATCACCTCTCACAGCTGAAACACTATCAGTCCTCTCCATCATTTCCTTATCATATTTATTTAGTTGTCAATGGAAAAAGGAGAGGGTCAAGGAAAGGAGTGGATTAGAACTGCAAAATAATTTTTTTTTACATTTAAGGAATAGCCAAAACTTGAGGGAGAATTAGATTCGAGAATATATGGTGATTATAATAGCTTCCTAGAGGAGGAGAGAAAGGGATGAAAAAGAAGGGATCGTATGACAAAGATGACCATGAATCTTTGACATTTTTCCCACTGTGGGAGCTATGCTCCTGCCCCATGAATATGGCATATTCTGTAACTGCTCTGATTGAAAAATCTAGTGCAGTGATGCTGTGCTAGTTTGTCAGCTGGGCCTGAAGAGAAAGAGCTTGCATCTGAAGTCCTAAAGCACCATGGAAGAACTACATATCACTAAGTCACCTGCTTTGACAAAGCCTAAGATATCTCTTCTGAATACTTTACCCACTAAATCATGACATAGTAATAATAGTAACAACAACAACAACAACAAGTTATTGTTTTAAGCCTCAAAGTTTTGCAGTGGTTTTTATGCAGTGATCTACAACTGGATGTACTGCATTTAATCCCCAAAACTGAAAACCAAAACCAAAACCAAAAACAATACACAGCTGGAACAGATGGTGTTGCTGTCAGTAGCAGTGAGGGGTGCTGTATCCCAACATTACTGCCTGCCCTGAGGTGGTCCCTTTCTTGGGACCTCCACCCAGGGGAAATATCAGGTCCTTGTTTCAGTCATAGTGAAGAATCCCAAGGTGAGGCAGAGGAGTGAAACAAAGTTTAGAGTTTATTAGACAAAAGGCAACAGCACACTTCCAAGTGAAGGGCAGGTATATAGAAGGATGTCTTTACAATGGATATATATGTGATTTTGTGCCTTTTGAAGTTACATTGTCCAATGGGGTCCCACCAGGTGCCAGGTATATATTTATAAATAGGAAAAGGAGCATTGTTAAAGTGCCTGGATTGAGATAGTTGAGAAAATCCCTACTATATCTAGTCTTAAGGAAATTACCTAGGTCTGGTAAATTTAATTTTAACCTGAAATCTGGCTTGGTGAGATACTTAGGGAAGCTCTGGTTTCTCTGCAGGCAGTTCTCCCAGGAGCTTTTCTGTTTGGGTTGTACTGCAATTCTTGGCTGATAAAACTCAACACATCCTGGAGTGAAAAGCCCTTTACTTCCCATGTCCCCAGAATTTTCCTGTCTTTCTATCTTGCCTCAACTTCCCCCTCTGAGACTTTGATCCCTTAATCTTAAAGGTTGATGAAGGCTGAAAGTCTGGCTTCTGAATCTTCTTAGAGCTGAATGGGGGCACAGCCTCTACCTATCCAGGGACTGATAGTCTTGACCTGCCTGATCTAAGGGGGACAGGGGAGGGTCTGTGTTTTGGGGTTGGAGGATCATCATCCAAAAGGAATCTGGAAGAGATGATGTCATTAGTCTAGACATCAAACTCGTAGACAATAAAGTATACAGCAGATTGTTATGCTAACTCCTAGGACTAAGGCCAAAAACTAAGGCCAAAAACAGGAGAACTTTTTTCCACCATGAGGTGCCTGAGAACCAGGATGTTAACAAGAAAGCTTAGGGCAGAATCTGACACATTTAAACCTTGACGTATTTCCTGAGTTATCAGACGTGTACACAGCATTCTACTTTAATAATGGCACAGGTTACCTTTTGTGCTGCTGTCAAAATATCAAGGGCCATCTGATTTTGTAGAGCAGCTTTTCTCATCATTTGGACTTCTGTGTTAAGGAGAAAAATCCCCTGCATAATATCACTAAAGGTCTTTTGGGTGAATTTAGTGAGAGATTCAATATGCCAGATAATGTCTTCTAACCCTACGGAGGGAATAAAAAATAGAAGCCAAATGAGCATACCAGTGAAAAACATCTTGTCGATGTTGTAAAATGGGAAGGTTTGCAGGATGCCCTACAGTTTTCATCCAGTGTCCCTGCACCTGAAGGTAGCCTAATGTGCATCTTCCCATCCATCCTGGGAGTAACCAAGGCCAGAGGTTGCTACCACGAAGTCATCTGGTGCCATTTGGAGCAAGCCTCCTAATGCTAAGCCTCCAAGTCCAATCAGTAACAAGCCAATCTATTTCTTTTAATATTATGGTTTAGTTAAATTAGAAATCCATGCTAGAAATCCATGCTAGATTTCTAGTAGAATTTTCATAGTCAAGTGAATAATTCTTTTGTTCCCAACAGTGGGGAGCCAGCTGATTGAGCTGCCCTATGGTAGGGGTGATCCAAATGCCCTCATCCAAAATCTGAAAATGTCCTTCCTTATATCTATGATTATCTGGTAAAATTCTAGGTAGTTGTGGAGTAGAATCACTCAGTTGGGGTTGAGCTACAGACCATGCCTGGAAATGAGTCTCTGTTAAAGAAAAATTCTTTCTATGGCCAGGTTGGTGAATAGTAATAGTTATAGGCCATTAGGAAGTATTGAAATTTGTAGCTACTTGAAGGATGGAGGGTTCTTGTCATTCTTCCTAATGAGTTGTTAGAGTTGTTTCCAATCATTACCCTGTAAGGGAGATTCCCACTAGGGTAGACCAGAAGTGCTAGAGACAGACAATAATCCACAAATCCAACACTCATCTTTGTTAATATCCCAAGCATATTATTGTGCCTAGTTGAGAAAATAGTTTGATTCAGACTATACTATGTTTACTAGAACTAAATAAACTAAGATTTTAAGAAGTATATTGATGCATGTATAAAGGGAAAGTTGCAACTGTTAATGAGACTTACCTTGTGTATAAGAAGCTAGGTGGTTTTTTCTTGTCTGAAGAGAAGCTTTAAATCTTCTAATAGTTCTCATGTGTAGGCAACTTCATCTCCAGGATGTTCTTGAGGCTGTGGATACTCAGAAGGGACAGGTTTTATTCTAGAAACATGGATCCATGAGGAGTACCTATGTAGTTTTACTGTATTAAGAGGACTTGGTAAAGGCCCTTCTATCAAGGAAGAAGCTGGTCTGCTGGGGATTCTTTATTTTCATGTTTTTAACAATGCATAATTTCCTGGCATTTGACTCATAAACTTTGTTATTGGGAGCCAGAAAAACTTTATTACCATATTCGTGTGTGTGTGTGTGTGTGTGTGTGTGTGTGTGTGTGTGTGTGTGTGTTACTAGGGGTCTGAACCTAAGCCAGGGCCTTCGCAAGCACTGTACCACTGGGCTGCACCTCCAGCCTCTTTGTTATTTTATTTTTATCATGAAATAGGTTCTTGCTTAGTTACATAAGCTGCCTCTGGCCTTGAACCTGTGATCCTCCTGCCTCTACCTCCCAAATTGCTGAGATTATAGGAATGAGCCACTGTGCCTGGCTATTACCATATTCTAATAAGGCTTTATGCATCTGTCCTAAATTTATTATATATTTTATCGTTTCCTGAGTCTTTTGATCAATTAATGGGTCATAAGTTAGGAAGGGTCAACCATAAAGCATCTCATATGGGCTTAGCTGTAAGGAGGCCTTCCGGGTGATTCTAATTCTCAAAAAAGCAACAGAGACCAGGTGTAACCATGTCTATGAAGTTTCTTGACATAGTTTGGCTAAAGTAATCTTAATATGTAAGTTTGCTCTTTCAACTTTTCCTGATGATTGAGGATGCCAGAAGAATGGAGATAATAAGTTATGCCTAATGCCTATGAGACCTCCTGAGTTACTTTGGAAATAAAAGAGGGTCCATTGTCACTTTGGAGATATTTTGAGAGTCCAAAACAGGGAATAATTTCTTTTAATAAGGGAACTTCCTGTGCCTTTTTGGTTTGGGTGGGCTAACCCTCTATCCATCCTGAAAAGGTATCAATAAACTCTAGAAGATACTTGTATCCTTGACAAGGAGGCATTTGAGTAAAATGTAATTGCCAATCTTCTCCTAGGACTGTCTCTCTCCTTTGTATGCAGGGGTGATGACTTAGTTACAGTTGCCGGGTTATTACAGGGACAAAGGGGACAAGCCTTGATAGCTTCCTGGATAGTAGCCTATAGTCCTTTTCCCCCAAAGGCGTGTAACTAAAGTGATTAATGCCTCTCTTCCTAGATGACATGAGTCAGGAAGTCCTTTAATAATTTTTCATCGATCAGCGTGGGGCAGCAGCCATTTTCTCGTGAGCCCAACAGCCATTTTTTCCGAGTTTGTATCTTTGGTGGGTGGCCCATTTCTTTTCTGCCTTGGTGTACAATGGGCTTACGTTTAGTTTTGGGGGCAATAGGTATTAGAACCATCGCTGTTGCCTCTTGAAGTGCTGCCTTTTTAGCACTTACATCAGCCAGTTTATTTCCCTAAGTGGTAAGGGAGTTGTCTCTGATGAGTAGGTTCCCAGAGAGTCTTGAAAAGAGACAAGATTTGAAGGTCGAGTTTAACTGGGGAGTTCTTTCCTATTGAAAGGCTTCTCTCTTTCCACATAGCTGTGTGAGCACGATGAACTAGAAAAGCCTAGATATTGACTTGTTTACCTTTTCCTGTTTGGAAAGCTTGAGTTAAATGGGTAAGTTCAGCTTTGGGGGGAGAGACTTTGCTTCTGTTGTTTCTTGTAGGCTGACTATTGCATGTTCTGTTCTCTGGATTCCTTTTCTCATATAGCTGCTTCCATCTGTAAACCATTCTACACCTGGATTCGTTAATGGTTGAGTTTGAAAATCAGGCCTGCTATAATAGACCTGGCTTATGGCCTCTACACAGGAATGGGGACAGTTCCTTATCTGTTACAGAGAGCAGGAGCAGAATTGCTGGGTTTAGCATGTGGCAAACTCTAAGAGTGATTTCTGGTGATTTTAATAAAAGGATTTGGTATTTAGGTAAACATCTACCAGTTAACCATTGATGTCCTTTGATTTTGAGGACACTGTGGGCTGGGGTTTAGCTCAGCTGCGCTCTCTGAGGCCCCGTGTTCAATCCCTAGCACCACAAAAAATGGGAGAAGGACTTGGCAGCCCACTCCCAAAACAATCCCAAAGCAATCAGCCACCAAGAATCCTATAGATAGCAGAGAAGCACTGACATAGTGCCAGTCATGTCACAGTGTCAGGGAGGGTTTTGTTCTGTCATACATAAGATCACTATGAGTTGGACCTAACTCAACGGCACCTGACAACAACATGAACTTGATGAAGGGTTAGGACCTCTAGTGAGCATTCCAGAGTGAGCTTGTTGGCTTCATCTACTGTGATTACTGTACCTGCTGTAGCTCCCAGGCATCATGGCCATCCACATGCTGCAGAGTCCAGTTATTTGGGAAAATAATCAACAGGCCTGGAATGTCACCTAATTTTTGTGTGACAACTGTCAGCACAGTACCCTGTCTTTCTGCCACATATAGGGGAAAAGGTTTTCTAAATGAGGAATTCCCAAAGCTAGGGTTGATAACAATAGCTCCTTTAGCTTTTGAAATGTTCCTTGTTGTTGACCTATCCATAGTAGGGGTTCAGAGTCTGGTCCTTGTGTAGCCTCATAAAGTGGCTTAGGTATGAGACCAAAATTTGGAATCCAAACCTGACAGAATCCAGCCATGCCCAGAAAGGCTCTTATTTTTTGGTGGCTCTATCTCCAAAGAGGTCTGCTTTCCTTTCAGGGGCCAAGGCTCATTGGCTGGGACTCAGTACGTGTCCTAAATATTTAACCTTTGGTCAAGAGATTTGAACCTTTTGTGAGAATGCTCTATATCCTGCAGCCCCTAGAAAATTTAAAACTGTAATTGTCTTTTTGTCAGAGTCTGATTTTGTAGGGCTGCAAATGAGGTCATCCACATATTGAAGTAAACTGCCATTTTCTAGAGTTAGGAACCTTAGTTCTTTGGCTAAAGGATTCCCAAACAAATGGGGGCTGTCCCCAAATCCCTGTGGCAGCACTGGCAATGTATATTGAGCAGTTTTTATAGCGTCAGGATTAGTCCATTGAAAGGCAAACCGATACTGTGACTCAAGGTATAAAGGAATACAAAAGAAAGAGTCCTTTAAGTCAAGGATGGTAAACCAAACTGTTTCATTTGGAATCAGGGTTAAAATAGCATAAGAGTTTGGAACCATTGGGTGGATAGGAATTGCACCTTCATTGTTGTTGTTGTTAGGTGCCGTCAAGTCGGTATCTGACTCATAGCGACCCTCATAGAGTTTTCAATGGCTGACTGTTTCGGGATTGCCTTGGGAGTGGATTGCCAGGCCCTTCTCCCATTTTTGCGGTGCTGGGAATTGAACTCGGGACCTCAGAGACTGCAGCGCAGCGCTCTACCCACTGAGCTAAATCCCAGTATGAGGGTCGCTATGAGTCGGATACCGACTCGACGGCACCTAACAACAACAACAACACCTTCATTAGTGGTCCTTAAATCCTGAACCAATCAATATTTTCCACTGTGTTTTAAAACTGGAAGAATCGCTGGGCGCGGTGGCACACGCCTGTAATCCTAGCAGCTTGGGAGGCGGAGGCGGGAGGATGGCAAGTTTGAGATCAGAGACAGTCTGCGTAACTTAGCGAGACCCTGTCTCAAACCAGCACTTGCAGAGCATGCAGGCGCGAGGCCCTGGGTCCAACACCCAGTGCTGAAAAAAAGAAAAAAAAAAAAAAAAAAAACACAAAAAACAAAAAACTGGAAGAATCGGAGTGTTCCAGGGAGATTGGCAGGGCACTAAAAGGCCATATTTAAGAAACTTTGAGGTAAGGGATGAAGTCTCTGATGTGCTTCAGGCTTAATAGGATACTGCCACTTGTGGGGATAATTACTGAGATCTTTTAAAGAGATAACAGGTGGAATCTTAATTGTCCTTCCTGGAATTTCCATATCCAAAACGTGGGGATCAGTCTGAGATAATATTTCTGGAGGTATATTTTGGGCTTCTTTTCTTTTTTATATCTTTTGTAATTGTTGTTGTTGTTGTCAGGTGCCATCGAGTCGGCATCCGACTCATAGCGACCCTCATAGGGTTTTCAATGGCTGACTGTTTCGGGATTGCCTTGGGAGTGGACTGCCAGGCCCTTCTCCCATTTTTGTGGTGCTGGGAATTGAACTCAGGACTTCAGAGACTGCAGCGCAGCGCTCTACCCACTGAGCCAAATCCCAGCTTTTTGTAATTAGTGCTCCTAAAAGAAAGCCTTTGTTTTGGGACAAAGTGGAGAGAGTTGCAGCCATTGAGGCTAAAAAAAGTCTCCTCCCAATGAGGGGATAGGACATTCAGAAACAAGAAAGCCTGGGAGAAAATTAAGTCCTCAAATCTACAGGTTAAGGGCTCAGTGAATCTTTTGATTTGGGCTTTCCATCAACACCTGGTATTGTACAAGTTCATTTAGAAAGAGGCCCAGGGTTATCATCCAAGTCAGAGTATGAAGCCCCATATCTAAAAGAAAAAAAAAAAGTAACATTTTTACCTGCCACGTCAAGAGTTACTTGAGGTTCCTCAATTGTTATCTTCAGTGGCTTGTCAGGGACTTTGCTGGGAGGCCTTTGGCAGCTTCAGTCTTCCAGGGCAGCAATCGTTGGAGCCCCTTCGGATGGTGAGAGTTTCCTTCTTCCAATGTCTCCCCTTTTTACAGAGGGGGCAGATACCTGGCTGCTTAGACTCTGACGAGGACAATCTTTTTCCAGTGACCTGTGTTCCCACATTGGTAGCAGACCTCAGCCTCTTTTGAATTCTCCTTCATATGCTTGGTGTCTCTCTGAGGGGACATGCTTTTATATGCCCTGGAAGATAAATTATTTCCCAGGGTAAATACTATAAAATGGGCTTGTTCCTTTGCCTGTGATCATCTATCCTAGGCCTTTTGAATTGTCTCTGTTCTATCTCAGTTGTCGAAAACCCCAAAAGCCAAATCTAAAGGCTGATCCATGGGTGTCAATGGTCCAAGTGTTTGCTTCTGAAGCTTTCTCTTAATGTCTGGAGAAGACTGGCTGATTAAATGAGTACCTAGTAACACTTGACCCTCAAGGGAGCTAGGGTCAATATTAGTGTATTTTCAGGGTTTTAGTGGGATGACCTAAATATAAAACTGGATTTTCATCCTTAGCTTGGGTTATTTTTCTAATCTTTTTATAGTTTGCAGGCTTGCTCATTGATCTATGCATTCCCCCAATTAAGCAGGTAATCATTTGATTACACAGAATGTGGCCCTTGCTTTCTGCCTGGTATCCCCAGCCTGGCTCTTGATTTGGCACAACTACAGTCCCACTGTGTTGTGTTGGGTCTCTTGCGTGAATTTCCTCTCCATAAGTCTGAATGGATGCCCAAAGTCATACTTTCTCTTCAGGAGTGCAATGAGTGGGTAAAACTACATGTAAATCTGTCCAAGTTAGGTCAAAAGAAATCCCCAGGGATTGAAACTCCTCAATAAACTTATCTGGATCCTCTGAAAAACATCCCAATGTCTGCTTGCATTGAGCAAATCTCTCACTGAAAAAGGGACATGCACCCTTATAGTCTCCTCCCCATTTGCTACTTCCCGGAGGGGAAACATATGTGCCGGTTCAGGATTGTTAGGGTGATAAGATGTCATGCTCCTTGTTACTCCTGCTGGGCTAGATTTTTCTGAGGCTAGGGGGTTTTCAGGGAAGGTTGCTGTCAGGGAAGTTGGAGAAGTAGGAAGAGAAGATTCCCTCAATTCTGAACTGGAGGAGTTGCCCTGGGGTTCAGGTTGTTCAATGAGATGCATTGGCACTTAACAATATATCCTCCAAGGGGTCCTCTTCATTCCCCAGAGACATGTGAGCACAGCAAATTTTAGTTTCTTTGCAACTTTGGGCTCTGGTATAATAATATGAATATCTGAATACAAAGGATCTCACAACATTTGCCCCTTCTCTTGCAGAACTGATCTAATTGCAATGTTGTATTATACTTTAGAGTTGCATTTTTAGGCCATTTTCCCCTTTTTCTAGTTTGTATGAAGGCCAGGAATCACTGCAGTAGGAAACTAAAATTCTTTTCTTAATACCGTCTGTTTTTAAATGATCCCATTTATTTAAAATGCAGCCTATGGGTGAATCTTTGCTGCCGTTGCTGTTAGGTGCCATTGAGTCCTGTCCAACTCATAGTGACCCTTATAGGGTTTTCAATGGCTGATTGTTTTGGGATTGCCTCAGGCGTGGATTGCCACATCCTTCTCCCAAGGGTGAATCTTTAAGGATAGAAATTTGATTACCCATAGCCAGATGTCATTCTCTTCTTCACTTGTATGTCTACAAGAAAGGAGAAAGAAAAAAAGAAAAAAGATACATATGCAAAAATATGTAATAAAGGACAAATCCTAGACTATACAACAATGGCCTGCAACACTGATTTGACAAAAACTTTGGCTCAGACAATGTTGGCCCGCAACATTGATTTAACCGATAGTCAAATACCAGGTTAATGACTGCGTTCAAAACTTGATTTGGCTTTTCCCCTCTGGACGTCTTCAGAGGACCCTAGGCACACATTTTATTGAGGCCTGAGAAAACAACAAGGACAACGTTAGATACACAGAGTGATTGAGCTTCTGGCCTTTTTATGGGATGGGAGGGAGCTCATGGAGTCTGAAATCATCTATTTTAGCCTTGGATTTGTATTGTTTAAGATGGAGATAAAGATTTAAACCAGGTATTATTATTATTATTAAATTATAGTCACCTTAGTTACATGTATACCATTTTGTAACATATTCTTAACCATCTGCAACACATTTTAATATTTTCTTTTTGGAACTCTTTACTTTTGTTGTTGTTGTTGTTGTTAGGTGCCATTGAGTCGGTATCCGACTCATAGCGACCCTCATAGGGTTTTCAATGGCTGACTGTTTTGGGATTGCCTTGGGAGTGGGTTGCCAGGTCCTGCTCCCGTTTTTGCTGTGCTGGGAATTGAACTCAGGACCTCAGAGACTGCAGTGCAGCACTCTACCAATTGAGCTAAATCCCAGCCTCTTTACTTTTAGGACAACTATGTAATATAAAAATTTTTATTCTAAGCCGGGCATGGTGGTACATGCCTGTAATCCCAGTGACTTGGTAGATAGAGGCAGGAGGATCGAAAGTTCGAGAACAGAGGTGGTCTGTGTAATTTGGCAAGACCCTATCTCAAAAAAGTAAAAGAATGGGCTGGAGGTACAGCTCAGTAGTACAGCACTTGCAAAGCATGCAAACGCAAGACCCTGGGTTCAACTCCCAGTACTGCCAAAAAAACAAATGTTTTTATTCTACCAAGAAACATTTTTTCTTCTTTCTTTCAAAAAATATTCTCATACTTCTAATGTTTTAAAATCTCTTCTTTTTTGATGATTCCTTTATGCCTTGTTTGTTTCTTCACAAAAATATTGAATTAAAACAAAACTTGTCTTAAAAAAGAAAAAGAGCTCTTTATATTTTAATGAAATCTCAGGATTTATATTTGAAACATAGAGAGCATGGCTATTGTATCCTAGTAGCAGTTATAAAAATGAACATAGAAAAAACCATGTTAACAGTCTGGAGACAGTTTTGTTTTGTTTTAGCCAACAAATTTAAATTATTTGTTAAGGATTTAAACCTTATGATCTGAAAAGCATTTGGAACTAATTTAACAAGTTTAATTTATGCAAGTGCTTACTTATTTATAAGCCAATTTGAATAGAATTTTTGGGAAGGACTTTACCAGGTAACATACCACAAAATCTTAGTTATAAAATAAAGAAGTATAGTAAAACAAATTAATCAATTAAAAAAAGAAGTATTAAATCTAAATTATATTTATGACAAAATGAAATAAATTAAGAGCACCTGTTTATTTGGACAAAGTTAAATCTTTTATTTGCTTTCTGTCTTAAGTCTTATAGCCAATTGTATTTTAAAAGTCCCTCATATTTTTTTCCTGTAGCTCTAAGTCAATCTGATAATTAACTCTTGAGTGTCTATGCCTTCCAGCTAGTACTGGCTTGAGGCAAAAACCTTGAATAATCATTTCTTTTTCTTAGAGCAGGAGAGGCAAAGAAAAAAAACCATCTATATTGAAGTCTTGGAGATACTCATGCATACGTATATACATAAAATGAGAATATTAAATCATAGCTTAGGTCAACAGTCAGACTAAGAGACAAAATAACACACAATTACACTGAATTAACAATTACCACAAACATAAACCAAAATCAAACAAAAAAACAAAACCCCAAACCTGAAAGAACATATAACATACAGTTACATTAAATCAGAGTGCATTCCTAGACACTGGCATTTAAGTCAAATCGGTACAATTTAACAATACATAAACAGAAGAACATTTAGACAATACATACAGTAATATATACAAACAAAAATTTCCAAAAATTTTATTGCTCTCTATTTAAATATGTCATTAGTCAGTTTTATTATTTCTGTCATGGTATTGTCATTAGGTGCCATGGAGTCAGTGACCCTCATAGGGTTTTCAATGGCTGATTGTTTTGGGATTGCTTCAGGTCTGGATTGCTAGGTCCTTCTCCCATTTTTGAGGTGCTGGGGGTCAAACATGGGTCCTCAGATAATGCGGAGCAGCAGTCTACCAACTGAGCTAAAGTAATCCTTAGTTCTACATTTGCATTTTAAAGTTATGACTCAAGGTGGGAAATTTATATTTTAAAGACAAAAGAACTTTATAAGGGCTCTCAAAAGTATACATATAGTGGAAGTTAAATTAAAGAGTGCGACTTGTTTTGTAGGTCTTAGCTGAAATCTCCTATTAAAGTTAACCAGGAGAGGAGATGTCTTTATACATGACTTTGTCTCCCAAATGGAAATAAGAAAGTTTCTCTAAACATATAGGGCATTTTTCCATCTAGATGATAGCAAAGAAATGAGTTAAGATTTGGGGAGGGTCTTTCCCCAAATCCCATTTCATTAAAAGAACATGTTAAGATGATCAGCAGAAGCTGGCGGGGCCAGTCCTGCACAAAGGGACAGGGGAAGATAAGAGACTTTATCTTGACTAGTCAGAGGAGTGCAGTCCTAAGGCACAGGTTGCCATGGGAACCCTGGTGCTGGAAGTTTCAGGGAGAGATCAGAGAAACAGCCATAAATATTAGGGATAGGCTTAGAGATCATGCCCCCCAAATAAATTCTAATTAGGGAATAAGCCACAGGGTTTGGGCTGCGTGTGCTTGTACATGCCCCCGGGTTGCCCAGAGCTCTTCTTGCAGTGGGTAGGATGAACCCAATGTTATTCTGAGTCCCACTCCATGTCTCACTCACCCTATTATGGGAGATTTCTTTACTACGGCAGACATCCTACTGATGTTTCACTGTCCGACCCATGCCCGTGGGGTGGGGCATTCATGGGTCTGATCTCCAGAAAAGGGAGGAAAAATTCAAAAGCAGAAAGCAGAAATCAAGGTATTGGCCTGGAAAGGTCTCCAGGGACAGAAAATTTCTCCAGACGGAGCAGGGGTATGGTTGCCAGAGTCTCCTGCCTATCATTGTGTGAGGCATTTAGGCAGACGAGAAGAAGGGGACAGTAGGCAGTGTAGAATAGTAGCCATTTTCAAAGTGCTTTGGATTCAGTGCTTTGGATTTGTTTTTAGGAACTTCTCCAGTTTCTTAGGCCAGAGATGAATTGTAGCACGGGATCCCAGGGGCCTTTTTTTTTTTTTTTTGGTAGGAAAGAGGGTGGCTGAGGACATTGGGTGAATCACTTCTGTATGGACATCCTCCAGCCGAGCCTGTCTATCCCATTTCACCTAGGGATGGGGTATGTGGTCTAAGGGAATTCCTGCCTCTTTGGCATCACCATGGGACACTCATTAAAAAAAAAAAAATCTGCCAGGCATGGTGGTGCATGCCTGTAATCCCAGAGGGCTGGGAGGTGGAGGCAAGAGGATCGCAAGTTTGAGACCAGAGGCAGTCTGCATAATTTAGTGACACCCTGTCTCAAAAAGTAAAAATATGGGCTGGGGGTGCGGCTCAGTGGTACAGCACTTGCAAAGCATGCAAGCACGAAGCCCTGGGTTCAACCCCCAGTATAAAAAAAAAAAAATCTAGGAGCATTTTGGCCAGAGGAGAGAGAAAGAGACAGGGAGAGGTAGAAAGTGTCGCCTCTCACCCAATGGGTACTAACAGGCGGAGATTTTCTTCCTCAGTCTTCAGACTCACATTGAAGGGTAGCCTCAGGGATCCTCAGTTATGGAGCAGGAGTTCTCTTTCAATGGCAAAACCTTAGTAGGAATGGGAAAGGTGTAAGGAAAAGTAGATTTCTTACCCTTCCCGGCCTGAGGTCTCTGGACTGGCTAGCTGGGGTCTTTAGGGTGTGCAGGAGAGTGGCTGTTGCCATCACCCCGCAATTACCCCAGATTTCCAAGCCAGGCTTCTGAGAAACTGGAAGAGGATCAGAAAACTGGAGAAAGTAAAGTAATTAGTCAGGAAATAAAGCAAAGAAGCAGAAATAACATACGAGCTGGCAAAGCTGACATGGCAGTTTAGAAAACTCACCAACTTGCTTACTTTAATTCTTGGGGTCCGTTCATCATTGCCAGAAGATGTCAGTGGCAGTGAGGGGTGTTGTATCCCAATGTTACCACCTGCCCCAAGGAGCTCCCCTTCTCAGGACCTCCACTCAGGGGAGATATTGGGTCCTTGTCTTGATCACAGGAAAGAATTCCAGGATGAAACAGAGAAGTGAAACAGAGTTTAGAGTTTATCAGATAAAGGGGAAGAGACAGTACACACTTCCAAGTGAAGCATGGGTGTATAGAAGGAGAGACGTGCTTGGATGTCATTACAGTGGTTATATATCTGATTTTGCTCCTTTTGAAGTTTCATTGCTCAATGAGGTCCCAGCAGGAATCTGGAACAGATTGACAGGCAGGAAAAGGAGCATGATTAAAATGCCTGGATTGGGATAGTTGAGGAAATTCCCACTATATCTAGTCTTAAGGAAATTACCTAAATCTGTTAACTTTAATTATAGTCCATAATCTAGTTTGCTGAGATTGTCAGGGAAGCCCTGGTTTCTGTGCAGGCAGTTCTCACAGCAGCTTTTCACTTTTGGTTGTGCTGGAATTCTCCGCTGATAAGACTCAGACCAGGTCCTGGGATGAAAAGCCTTTTCTTTCCTGTGTCTGCCCAATTTTTCCTGTCTTTCTATCCTGCCTCACTTGCCACTTCTCTGTCTCTGTCTCTTTCTCCGCAGTAGTTTGGGTTGAACCTAGAGCCTCACACATGCTAAATAAGCACTCTCACTGAGCTGCACTCCCAGCCCTTTATTTTTTATCTTGAGATGGGGTCTTCCTGAATTATGCAGGCTGTCTGTGGCTTTGAACTCTTGATCTTCCTGCCTCAGTCTCCTGAGTTACTGGCATTACAGGTGCACAACATGCCCCCTGGCTGCCACTTCTCTGACTACATCTTCTGTGTTACTTATCTATTATAGTTTAATACCTTCCTCCAAATTTCATGGCTTAGTGACTCTTTATAATTTTTCGTGACTCTGGAGTAGTGTCAGTTGTTGTTGTTAGGTGCCGTCGAGTCGGTATCCGACTCATAGCGACCCTCATAGGGTTTTCAATGGCGGACTGTTTCTGGATTGCCTTGGGAGTGGATTGCCAGGCCCTTCTCCCATTTATGTGGTGCTGGGAATTGAACTCGGGACCTCAGGGACTGCAGCGCAGCGCTCTACCAACTGAGCTAAATCCCAGCCCAGTGTCAGTTAGAATCATTCATATAGCTAACTTCAGCTGGAAGCTCAGCTGGAGTGCCTCAGTTCTCCCTCTCTCTCCAGGTGGCATCTCATTCTTCAGGGTCTACCTACCTACTCTCTATCTGCAGCAGGATAGCCTGGATTTCCTTACATCTTTCTTGATGGCTGGGTCTCAAAAGGGAGTGTTTCCAGAAGACACGTGCCAATGTAAGATGAAATCAAGCCTCTACTTAATCATGCTTGCCAGTGTCCCCTTGACTAAAGCAAGTGGCTGGCCAAATCCAGTGTCAATGTGAGAGAAGACTGCACAGGGCACAAAAGGAAGGCAAGTCATGGAGAGCCACCACTATCACGGTCTATCACATGTTGTATACAGTTTTCACCTTTGAATCATGTGAATGTTTTACATTTTCCAAAAATAAAATTAAAATGCTGAGAAAAACAAACTATAAAACTGAAGAAGCCTGTTATGGTGGCACACACCTGTAATCACAGCACTTGGGAGGCAGAGGCAGGAGGATTGTGATTTCAAGGCCAGCTTGGGCTACATAACAAGTTCCAAAACACCCTGAGCTACATAGTAAGACCCTGTTTAAAAACAGAAGCAGCAGCAGCAACAACAAAACCCCACTAAACCAAAACAAAAACTGTAAGACTGAATACACATAGATATAAATAGACATTAAATTGATAGTATGTCTACAAGCAAAAGAAAAGAAAAGGAAAAAAAAAAAAAAAAACCAAACCAAGAAACTTTGCAACATAATATTCTAATTGTATCTAATTGTAATCCTTTCACAGATTCCAAGTATCATCTCCATAGATTACCTATTAATTACAAGGAAAAGGTGCTTTTCTACCAGATATCACTTTAACCCAGTGATGAAATTTAGCATGAAGCTGGGTGCAGTGGAACACGCCTGTAATCCCAGCAACTCCGAAGGCGGAGGCAGGAGGATTGCAAGTTCAAAACCAGAGGCAGTCTGCATAATTTGGCAATACCCTGTCTCAAAAAAAAAAAAAAACAAGGGCTGAGGGTGCAGCTCAGTGGTACAACACTTGCAAAATATGCAAGCGGGAGGCCCTGGGTTCAACCTCTGTTGTTGTTGTTAGGTGCCGTCAAGTGGGTATCCGACTCATAGCGACCCTCTGTACAACAGGGGAAACACTATTGTCAGTGCTTCTCTGCTGTGCATAGGGTTTTCAATGGCAGATTGATTTTTGGGAGGGGGTTGCCAGGTCCATCTCCCAAGCCTACAGCTTCTGGTGTTCCCAGGCGGTCTCCCATCCAGGTACTAACCAGGCCCGACCCTGCTTAGCTTCCGAGATCTGACCGGATCGGACGCCACAGGGCTATGGCTGCAGGCGGGTTCAACCTCTAGTACCGCATAAATAAATACATTTAGTATGACCAATATTTGGACAACCTGACATTATGTGTCTCCTGATGGGGAACAATGGAAAGTATATACCCTCAAATATATAATGTATATAATGATTTGGGCCAAAATATTTGGTCTGAATTTAATCATATATTTACAACGTGACAAATGTAAGATACATTACCAGACAATGGGTCAGTATGTTTCAAAAAAAAAAAAAGTCAATATCACAAATGGTTAAGAAACACTGCAGGGCACTATTTTAGCCTACAAGACAGCATAGAGATGTGACCAAAAAATGCAATATTTGAACCTAGACTGAATCCTAGGCTTAAGAAACAGCTTTGGGAGCTATTTTGGAATTACTAGGGAAATTTGCAAACTACTACTGTTTGGGGTCAATGTGAAACTTCTTGTATATATATGGATAATAAAGGTGATTTGGCTTATTTGGAGATAGATGATGGAACATTTAGGAGTAAAGGGTTATGATGTGTAAAAATTTCAAATGGTTCAGTAAAAAGAAATTATGTGTGTGTGAATTGAGAGAAAGGGAAAGAAAGCAAATGTGGCAAAATATTAATAGGTAAATGTAGCTAAAAAGGCTAAACTCAGTATACGTACTATTCCTTTGATTTTTCTGTAAGTTTAAAGTTCTTCAAAATAAAATTTGTAAAAAATAACAGTTGAAAAGTAAACATTTCAAGAAACACAAATACCATTTTATGTCTATTAAGGCAGTTCCTCCTACCTCACTGTGGTGGTTTTCTTTTATTTTTTAAATAATATCCAGGGCTGCCAAGGTTGTGGGGAAGCTGGTACACTTGAACTGCCAGTGGCATGACCACAGGCTCAACTTATTTGGACTGGGACGCAGTGCAATGCGCAGGAACTTCCATACTGACTGAGGGAGTCATTTCGCTGAGTCTTCTCAAGGAATTACATCGACAGATGTTAAAAACAAAACAAACCAAACAAAAAAGAAAATAATGCTTGAAAATTGGAAATGAAAACAAGCTACATGTCTAGCAATAAAGATTAGGTTTATGAAATTATGCTCCACCACTAGATAGAATATTATGCAAGAATTAAATATAAACATTAAGAATTCCTGAAATGAAAAATTAAAGCTTCTGATGTTGTTGTTGTTAGGTGACATCGAGTTGGTGTCTGACTCATAGCAACCCTATGTGCAACAGGCGAAACACTATTGTCAGTGCTTCTCTGCTATTCATAGGGTTTTCAATGGCTGTTTTTTGGGAGTGGGTTGCATTTAATTTTTTAAAAGAAAAAAGAATATCAAATGGAGTGATTCCAACTTTGAAAATAAAAGCATGAATGCATATGGACAAAGGCTGACCTTTAATGTAAACATTAAATTCACTGTGTCAGGGTGTCAGTAGTATGGATGATGTTTTTCCTTTAAAGTCACTTGAAATTGTTCCTGTTTATGCAATAGAAAAAAAAATCTCAACAAGGTATGTTTATTTCTATATAACCTTTCAGAAAGGCAATGTACTTTAGGATATACTAGTTGTGTGGAGATTCTAAAGATCAAATGACAAATTAGCTAACCATGCAAAAGATACATATGCCAAGGATATGAACTGAGAGGAAAAGAGAGAGCTCAAAACTATGTGCCAAAGTGGTCTGATCCTGATTGTTTTCATTTCTCTTGACATTGTTCTCTCAGTAGGCCCTTAAAAACATAATTTAAATAAGAAAGAAAAAACCCATCATTACCATATTCAGCACTTACTATGTGTTTTACATATTTCATTTCTTTTAAGCTTACGTTGTTATTGTTAGGTGCTGTCAAGTTGTTGTTATTGTTAGGTGCTGTTGAGTTGGGTCTGACTCATAGAATCCCTCATAAGGTTTTCGATGGCTGACTGTTTCAGGATTGTTCAGAGAGTGGATTGCCATGTCCTTCTCCCATTTTTTGCGGTGCTGGGGATCAAACTCAGGTCCTCAGAGAGTGCAGTGCAGCACTCTACCAACTGAGCTAAGCATAAATCCACCCTTTAAAGTAGGAGCTTTAAGTAGATTGGCAGTGGGAGGTGCTTTTCTCTAATCTCTCAGCTGGCTCCCTTCTGTACCTTCATTAAGTGACTCCTGTTGATTTGGCCTTAGCATCCTTCGTCTCTCCCCTGGTTATAGCACCTCTAGTCTTCCTAGGGGGTTCTACGTCACCCTCACTTTTAGTTACATGCTCTCTCTCTCTCTTTTTTAATGGAATTGACTATGTACACTGCTTTTTAACAAATGAAATGTGGTGGAAGTGGCCTGGGACTTCTAAGACAAGCTCGTGTTCAGGCTTGCAGCTTCAGTGTAGTTCTTTCATACATCTACTCCTGGAGCTCAGAGGTTCAACATAAGAAGTCCGACTATCCTGGTGGGAAGATCATGTGGACTACCTGGAGAGACAGACTGCTGCAGCTACGGTGTCAGGCACATGAGCAACGTTGTCCCAGAACCTCCAGACCAGTCCAGCCACAAGTAGAACAGTGATCACAGCAGATGCCAGAAGGAACTGAAGAATCACCCTGCAGGAGAGCCCTACCAGGCTTCAGCCCCTCCCAGTGACTTCAGAGGTGCTGTGGCTAAAGTATTTGTTTATTGAGAGTAATGGAATTCAGCTTTGGCTAGCATGTGCCAGGAATTAGTTTCCTATTGCTGCTGTAAAAAATTACCACTAACTTAGAGTGCTCTCAAAGTATGTGCATGGCCCTGGGTTCAAGCTTCCAGTACCACAAAATAAATAAATAAATAAAATAAAATAAAATAAAAATACTACCCCTCCCCCCAAAAAAAACCACAAACAAACAAACAAAACCCCCACTAACTTAATGGCTTAAAATAACATGATTTTTTTACCTTACAGTTCTAGAGGGCAAGAGTTCAAAATATGTCTCACTGGGCTAAAATCAAGGCGTGCCTGTGCTGCCTTCCTTCTAGAGGCTCTAGAGAAGAATTCATTCCTTGTCTTTCTCTAACTTCTAGAGACCATTTACATGACTTTGTTCATGGTCCCTTCCTCTGTCTTCAAAGCCAGCAGTCTAGAATCTTCAAATCTCTTTTGTCTCTGCACCCATCTTCAAATCTCTGACTTTCCTTTCCTTCTCTTTCTCTTATAAGGAGGCACATGATTATAGTAGGTCCACTCAGGCAGTCCAGGATGGTATCCTTATGTTAAAACTTTTAATTTAATCACATCTGAAAAATCTCTTTTGCTATGTAAGGGGACAGATTTAAAGGTTCTGGGGATTAGGACATGGATATACTGTTGTTGTTGTTAGGTGCCATCCAGTCGGTATCTGACTCATAGCGACCCTGCATACAACAGGTGAAACACTATTGTCAGTGCTTCTCTGCTATATATAGGGTTTTCAATGTTGTTGTTGTTGTTAGGTGCTGTCGAGTCGAGTACAACTCATGGCGACCCTATGTACAGCAGATCGAAATACTTGCTGATTCTGTGCCAGGCAAATGATCTTATTGATGTTTAAGCCCATTGTTGCAGACACTGTGTCAATCCATCTGGTGGAGGGTTTTCCTCTTTTGCGTTGACCTGCCACTCTCCCAAACATGATGTTCTTCTCCAGGGATTGATCTCTCCTGACTACATGTCTGAAATATGTAAGACGTAGTCTGGCCATTCTTGCTTCCAAGGAGCACTCTGGTTGCACTTCTTCTAGGACAGGTTTGTTGGTTCTTTTGGCAGTCCATGGTATATTCAACAGACGTTTCCAGCACCACAATTCAAAAGCATCTATTCTTTTCCTGTTTCCCTTGTTCAATGTCCAGCTTTCACAACCATATGATGCCACTGAAAATACCATGGCATGAGTCAGACGCACCTTTGTCTTCAATGTGACATCTTTGCTTTTCAATACTCTAAAGAGATCTTTTGCCACAGCTTTTCCTAGAGCAATGCGTCTTTTGATTTCTTGACTGCTGCTTCCACGGGTGTTGATTATAGAGCCAAG
>VMDO01000649.1:0-14193 GCA_007922755.1 Pedetes capensis | reverse complement strand
GTCAATCTTTTCTCCATTTATTGTGAAGTTGTGTGCTGACCCAGTTGTAAGGATTTTTGTTTTGTTGATATTTAGTCGTAATCCATATTGAAGGCTATGATCTTTGATCTTCATCAGTAAATGTTTTAAATCCTCTTCACTTTCAGCAAGCAGAGTTGTGTCATATGAATAATGCAGGTTGTTAATGAGTCTTCCTCCAATCTTGATGCCACGTTCTTCTTCATAAAGTCCAGCTTCTCGGATTGATTTTTGGGAGTGGGTTGCCAGGTCCATCTCCCAACCCTATAGCACTTGGTGTTCCCAGGTGGTCTCCCATCCAAGTACTAACCAGCCCTGACCCTGCTTAGCTTCTGAGATCTGACGCCACAGGGCTATGGCTGCAGGCTGGATGTATTTAGGAGGCTGTTACTCTGCTTACCATTCCCTATTGAGGAAGGATATTGCATTATGTCATGAAAGCCAAGATTTGAACCACCAAGATTGAGGCAAGGCAGGAAGCTGTCTAGTCACCTCTAGGGACCTGAGGACCAGGAGTTAGGAACATTAATAAACACACTTGTGAAAATATATCAATTTTTAAATGTGTAGACTGGTACTTCTACAAGTATAGTCCTGGTACCAGCATCATTAGTATCACTTGGGAAATTATGAAAAATGGAAAATTTCAGGCCCCACCTGAGATGTACTCAATTAGAAATCATGTGAGTAGGAGCTAGTAATCTGTGTTTCAGGAAGCCCTCTTGGTTCTGATGGAAGCTAAAGTGCGAAAGCTACCACATGAGACTATCAATGACCTTACTTGATAACATTAATTTAAATGGCCTCTCATAGCCCATGAACTTTGAATCAAAACAGGTGACTTGGGGTGGCCAACTGTCCTGGTTTTCCTATGGCTAAGGAGTTTCCTAGGATGGAGGACTTCTAGATAAAATGTGGGCAGTCCTTGACAAACTAGGACAGTTGCTCATCCTCTTCCAGTCTCTCTCTCTCCCCCCATTTTACAGTGAGGAAATGGAAGTTAAAGGACTCACTCAAAGTCTTAGAGGTAAGACGTCATAGAGGAAGGACTCACATACAGAGAACTCGGTTTAGCGATTAACTCTTAACCCTCATGCTATTGTTGTTGTTAGTTGCTGTCAAGTTGGGTCCAACTCATAGTGACCCTCATAGAGTTTTCACTGGCTGATTATTTCAGGATTGCTTTGGGAGTGGATTGCCACATCCTTCTCCTGTTTTTGTAGTGCTGGGGATGGAACCTGGATCTTCAGAGAGTGCAGAGCAGGTGCTTTACCAACTGAGCTAAACCCCAGCCCTCCTCTTGCTATACCACCTACTAAATTGGTGAGAATTCCATCAGGTGCTGACTGCTCCATGGCAGAATGGTGGCTAGCTAGAGCTATCTTCGCAGAGCCCAGGCCCCAAGACTGTCTCCACCTGAGAGATACCTCTCTTTGTGATAAAAAGAAGTACCATTCATGGACATCAGAAAAGGACAACCTCTTCTCCATCTTCCTCCTTTAGTATCCTATGGAGATGATGGCCTGGCTTTGAATCCCAGCTACACTGCCCAGGCCTGGAATTTTGGACAAGTGGCATCCACTTTACTTTAGTTTCCTTATACATAAAATGAGATTAAAGATGGCACCAGGCCCAAAGGATTAAGTGCATGAACACTCTAAGTACAGTGCTTGCCACATATGGGGCAGTCAGTAACTATAAAGGAGGGTAACGAGGGGACCAGAGTCATCTGAAATGCCTGCTACAAACAAAGTATGATATCCAGTTCTGGGGATATCTGTAGAGATAAACATGATAGGCCAGCCCCTATAAAAGCCATCTTATAAGGAGCTCAGATTTAAAGTTAATAAGAATAATAGTAAAAATAATTCTAAGAGTCTGAACCATTGTAATAGGAGGGTGCAAATGAGTTGGATGGGCACTAGCAGAGTTGCCCTGAGGTGAGACAGCAGTGATGGGCCTTAGGAAAGGCAATGATATTCAAGCAGTTTCCATGAGCTGAGTGGACAGCACAAGCAGGAGTCAGCCTTGTGGAACATTGAGGTGTGAATGCTCCAGGCAGAGTGACAGGGCGGGCCATGGATGAGGCATAAAGACCACGATGATTTTGTGAAACAAATAGATGAGTGTATTATAATATTGGGCCTTGTTAAAGATACCATTAGACCAGCATGTGTAGGCCAGGGTGGGAAGGAGTCTGTGTTCTCCCCAACCCCAAACTCACATGTGGTCCGGATGCTAAAGAGCAAGGACTTTCTAGTACAAATGTGGCCCAGTGGCAGAAAAATTAGACGGGAGAGTGAAGGCCCCTGTTCTCAGCTTCAGGAAAATTTTGTTATTCACTTTTGTTCTCTAGTGCCAAGTTCAAGCTTTGGCAAAGACTGGGTGTTCCCCAAGTGCTTCAGACAGACTGGCAGGGCAGCGACACAGGCAGCCAAAATTGTGAACAGGCTCCCCAGTTGTTCTGAGGACTTGCTGTTCTCCAGCTCTGTACCCTAAGGGGCTCTGGAGTCTGGGGTGTGCAGGCCTGGTATTATTTGTATGGACAGAAATAGACTCCTTGGCGTGGAAAAGAGGCCACAAAGAGGACATCAACCCAGCTATACGGGTGTGTACCCCTTGATGCCTTTTCACCCCTAAAGTAGAGATTGGATGCTTCTGTTTCTCAGAAAAAAAACAAAACAAAAAAAACTGCATGTAAACAAATTAGTTTTCCAGATCAGTGTCTTTCATCATCTAACAATTAGGTTGTAAGTTATAGGCTTCCATAATTAGATTAAAGCAGTTCAGCAGGCAATTACTCTTATTAAAATAATATCTGCCAAAAGGAAAGCCTCCAAGTTGGTTTGAACTTCAAATAATTCAAAATATAATACCCATGTCTTCTCTCTGGCCTCCTTTTTCTAACCCTATTGAACTCTGCCTTTGTATAATAAGGTATATTCATCTTGATTGGAAGCTTAATAGACTGAATAAGAATTACTACATTAAGAAGCATGGCCCTGAAGTCGCCTTAAGCTTATTTTCTTCCTTAGGTTTATAAGAAAGTCATTTGCAGTTCAATTGGTTTGACTTCAGTAGCTACTTTTTCTTTACTGGGGAGGTCAAATGGGTTTTAATTACAGAGAAGTAAACAAAAGTGATCTTGTTCATTGCAAAAGCATAAGGTTATCAAAATTAAAGCACCCCATGTCTGGCTGGCTTGACCTTTCAGAACAAACCAACACCATTTCTAAAGGACTGCAACAGTTTGCAATTGGTTGCTTTGACCTCCTTGCCTATCTACAGTTAGCAAGCAAATCGAATAACTAGAGGAAATAAACCGGACATAAATATGTCCAGACCAAGGGGGTACTATTATTTAGTGTGTTCTAATTTTAGCTTATTTTGGACATGTAGTCAGAAGGGACCAATCCCTGGAGAAGGACATAATGTTTGGGAGAGTGGCAGGTCAATGAAAAAAAATGAAAACCCTCCACTAGATGGATTGACACAGTATCTGCAACAATGGATTTAAACATAAGTAAGATTGTGTGTCTGGCACAGAATCGAGGAGTGTTTCATTCTGCTGTACATGGGGTCTCTATGAGTTGGGCCCAACTCGACAGCACCCAATAATAACAACAACAATTCCAGCTTTATTCATGCAAGAAAACCTTACGAAATCTACTAAACTCTCTCAATATCTGTTTCCTCACCCATAAATGGAGGATGCAAACACCTGTGCTGAAAGTTGATTGTTGTTGTTGTTGTTGTTAGGTGCCGTTGAGTCGGTATCCAACTCATAGCGACCCTCATAGGGTTTTCAATGGCTGACTGTTTTCAGAATTGCCTTGGGAGTGGATTGCCAGGCCCTTCTCCCATTTTTGCGCTGCTGGGAATCGAACTCGGGATCTCAGAGACTGCAGCGCTGCATGTATTGAAATTTCATTGTCCCCCACATTGGTAGAGCTGCACTGCATGCAGTCTCTGAGGTCCGGAGTTCAATTCCCAGCACCACAAAAACGGGAGAAGGACCTGGCAATCCACTCCCAAGGCAATCCCGAAATAGTCAGCCATTGAAAACCCTATGAGGGTCGCTATGAGTCGGATACTAACTCGACGGCACCTAACAACAACAACAAGTTTCCAGGAAAGTTGATTAGAGATTATTAATTGCTGGGGAGGAGGGAATGAAGTGTGCTACTAACGGGATTTCTTTTTTGGGTGATAAAATGTTCTAGAAATAGATAGTGATGATGGTTGTATACCTTATGAATATATCAAAAGCCACTGAATTGTACACCTCAAAATGGTGGATTTTATGGTTTGTGAATTGCATCTCAATATTTTAAAAAGTAAGCAGATACTATGAGAGAGGTAGAGAGAAAACATACACAAAAGCATTGTAAAACTATAAAATGTAGACTTTTGTGAGGAAAAATCATATTAGTTGGGAGAGTTTTATTTTTATTTCTTTTTCTTTTTTAGAGGGTAGTTTATGGTTACAAATAATAGAATCCTGAGAATTTACTATTTTCTATAAGCAAACTGCAGGATGTCATAGTCCCTTGGACTATGCCAAAATTCTCTCCCTCTTTCATCTTGGTTTTTCTGAATATCACCTTCATTCCCTCAGTTGTGGCAGGGGAAATAGGCATCTGCAGCCAGGCTCCTGACAGGTAACTTCTGCCTTGTCACCAGAGAAGGGTCAGAGTCTTGGATTCTCTGGTCTGAAGTTTAAAACTCCTGTGGAATGGCTCCTGACCCAGTCTGAGTACAATATGCAAGCTGAACCAGTTACAGTGGCCCAGGAGTTGACTTCTGTAAGAAGATTGGCAGTTCCCCTAGAATCACAAGGTTGGAGGTGAACTTCCCAGAAGAGGTGGACAGGATGCTACCTTCAGTAGACAAAACAACAGATGTCTTTGCAGCAGACCAATGACTCAAAATTCCCTATGTTGGAGCCAGGAGGAACATTAGCCATCTCTGAGAGCACCTGGCCAATCTCCTTATCTTAGAGTGGGGAGCTATGTTCCTAAAAATTAGCAGAACAAGCACTAGCTCCTTACACTTTTAACTGCCAGCCTGGTGAATACAGACTGGAAGTTCCCAAATTCTACCCCAAAATAAAGTCATGGGAACTCACTAAAAATACAGATTATAGGGTACTTCCTCCAGACTTAAGAATTTAGGGGACTGGGGCTCCTGAGATTGGACTGAGTTATAAGTGTGCCAGATGATCCTGTGGCTTGAGATCCACTGGTCAGGGAAGAAAAGAAATCCTGCTGCTAAATCTCACCTCCTTAAGTGCTGATGTACTTGATCTGAGCTGTGGTGCTCCCTCATGAGCAGATGAGTTTGAGAACCTCTAGTGTAAAATAACACACATTAGAGTCACCAAGGAAGCTTTAATAACATTTCAAATACCTAACCCCTAGAGAGTTTAGTTGACCTGGAACTCAGGGCATTGATATTTTTTCTAAAGCTCACCAGGTAATCCTGAAGTTCAGCCAAGGTCAAGAATTATCATCTCAGACTTTATTGCCTTCTTTACACAAGGATTGTGAATGAAATACAGATATGGAAAGTTAATGCCAGTTAATGTGGTATAAATTGTGATGGTGATGATAACAATGACGAAGATATTTCCAGCATGCTTCCTGTGCACCAGGCACCATGCTAAGCATTTAATGAGCATAATTTCATTTAAGTCTTCAACAACATTAGCCTGCTACTCTTATTTTTCCTTTTCCTTGACTACAATATGTCATCAGTTGAAGGCTATCAATTTAATGACTGTTATTAAACAGAGTCTCTTATTAGTTGACAGGAAAATATGGAGATCTCCTCAGTCCTGCAGAGAGAAAGATTTACTTTACTTAGAACAAATGTAAATTTATAATTACTTATGATGAAATACAAATAAAATTAGTGGTGCTATCAATGCAAGTAACTCATCTGATATGATGGCAAACATGAATGGATACCTTCTATGTAACTTTTTAAGTCACCTACCTTCACAAATGACAATTATGTCCCCTATTGGGAGATCCATACTGGGCCTGGAAGCTGCCAAATCTATTTAGATACAATCCATTTCAAGAGCAATAAAATGTAAGGGAAAATGTGTGTCACTGAGTCACAGAAGAAGATAGAGATGAAAATATTCCTAGTTTCAGATGAGGCTTTAAAAGATTGATTTTTCTAAATTCACATTGTTCTTCATATGGTCAAACCAGAAATATAATCCAAACTCCTGATGCTAGAGTTCTCCTGAAGATCCCATACTAAAAACATTCCATACACAAACTCCCTTTGGCAAGGACAAAGACTATCTATCAGAACAAAATCTCACCAGCTCTACCTACTGCCAGCACATGGAAATGGTCCTGCAGGGTTTACACATGCATCGACATAGATATGGGTTCATGAGATCTAACCAATCCATAAAGTACAACCAGTATGTCTCAGCGCAAGGCAGGAACTAACTTTAAAGCATTTTGAAACAAGTGCAATAACTGAAGATTCAGAGTCCATCAAGAAATGCATTTATCTTTGAAAAAATTCAATTAAGAAAGGAAAATATGTCAAGACTATAAGAATAAGAATGGACAAGAACAGTTGGATCCATTTTAAGCTTTGAAGAGGCCATTGTCAAAGGTCAGCATGACCAAATTTATCTGACATTGTTTAGATCGTTGCTTTTCTTTTAAAGTACTATTCAGTTGTAAGAAAATTAAATGCTGATTTTTTTAAAAAAGAAAGTAACAAAGAAAACTTCATAAATTAAAAACTGAGTAAACCTCTCCTTTATTCTTTCCCTTATCCCCACTCAACTACTAACAGATAATCAGCTTGGTTTATTTTTCCAGAATACACATGTCTAAAAACTTTTTTGTTTTGAAACATTGAATAATATGTATGTAATTTATAACTTGCTCTTTTCCATTTAACAATATATAGTGATAGTCTTACATTATTTTAATCAGATGGTAAACTGAACTTTAGATTGTTTTTTAGCTCGAAATGTTCATGTGGCACTATAGAAATGTTCTTAAACGCAGCCCTATCCTACCAGCTTTAGTAAAACTGTAAATCAGATCCAAAGTCATTAGAGAAGCTGGCAAAATCTTTGATCTTCTCTACTGGTACAGAGAAATCTTTAGTTTGTGGTTTCCAGCATTTGTGTGGTGCCACATAGCAACTTCCTTCACAAGTTCCTCCTATCTCAAGTGAGTAATGTGCCCTTAAACTAGCTTGGTAGGGGTGAGGAGAAACCCTGATTTATAGGTTTGCTGATTTCCGGGGTGTAAATACTCCTACTATGGCTTGTTTCAAGAGTCAGCAGTTTTAAAACCGGCTCACAAGATTCCCGAACATTTAAACATTTAAAAGCCATAGTTTTTGAGCTGATTCGAATGACCAGTTATGGCACCTACATGACATTTTTATCCTGATATAACACTACTGCAGGCTGATTCCAAACATACACTTACTGTGTCTAAAAGAAAGGTGAGTATAAATGGAACAAATGACCCCATGGCCAAAAAATGGGAGGGAGAAAGTGAATTAGGAGAATACCTCTCTCATATTTCTTTATTAACTTGGAATTCCTAGCACATAACTTCCAGGTATGATGAAATTCTTCTGTAGATGTATAGATATCAATATTATTCTAATATTTTTTCTTCCCCAAGATAAAAATAAAGTAGCCCACATTCTGGTTTTATATTACATTCACATCCATTAGGTACTCTTCGCAATTTTTCCTTCTCACAGCTGTTAAATCACTTATGCCTTCAATACTTTTTCCTGCATAATGATTTTTTCTGGGAGCTAATATAGTAAGCATTTTAAAGTCTTACCAGTTGTGACAATAAGATAATGGAACTTTAGAAATCCAACCATGTGTTTGGAAAGATAGAAAAACTATACACTTATTTCTTAGGAAACCATACACCTTTTCTAATGAGGATGGCTTTGCTCCAAATGTTTAGAAAATTCTCTTTTTGAACTTGAGAAGTCAAACACCAAAGTAACAAATAATCCAATAAGTAAGGGGGAATGAAACTAAGCAGAGAGTTCTCAAAAGAAGAAATGCAAATGACCAATAAACAAAGGAAAAAATGCTCAACATCTCTAGCCAAATGTTGTTGTTAGGTGCCGTTAAGTTGGTATCCAACTCATCCCACGTACAACAGACAAAAACACTATTGCCATGCTTCTCTACTATTCATAGGGTTTTCAATGGCTGATTGGTTTTTTTGGGAGTGGGTTGCTGGGTCTTCTCCCAAGCCTACAGTACCTGGTGTTCCCAGGCGGACTCCCATCCAAGTACTAACTAGGCCCGACCCTGCTTAGCTTCCAAGATATGACAGGATCAGATGCCACAGAGGTACCACTGCAGGCTCGCTAGCCATTAGGGAGAGGCAAACCAAAACCACACTGAGCAAGGCATGGTGGCAGCGCCTGTAATCCCAGCAACTCAGGAGGCAAGTTCGAGACCAGAGGCAGTTTGCTTAACTTAGAGGGATCCTGTATCAAAAAAGTAAAAAAAACTAAATAAAGAAAAATGGGCTTGGGTGCAGTTCAGTGGTCCAGCACTTGCAAAGCATGCAAGCGCAAGGCCCTGGGTTCAACCTGCAGTACTGCAAACAACAACAACAACAACAACAACAATAAAATCCACTGAGATTCCATCTCAGTCCAGTAAGAATGACCAAGATTAACAAAACAAATAACAACAAATGCTAGTGAGGACACAGTGGAAAAGGAAATCTTTCACACTGCTGGCGGGACTATAAACTAGTTCAGCCAATTTGGAAATCAATATAGAAATACATTAGAAAACCAAAAATAGAACTACCATATGACCCAGCTATACTACTTTTAGGAACATACCCAAAATAAGATAAGTCATCATACCACAGGAACACCTTAGTCCAAAGCAATCGCCTCCTGTACTGCTTCATATTTTTTAAATTAAAAATACAACCTCTGGTACAGGGTAAAGAGCACTAGACTTGGAATCAGGAGATTTGGATACAAGTCTAACCTCTGCTGCTTACTAGTTTTGTAACTCTGTCTGTCCCTTTACTTCTCCTAATGCCCTCTCAAATTCTCTGGAATTTGAGAATAAATACCTACCCCAGGGGTTGTCTTAAATGTCACATGATACAAGGCATGGTTATAACATCTTGTAAAATAAAACATGTTGTTGTTGTTGTTGTTAGGTGCCGTCGAGTCGGTATTCGACTCATAGCGACCCTGTGTACAACAGGTGAAACACTATTGTCAGTGCTTCTCTGCTGCTCATAGGGTTTTCGATGGCAGATTGATATTTGGGAGGGGGTTACCAGGTCCTTCTCCCAAGCCTACAGTATCTGGTGTTCCCTGGCGGTCTCCCATCCAAGTACTAACCAGGCCTGATCCTGCTTAGCTTCTGAGATCTGACGGGATCGGATGCCACAGGGCTACGGCTGCAGGCAAAATAAAACATACTATTCATTTTTAAGTTATTTTTGGTCTAGCTTGATAAGAGTTGAATGGACTTGGCAACTGTATTTCCAAAAATCAGATGTGCTGTGTGAAAGTTCCATCATTGCAAATGTATTTGTATAAGAAATGCATTTGGTCTTTCTACCCAAATCCTGGCTCAGAACTCCAAAAACCCTTGGAATTTCCTGAGTGATAGAAGCATCTTCTATGATTTACAGGGAGCTCCTTTTGACCATCCCGGAATTTATACGAATGGAGTCATTTAGGATGAGGCCTCTAGATAGCCTTACAAAGGGCCATTTGCCAAAAAAACAAGTAATAATTGGGAGGTTGGAAATTTCAGCCCAGTCCACTGACATCTGGGAGAAGGTGAGTGCCAAGAATAAACAGTAAAGAGCTTTAATAAGGAGATTTGATGAGCTTCTAGGTTGGTGAACACATTGAGGTGCTGACAGGGTAATGTTCCTGGTCATGGCATAGAACTGTTGAACCTAACCTCTCTGAGGCTGAAGCATCTCTGAAGTAAAAGGATTTAGGAAAAGCTGTTAAAAGGGGCAGGTGAGGCCGAATGGTGGAGCAGATGTACAAGACCCTGGGGTCAACCCTAGCACCAAAGTAAAGTAAATGAAATAAGAATAAAAGCTGTTTACATATGCTCATCAGGAAAAGGACCAGGTCCTGGGACAAGTTCCACAACTTCCCACAACAGGGCAGATGGAAACATGTCCACCAGGACAAAGAGCCAAGAGTATTTTTATAACAAAATTTGGGAGGAGAAAGCACAAATTGATTACTTTGAATCTACATTAGCTATAGATAAGAGGGGTAAGATAGTGCCCAAGGGTAGAGTTTGGGGAGGAAGGGCAGTCCCTGAAGAGAAATACTTGTTGCTTCTGGATTGGTTGGGGTTAATGATCTGGAAAGTTTATACTAAATAGTGCAGTGGCTCCTGCTGGTCATGATGGGATTGACATCAAGGTTTCAATATGCCTTCAGGAATGTGAAACAGTCTTTTGTTGGTTTGGCCCCAAACTGTTAGCTGATTAACTTCCCTCATCTCTGTTTTCTCTCTATCTTCTGGGCCTTGTTAAATTTAGGACATCTCAGAATTTTTTTCTTCTCAAAGTCCCCAGCACCCAAAGTGCCTAAATACTGCCCTATGCATCCCTTCTATTTGGCTGTTCCTCAGCTGTATCCTTTAGAACAAATAATAGTTGTAATTAAAGTAATTAACAATACTAATAGTAATTAAAGTGTTTCCTGGAGCTCTGTCAGCCATCAGAGCAAATTATTGAAAGTGGGGTGGGGAGAGGAACCCTTATTTTATATCCACTTGGTCAGAAGTATGGCGGCCTTTGACTTGGGGATTGACATAAACTGGGGGCAGTCTTCTGGGGCTGAACCCTCTCGCTAATGGGATCTGATGCTTACTCCAGGTCCAAAGAATCAGAACTTAACTTAATTGTAGGAAACTCAGTTGTGAAAGCTGGCCATTGAATAAGGGAAATAGAACTAGAATTGATGCTTTTGACTTATGGTGCTGGAGATGAATATTGAATGGACTGCCAAAAGAACCAACAGATCCATCCTAGAAGAAGTACAACCAGATTGTTCCTTGGAAGCAAGGATGGCTAGACTGTGTCTTACATATTTTGGACATGTTGTCAGGAGGGACCAATCCCTGGAGAAGGACACCATGTTTGGGAGAGTGGCAGGTCAACGAAATACAGGAAGACCCTGAACTAGATGGATTGATACAACGACTGGAACAATGGGCTCAAACATAAAAAGGATTGTGTGCCTAGCACAGAATCAGGGAGTGTCATTATGTTGTACATAGGGTTGCTATGAGTCAGACTTGACTCGACAGCACCTAACAACTAGTGTCTGGAGAATTAGCTGGTGAGGGGACCCCCACCCCCACCCCATTTGGTATCACAAGTGTTACGTGAGTGTAGAAAAACTTGTGTGTGGTTTTCTTCAGAATATTCAAGACCATATGGAAGATGCTTTGATCCCTTGGGCCAGTTTGTTGGACCCAATGAGGACCCAGGACTTACAGATTCTAGATCCTTTTTGGAGCTGGATGCAGAGAACCTATATCTGGTACTAAAGCCCTCCTCATTCTTCAGCCCTTGGCATTCTTGTTTCTTCCTGGCCTTTGACTTCCCACACCCACTCCATTGGTGAAAGTAGGATTGCTAGGTACAGGGCATTTATGAAAATGAAATTTGAAAAGATTCTGGCTGGGGTGGGCACAAACAATATTCTCTCTCTCTCACTCCAAGTTCCAGGGCCCTCCAGCCCCCATCCTTTTAAATGGACAATTCAGACTGCTGCTTATCTTACCATTTACAATACCATAACCTTGGCCTGAAGGACAGTGGAGCACAGGGCAGGAGGATGTTGCTTTGTCATATTCTGAAGTTTTGAGGGAGAAGTTAATCCCAAATCTTGCCAAGGCACCTGCCCTGCCAGGCTGATCCAGAGCACCTCAGCCCACTCTGCTGGTCGCATGAAGGAAACATGTAGCCAGGCTATCCCAAGTGTTTTGTGGCAAAACTAGCTCCTTCTGGTCTGCTGGAGCTATTACTGAGGTCTGTAATCAGCATTATTTCTTTCAAATCTCAAAGTATTGTCTCTTCATTTTTCATCTCAATTAAAAAGATAGTGAGCACTCAGGTCTCCAACAATGGGTATCTCACGCATAGTTTACTAAGTATAGATCAACAAATAAATGTGTATCATCTGTGTTTCATATGATTTTTTTAAAGGTTTAAAAATGTTCTTTGTTTATGAGAAAATAAGTAAGGAAAACTGCGTCGCATTCTGAGGGGAAATGAAAACTTCTCACATATGGCTGCAAAATTGTCACTTATGGTGACTCCTATGGTTTAGATATGGTGTGAATATTGGCTATAATGTTTCATATCTTGAAATTCAATCCTCATTTTGAGGTATTAAGGCCATGGGAACTGACTAGGTGTTTAGAGGTGGAGCTTTGGAAAGTGATTAAGATTAGATAAGGTCATTAGGGTGGAACCACCATAAATGTTCCTGGTGACTTTATAAGAAGAAGTACTACCAAGCATGGTAGTACACACCTATAATTCCAGCACTTGGGAGGCTGAGGCAGGATCAACACAAGTTTAGGGCCAGCCTGGTCTATATAGCAAGTTCTAGGCCAGTCGGGGCTAAACAGTAAGACCCTGTCTCAAAAAAAAAATTAATAATAATAAAATAGAAGGGGTACGGAGATCAGAGGAGCCATATATGGTAATTGTCTTTGGCTATGTGATGTTCTATGCTGCCTCAGGACTCTGGCAGCAAGATGGCTATCACCACATGTGGCCCCTTGGCCTTCCACCCCTAGAAATATGAGCTGAACTTTCTTTCTTATTAACTTACTCAGTCTGTGGTATTGTGTTATAGGCAACAGAAAATGGACTGATACAATGATGAGCTGTCCTGTATCATAGCATCCTTATTATCAAACATTTACTGTGGACACCCTCTCTATATATTATTTTCTACTAGTGCAGGGTTTTCTAGTTAGAATAATAAGGTGTCTTAAAAAAAGACAAACACAGACTAATAATATTTGAAATGATTTATAAGATATAACTGTTCCAGTGACCAATTAAATCCAAAAAATACTCTAAGCTGTAACTGGTTATCCTTGGTTAGTGCCACTATACATCATAAAAATAAAAAATACCAACTTTATAAAGGAATTACTTGAGATGGAAGAATTTTTATGAGTATTTGTATTCTTTTTGAGGGGAGGAGTGAGGGTTTATTTCTTTATTCGGGCAAGATATCTATATGCTGTCCAGGCTGACCTCAGACTCACTCTGTAGCCCAGGCTAGCCTTGACCTGACAATCCTGTGTCAGTCTCCTGAGTGCTGGGATTACACCACATCTGGCTCAGTATTCTTTAACTGTGATCATAGAAGCCTAGTATTTGATATTTGAAATCAATGCAGCAGATCAAGTAAACATGCAAATGTTCTCATTTACCAGCAATCAATACCTTATGCCCTTCCTATAAAGCATTCCATTTTCCATTTCTTTATCTGTTATTGCTACCTAGAAACATTTGCAACCCACACAATGGCTCCTGGTCACTTGTCTTATCAATTATTAGTTTCTCAAATCCAAACAGAACCTTAGAGGTCTTAGTGTTAATGTAAAAATAAATTACTTAATTGAGGAACATTTAAGCAATGACAAGACTAAATACCCCCCCCCCTTTTTTTCTCCTAACGGAGACTTAATATTCCTTCCCTGTGAGTATTTATGTAAGAAAATAAGTTAAGGGCCAAGCCACTGTAGATTGAAGTCTCTGAAAATGTGAGGCGCCGTAATGAATCTCTCCTCCTTTCCAATTGCTTATCACAGGTATTTTGTCCCTGCAACAGAAAGTTAACACACTGGTAAAAGGATTAGTTGACATTTTGTAGTTTTCCATGTTTTGAATATTTATGGTCTTAAGCCGACTAGAAAACAGCTCTATCTGAAGTGTTTCAAAGTCTATCACAAATTCTTTTTCACTTCCTGCCTTCTGTGTTTTATTTGTTTGGTCGAGATTGTAGTAGAGGGATTTGACAGTACCTAAACATGTTTATTAGCTTGGGTTGTTATACTGATTCCTCTGGGGAAACACCCATTTCTTTTTTTTTTTTTTTTTTTTT
>VMDO01000648.1:206101-272186 GCA_007922755.1 Pedetes capensis | reverse complement strand
TTGTTGTTGTTGTTGTTGTTAGGTGCTGTTGAGTCGGTATCCGACTCATAGCGACCCTCATAGGGTTTTCAATGGCAGACAGTTTCGGGATTGCCTTGGGAGTGGATTGCCAGGTCCTTCTCCCATTTTTGCGGTACTGGGAATTGAACTCGGGACCTCTGAGACAGCAGCGCAGCACTCTGCCAACTGAGCTAAATCCAAGCCCCACCACAATAATGAGGATCCTCTTTTATGTAAACTATTTCTGGAGGGTCCCTTGGGAATTACGGGGCCCTTTTCAGGCGCTCGGCCAAATGCCGTGACCAACAGATGAAAACAAATTACCTGACCAACAGATGAAAACAAATTACCGGTTCACACAAGATAAAGTGTAAGGACAGATCAAGGAGCTAGTGTTTCTTTGGGAGCACTGCAGGATCAAGTGAGTGTCTCAGTCTGTTTTTATTAGGGTCTTATCATTAACATCAAAGCGTCCTTAAGAGTCAGGGGAGGTTGAGGGTTAACGTGTACTTTACAAATCAACAAAGGTCTTGTGAGACGGGGGAGGGTTATTCATTGTCCTTTTCAGCATATCTTGTCCCTAGCATGTAGGCAGGGGCATGGGGGAGTGTAAACCAGTGGCGTTTGCACAGATGGCCAGTGAGATAGCAGGAAGCAGGCCTCTAGGCATAGAGATTCCTAAGGGCTGGAACCTTCCTGTAGTCATTTTTCCTGTTTTTCCAGCCATTCGCCCATGTCTTCTGCTACACTGTGAAGATGAATAAATGTCCAGTGACAAACCTCAATTTCATTTATTTCATCTGGCAACCCTCATGTACCTATTGTTTCAGATGACACTCCTGGGTGCTGGGAGAAGGAATTTTATTTTATTATTATTATTGTTAATATCATCATTGTTAATAATAATTAATATTTTATTAAAGGAGAAAAAGATCCAGCAAGGCTCAGCATCTTGCTGGCCCCATGGCAGAGATGGGGCATCTCTACTACCTGGTCATGGCTGAGTACCCCATTATGAGGGCAGGCATTTTACAAGTATTCCCTGGGGTCTTCCAGCAATCTTTACAGGGAAGGCTCCAAGACACTTGGTGGCCTGCCCAAGTTCACTCAGCTAGTAGGTGATGTCTGTTTGACACCAATCCCAAACTGATTCCACAGCTGCTGACTGTTAGAATTGACAGGCACTATGGAACCTGTTCTCTGATCTAAGAGCTGTTTCCACCCCCAACCCAATGGAACTCAGCACTGATATTTATTGGGGAAAACAGCAAGGGAGGAGAGATGAAGAATGATGGGAAGGTAATTCCAGAGCCCTTGGTGAAGAGGGAGGGACCAAGAGGCCCAGATGCTGCTGGTGGAAGCCTCCTTGGAGGGGTGGGGTAAAGAAGTTAGAAGAGAAAAATGAGCAGATTTTATTACAGAATTGTCCCTGGGGTCTTCTGAGACTCCAAGCTAAGGTAGAATGGTGTTTTCTACTTGCCTGGGAACCCAGAAAAAATGGTACATTATAGACTTACAGGCATTCCCTAAGAGCCTTGGGAAGAACATCTCCCCTCCCCAATAGGGCAGAGGGAGCTGGTTCAGTTGCCCTGGCAGTGGCTACATTGTGAGGTGGTTCTTGTTACAGGCAGTGAGGTTGGGGTAGGTGGCAACAGAAGTGGGGTGAGGGGCAGTGGCAATGTTTTAGACTCTTCCTTCCCTCACCCTGTGCTGGGGCCTTTCAACACCCCATCATGGGCAGTGCCTACCACTGGGAGGCCCGACGCAGGCAGATGGCTTTGGATAGGAGGAAGTGGCTGATGGACCAACAGCAGCAGCAGCAGAAACAAGAGCAGGTAAATGAGAGGGGTCAGGTCCATCAGGGTCCTCTGTGGAGCAGAAAGGGAATGGGAAGGAAGACAGACCCCTGGGAAACTGCCCCCTAGCTCACAGATGTTTTCTGGGGTAAGTGGCAAGGTCATTTGGAGTGCTCTTGGAGACACTGTGGGGGTAAAGGGGAAGCTATTACCTGACTCAGTTTGGCTACTGAAGGCTGGTAGGGATATTAGGTCAGGAGGAATGGGTTGTGTTTATTTCTTTCTTTGAAGAGATGGGGTCTTGCTATGTTGTCTCAATTGGCTCTGAACTCCTGGGTTTGAGCAATCTTCCCACCTCAGCTTCTAAAGTAACTGGGACTACAGGTAGATGGCACCATGCCCTGCATGGCCTGGGACGTTATAAAGCTGTGTTCATTATGGTATCCACCAGCCTATGTGCTAGTGAGTCCTTATAATGTGGCTAGTGAGAATGAGGAACTAAAATTTTTATATAAACTTAATTTAAAAATAAAACTAAAGCAAATATTTAATTTACATATTAGAAAACTTTTAAGTATGTTTTGCACAACTTGGATATGTGAATCTACTTTTTCAACTGTACATTTTATAAAATCTAAGTACATATAAAATACTTTTGATGAAAATTTGGTGTCCAAATGAAGATGTACTATTAAGTGTAAAAATGCTAGCTGGGTTTCAAAGAATTAGTAGAAAAACAAGTGGGGCACAGTAGCTCACACCTATAATCTCAGCAACTCAGAAGGCAGAGGCAAGAGGATCACAAGTTTGAGACCAGAGACAGTCTGTGTTATTTAGCAAGACTCTGTCTCAAAATAATAAGTAAAAAAATGGGCTGGAGGTGCTGATCAGTGGTACAGCATCTGAAAAGCATGCAAGTGTGAATTCATGGGTTCAATCCCCCAATAAAACAATAAAAAAAGAATTAGTACAAAAATATGTAAACTATTAATATTTTCATATTGAGCACACATTTTAGATGTATTGGTTAAATAAATATATTAAAATTAGTTTCACTTGTTTCTTCTGACTGGGAATGTAGCTACTAGAAAATTTAAAATTAGGGCTGGGCATGTAGCTCAGTGGTATAGCCCTTGTCTAGCATGTACAAAGCTCTGGGGTTGAACCCAGGGTCTAGTGCTTTACCAGTGGGCTGCACATCCAGCCCATTTTTTATTCTTTATTTTGAGACAGGGTCTCACTAAGTTACACAGGCTGCTGCTGACCTTGAGCCTGTGATCCTCCTGCCTCTGCTTCCCCAAGTAGCTGGGATTACAGGCATGAACCATTGTGCCCAGTGAAATTTTTTTTCTTTTTTCTTTTTTTTTGGTGGTACTGGGGGTTGAACCCAGGGCCTCGCTCTTGCAATGCTTTGCAAGTGCTGTATCACTGAGCTGTACCCCCAGCCTATTTTTTACTTTTTGAGACAGGGTCTCACTAAATTATGCAGACTACCTCTGGTCTTGAACCTCCTGCCTCTGCCTCCCGAGTCGCTGGGATTACAGGCATGTGCCACCGCATCTGGCAGTGAAAAAAAATTTTTAATTACACACGTGACACACATTTTTATTAGACAGTGCTGTTTCACATCATTTGAAAGGAATTATTCTTTGTTTTGTTTTATGGTTTTTATTGAGGCAGTCTCACTATGCTACCCAGGCTGGCCTGGAACTCATTATATACACAAGACTGGCTTTGAACTTGAGTTGATCCTCCTGCTTCAGCCTCCTGAGTGCTGGGATTATAGCCATATGCCTCCACACTAGCTTAAGGAATCGTTCTTTATTCTTTGGCACTTAAAACTGCTTTCAGTACCCAGCTCCAAGCTAGGAGGTAGGTGCTCAGACAGTGCCACTTCCTGGGCAGAAGTGTGCCAGGGGACACTGTCACCTGGAACAGTTCTTGGTTTTGTGGTGGGTGAAGAGAGACAGGTCCTAACTTAACTCTAGGGAACAGAGATACTTCTGACCACCTATACTTCTCTATTTGCTTTCCCCACTGTCTAAAGTTTCTTTGGAAGATGGGTGACTAGGTAGAGAGGAAAAGAAATGTCACTTTCTGGGGGCTTCTTGCCAGGAAATGAAGAAACAAGAGGAGGAACACCGTTCCAAGAAAAAATCCCAGCCACAAGAGTCAAAGGAGGCTCAGCCACCACTGGCACAGCCACAGCCACCACCTCAGCCAATACAACAAATTGGTCAAGCAGCCTGTACCCAACCAGCACAAAGTGATCAAGGTCAGTGCAGCTCCACGTACAAAATCCCGAAGGACCCTCAAAAGCAAGGACCTCAGCTTGAGTCAGTGGGGGCCCATCAAGTTGGAGAGCAATCCTACTACAAGAACAGAGTCGATGATGGGCCAAATATCCTTCCGGGTCCTGGTGAGTGAGTTGCCTTGGGAAGGGAGGTGGTGAGTTCCTTGCTCTCATCCCAGCCACATAGTCCAGAATTCCTACTGGCCACCTTGCCTGATCTGTACCTCCCCAGAACCCTGTCTTTACTGCCTTGATGGCTACTGCCTCTGAGTGAGTTTGTGCCAACCTAGGGCTGCAAAAGAAGCCTACCAATTTCTGCAGAGGTTTCAGTCTGTAACTTACTTCCCAGCCCCTGCTCCTAGGCCCCAAGATATATGGTAAAAGAGTCCAGCTCTGTTGTGTTCTATTTTTGGAAACTGCTGGATGAGTGACTTGTGTTTTGTTTCTTCAGGTCCCACGAATCCATGCCAATCTAGCCCTACCAAATATACTGAGTATTCACGACTCACGGTGAGACACAGAGCATGAGAGGCAGAGGGTCTGTGGCTGAGTGTGTGCGTGTGTGCCCGCGCGTGTGTTTGTGTGTCGTCTATGGAGGATTCCTTAGCAAGCGTGGGGAGAGAGACTGAAATTATTTCAAAGTCACTTCTGGGTGGCCCACTCCTCCATTCCTTGGCCCTGTAAAAATGTCTGAGTAGGGCCAATTGCTAAATGCTGAGCATAAATACAGGGGCTGAATAATCTGTTTGGAAAGATATAGCAAAGAAGCTAAATAAAGGGGTTGTTTTAAGTATTAGTTGGGTACTGGCCACTGGAGCAGGTGGAGGGGATGACCTGAAGACACAGGTTGTGTATCTCAGGATTGTCAGTCCCTGGTAGCATGATCTGAGTGCTGAGCCTCCCTCACAAAATGAGAATAATACCACTTCCTCTGTAGAGTTGTCATGAGGACTGAAGGTGGCATCAGAAACACTCAGCTTAGAGCTTGGTTCATTGTAGGCCATCAAACCCAGAATGGTAACAATTTTTTTCTTTTAACCCGTAATATAGTCATTTATTATCATTATCAGGATAGTAATTCTTTTTTTATTTTGCTGAGGGGCAGTACTTGGGGGTTGGCAACACTTTGCAAGTATTCTACCATTGTGCTGTACCCCTACAGCCCATTTTTTATTTTTTGAGTCAGGGTCTCAATTATGCAGGGCTACTTCTGGTCTCAAACTTGCAAACCCTCTGCCTTCCAAGTCACTGAGATTACAGGCATGTGCCACTGTGCTTGGCTAGGATACTGGTTCTTATTTATTCATTTTTATTTGTTTATTTATTTATTTTTGTGGTAGTGGGGGCTGAACCCAGGGCCTTGCGCTTGCATGCTCTGCAAGTGCTGTACCACTGAGCTGCATCCCCAGCCCATTTTTTTTTTTCACTTTTTGAGAGAGGGTCTTGCTAAATTATGCAGACTGCCTCTGGTCTCAAACTTGTGATCCTCCTGCCTCTGCCTCCCAAGTTGCTGGGATTACAGGTATGTGCAACTGCACCTGGCTATTTATTTTTGAGACACGGTCTCACTATGTAGCCTGGGCTGGCCTTGAACTATCTATCTTCCTGCCTCAGCATCCCAAGTGCAGAGATTACCAATGTATGCCACTGTGCTGGGCTGATAATTTTTCTTCTTCTTTTTTTTTTGGCAGTACTGGGGGTTTAACTCAGGGCCTTGCATATGCCAAGCAATCACTCTACCATCAAGCTACATCCCTAGCCTGAGGCTGACAACTCTTAGTTGTTGTTGTTGTTAGGTGTCCTGGGGTCAGTACCCTATGTTCAATAGGCAAAACACTATTGTTAGTGCTTCTCTGCTATTCGTTGGGTTTTCAATGGCTGATTGTTTTTTGAGGAGTGGGTTGCCCAGTCCTTCTCCCAAGCCTACAGCACCTGGTATTCTCAGGTGGTCTCCCATCTAAGTACTAACCAGGCCCAACCCTGCTTAGCTTCCAAGATCTGATGGGATTGGATGCCAAAGAAAGTATAAAATGGTGTAGGCTTTGAGATGGTCTCTGATACAGGTACAAAGGGTAAGAGAGCCTGATCAGGTTGTCTCAGCAGGATTAGGACGAAGACCAGGCTGCTACATATCAATTGGATTACTTTGGCCTCAGAAGGCTTAACACAATGTTCTGAAACCAGCAGGCCCAGAAACTACTAACTTGTTTTACTGCCTGTCTCTCTCTCTCTCTCTTTTTTTTCTCAGTCAACTAATTACATCCAGCAGTGGTGATCCAGAGATGGCCTCCAAGACCCCATACCATCACCAAAAAACAGATAAGCAACCACATCTTTTCACCACATAGCAACATCTCCATTCCAAAAACCATACATGTTAGAAGAAGAAGCTAGCTAGGAGTAAAATGTGATATCTAGAAAGAACCAGGAGGCTGGTGAGCTTTTTTTCTCTCTGGTTCTTGGTGGTTGAATCCAGGGCCTCCCCTATACTCTGTAAGTGCTCTACCACTGGGCTGCATCCCCAGCCTATTGTTTGTTTATTTTGAGACAGGATTTCACTAAGTTATGCAGGCTGCCTCAGCTTCCCAAATTGCTGGGATTACAGATGTGCGCCACTGTGCCTGGTGAGACTGGTCCACTTGAAGAGACTGGGACGAGGAAGAGGCTAGAGGACCCATGAGGGAGATGGAGAGGGTAGCAGAGAGTGGAAGGCAATTACACGTTCCTTGAGGCAAAGCCAACGGGAAAGTTTGGTCTTTGTTCCCCCCAATTCTGCACCTCCTATTACTATTACTACTGGCCCTTATTCAGCAATGATTGGTCTGTGATTATTGGAGGTCAGGTTTATTATAATCACTTGAGCCATCAACTCCTTCCCCAAGACCCCAAGGAAGGTGAGGCTACATCACACAAGAGTCCGCCTAGTGTAACACCAGAGAGAGGTGGCAGGCACAGACACCCAAATTGGGAGTCAGCTGTTCAATGGTTGATTCAGGCATGGAAGGAGAGAAGAGCAGGGAGGCTGTAGCCTCAGACACAGGACACCTGACCCTGGGAAGAGGCAAGGTGCTTGCCTACTAAAATTCTTAGGCCTTTCTCCTCCTGGGCCTTTCCACTAGTAGAGAGAGCTAGGAGGCTCCAAAAGCCCCATGGATCTCTCACTCACCAGCCCATAAGTGGAATGGAGGCAGGGTTAGGGGATCCCAGTTGTCAGGCTTCTTCCTCCAATCCTCAGAAATGCTGCCTCAATCACTCCAGTGACAGCCAAAGTTGAAGGGGTTGACGCCCAGAGAGCATCAGCTTTGGATCAGACTGAAGGAGCCCTGTCTCAGTGAAGCCCAGGGATGTTTCCTGAGGGGAGCAGCTGGGGTGGTACAGGAAGAATGGCGAGAACAGGAATATTAAGGTTTGAAGAGAGCTTAGAGATACACAATGAGAGAAAGAGGAAGAGAGCAAGCCTCTGTAAGTAATCGCTTAGAAACCAGAAAAAGCAGGACACATTCTCAGAGCGACTAGGAGGCCTTGATCTCCACTGGAACAGTTTGTGAAGCTGAGAGTGGTGGCACATGCCTGTAATCCCAGCACTCAGGAGGCTGGGGCAGGAGGATGGTGAATTTAAAGCCAGCTTTAACTATACAGAGACTTGGTCTCAAAAAACCAAGGGCTGGGAATATAGCTCAGTGGTAGAGTGCTTGCCTAGCATGTGCAAGGCCCTAGGTTTGATCTCCAGCCCTGTGGAAAAAAAAGAATTATGAGTTGGGGAGTGTCCACCACTGGCTCCCTCTCACTTCCAGGAGACTTTTTCAAATACTGCTAAATATAATTTATTGAATACAATATAAATCTTTTACATTTGGTAACTTATACCCAGCAGCCCCAGCCTGGCCTCCCTGGACGTCTGTGCTTTGGTAGCACCACCTTGATCCCAGCGACCCAGTCATGGAAATGTGGAGACAGCAGACTCCTTCTTCCCCCTCACAGCCCCAGCTAGTTACCTAGTTCTGTTACCAAACACCCCTCCATCCATCTTCAAATTTAGCTTTTCCTAGCATCTATATTTGTCTCTCTACTTGTCTGAGGGACAAAGACCTAGTTAACTTTAGTAAGGAAATCTCATCCCCACTTTGCTGAAATACAGGAATCACTTCTACCTGGAGCCCAGTGGGAACCTGGGGGTTATGTGGGGTTTGGCTCCAGTGGAGTGATAGGCAAGGGAGGACCTAGCTTAGTTCTGGTGGATGGGCTGCTCCTCATTGTCAAAGCCTGGAGGAGAGCTGAGATCACTGGGAGCAGAGGGTGAGCATGCTACAGAGTAGAGGAGAACAGAGCCCTGGCAGCTTTGCCCTGATACTGACAGCTTCATCTGCAGGCTTTTGCAAGACATCAGCTGGGTCTACCACTTGATCTGCCTGTGTCCTCAACTATGGGTTGTGGGCTTAGAAATCCTCCTTTAAGAAACACCTTTTAAAATGACTCTGGCTTGACTCTTCTTCTGTATGGACCCAGGGAGTGCCAGGTGGCTCCCTCCCGTCCCCTATTACTTTGGCTCCTGCTGTGAAGACAACAGTAAAACTGTTCTACAGAGAGGCAAAGATTTAGATGGAGAATAGTTCTGTCTTCCTAGAAACCAGGGACAATCATTAATGAGGAGGGACTAGGGCCTTACTGTCAAATGGGCAGAGGAACATCAGAGAAGCAGGTCATAGCCATCACTCTATCACATGACCAAAGCAGAGAGGCACAGAACATCTATAGTCCCATAGAAGGCCTTGGAAATAGTACTGGATGTCCCCAAAGTCACTTTCTTATCACTTGTGGAGAACTTGAAAAAGGGCCTTTTTTTTTTTCGGTACTTGGGGTTGAACCCAGGGCCTCGTCCCTGCATGTTTTGCAAGTGCTGGACCACTGAGCTGCATCCCCAGCCCAGTTTTTTTACTTTTTGAGACAGGGTCTTGGTAAGTTACACAGACTGCCTTTGGTCTCACACTTGCGATCCTCCTGCCTCCGCCTCCCAAGCTGCTGGGTTTACACAGGCATGCGCCATTGCCACTGCGCTGCTTGAAAAGGGGCCATTTTTAAAAGACAAATAAAACTGCTGGGCTGGTGGTGCATACCTATAATCCCAGCGGCTTGGGAGGTGGAGGCGGGAGGATTGCAAGTTCAAGACCGCGTAATTTAGTGAGCACCTCAAAAAAAAAAAAAAAAAAGAAGACAAATAAAACTATAGATTTATGTTCAGACAAGAGGAGGCCCGCCCTGACAGAACTGAACAGCTAATATGCTCAGCCCCAAGACAGTGTCAAGTTAGACTTTCCTCCAGACAGAGAGAGAACAGGATCTGATGCTGGCCTCAGAAAGAACCCATGGAAATTAAAGGACTGTGCATGTGTGACATTAGCTTTACAGCAGACTCCCTGTGCTGAGAGTATGAGGGGAAGGCATGATAAAGCAGCCATTTTTCTTTGGTAAAGTCACTACAGTCCTTCCTTGGGCACCACAAAGATAAGGGAGATGCAGCCCCGGCTTGCAGGTACCTGGAGTATGTGGGCAGCAGACAAGTCAGAGTGAGGGAGGGATCACCCGATGGGGCACCGATGTGTTTCCCCGGCAGTCCACGTATTCATAGCTCTGGAAGACCAGCTGCTCTGAATGGCTGAGGTAGGAGCAGGTCAAGGTACCCCTGGAGAAGAAGCAGGCCTTATTGCCAAGTCTGTGAGAAAAAGGACAGCTCTGGACCTGTTCTGCTTTCTGGGGAAGGCCAGCTCCCTCAGACTTCCCTCTGCCTTCCTTTTGCTCCCTGTTCTGCCAAGGCACTGGGATGGCTGCCCCACCTGTGTTCCAGCAGCTTCCAGACAGCCCCAGGGTTGCCATTTCGGTAGCTTACAAACAAGGTGAGACCTAGAAAAGGGCCTGGACTTGCTCACCCCCAGAGCCAACAAAGATTCAGATCAGCTGCAATGACTCTTTCTCCTCCCATGAAATGGAGCTGAGGTGGGACTGAAATTAGAAGTAGGACAGGGGACACAGGAGCTCCACACCATACTTACTGGATGTGCAAAAGCACATGGTGAACTTTGATTTTCAGCCAGGTACAGATTTTGCTGAAAGAGAGAGAGAGGTGGGGGGAGGAGAACGAGAACATGGGGACTTGTTTCATAGTGAGCAGCCTGTCACAAAGCCTGAAGCAGACTAGCAGGTCCTAGTTTCCTTGCCTCCTGTCAGGGCCTCCAAGACGCCATGCCCACCCCTTCCCTCTTGCTGTAAAGTGCTGGTCACTTGGCTGCATTATTACTCTATCCTCACATGCTTGGCTCAGGCATATGCTGGCCTCTACCTCAGCAGAAAACAAGACACTCCTCTTCCTCACTGATTCAGGCCAAAGAACCCAAGGTCACCAGGCAGATGAACACTGCTAGGAACACATCTTTTGGTAAAGATTAAGTTCCAGCCTACTTTTATTCCAATCTAGATCCAAAAAGCAGAGGCTGGAGACCCTGAGCTCTTGCACATGGCAGACAATACACTGGCTGCAGAATTTGCTAAGCACACAGAAAATTTGTGGGTTATTATTAACAGGGTTTCCAAGCTAGGAAAAGGACTACAAGAGAAGAGATCAAGGGGTACTCACTATGTGTTTTCATCCCATATCCTGCTGGCTACTGCATAAAACATCTGTCAACCAAATGAGCATAGAGTTAGCCTCATCTGCATCTGCCCTCTTCCCACTACCACACATACTCAAATATCTTTAGGCAGGGCTGGCTGGGAAGAGAGGAGTCACCTGTTCACTAGCCAAAGGGCCAATGTGTAGAAAGAGGCTGTTGGACACCTGTCCCACCACAAGGGACAAGTGCAAAACCTCAATGGTCAGCTGGGTCACAGTGATGGGGTAATAGTTGGTGTTGGAGATGTTCAGGATATTCTAGAGATGAAAACAAGGAAAAGAGTGATGAGAGTGACTCATCCATGGCAGGGGGGAGCCAAACAGTTGCAGAAGGCTGGGTCCTCAACCTGAGTCCCACCCTAATCACAACAGGCCTCAGATGCAGAGGACTAGTACCAGGAGTCCCTCTGAAGGGTTCTTGATGGCAAGGAGTCACCTTTAAGTTACACTGAGCAAGGCATAGTGGTGCATTAGTCCCAGCTACTCAGGAGGCTAAGATGGGAGGATCACTTGAGTCCAGCCAACATAGTGAGACCCCCCCCCCATCTCAAAAGAAATAAACAAAAACAACAAAGAAGCTATACTGGCTCAGGATCCAGTCTCATCCTGCCTAGCTTCTTTGCATTCCATCATGCCCATCCAGGGAGTCTCAGGTACTGTCACCCTCAATTCCACCCTATGATTTCTTTATCTGACCTGGATTCTTACCCTTCACTATATATAGTCTCAATCCTACACAATCTGTTATGGGACTCATATAGCTCCTTCTCATCAGGTTCCCAGCACCTTCTATGTATCACAAGATCCTTCGCTACCTACACCAAAGGTGCAACACTGGACAAAGGCTGCAGGGAAATGGTGTGGGGAAGGTGGGGAAGGTGGGGCAGGGCCAGGGGCACCCACCACCCACCGTCATGTTGAGATGGATATTAGCCTCATCAAAGGCCACTGTAGAAGAGTTGAGGCCCGCAGGCTGCACGGTGACGGACCGAGGAAACAGGAAAAAGATGATGAAGGAGGAGGTCACCAGGCAGATGAGTACCGCCAGGAACACAGAGAGCTTCCTATGGGAAAGCAGCCCCCATGATGGAGGAGTGGGGAAATATGAACACCAAAGATACCTGGGTGAGGGATTCAGACACTCCTTTCCAGACACAAGGCTGTCCCTGGTCACCACTATACATTTAGCTCCCGAGCCATGGTCCAGCATGGATAACAGTACAGGACTGGAAAGGCAGGCTGCCTGGCTTCTGTTCCCAGCTCTCTGTCCCCAGTGACCCAATGACACTGAGCAGCCCATTTGACCTCCTGAAGCCCCAGTTTCATTGTCTGTAAAAATGGAGATGATTATACCTATCTCATTGAATTTGTTGTGGGCTAACAGAAGAAAAAATACTAACTAATAACTGCTATGGCACATAGTAACAGCTCAATGAATACTAGCTGTTAGTACTAGAAGATATAAGTCCACATAAATCTTTGAGGTTTTTTTTTTTTTTCCTTTTGCAGTAATGGGAATTGAACTCAGGGCTTAGGCAAGTGCTCTACCAGCTGAGCTACAGCCCCAGTCTTTTTGACAATTCTGACTTTTAATATTTAATTTAATGTTTAGAACAGGGTACCATCCCTCTAATTCTAACTGAGATGTGCATTAAAGTGATAGTACTTTAGGCTGGGTGTGGTGGCACACACCTGTAGTCCCAGCACTCTGCCAAAGCAGGAGGATGGTGAGATCTAGGCCAGCCTAGGCTCGATAGTGAGTTCAAGGCAAGCCTGGGCTACATAGCTGGATCATGTTTCAAAATAAAACAAAAAAGAGAGAGAGGACTTTGTTAGTACCTTAAGAGGGACACTACTAGTTTCTAATTCTGCTGTAGTGTTAGAGGAGGCTGAGTGGTGGCTCTCAGGCTAAAGCTGAGGGCCCTGAGAGGAGATTGCAGGGATCCATGTGAAATGGACTCAGGCTACAACCAGAGTCACAGGCACTGCAGTGAAACCCAGGGCTGCTTCTGAGGTTTGAATTGTCCCAGAACAGGGAACAGCTGTTTTTCTATCTCTACAGGGAAGAAAACAAACAGGTCTAAATTGCCACAGCAAGGGAGATGCTTAGGAAAGACAACTTTCCCCAAACCAGCTTCTGCCAGGGCCATTTGTTCCTTCCTGGGAGCATTTCCAGAGCCAAGAGATCCTTTCTGTCTTAGAGATGGGGCCACGCTTCCTGGAAGCAATGATGCCCCAGAAAGTTCACGAAGTGGCCTCAGATGATATCTGCTATGTGCAGTGCTGCTGGTGCTTTTTTATCTTTTGCAATTTCTATTTTATTTTTGATTAATACATAATTGTACATACTTATGGAGTACAATGTGATGTTTCAATATATGTCTATATTCTGCAATCAGGTGATCAGAATATCAATGACATTTATCTTTTTTTTTTTTTTTTGGTGGTGCGAGAGATTGAATTAGGGTCTCGTGCATGCTATGCAAATGTTCTACCACTGAGCTACAACCCCAGCCCCTGACACTATCATTCTTAAATCAGGAAGATAATCGAAAACAAGGACCTAGTATGTTTGAGCCCAGCAAGGCTCAGGCTTTCTGGGGAAAACCAACGTGAAAAAAATTAGGAGCGATCAAAACAGGGGAGACAAACAGTCCTCAAGGGTGATGGCCTGTGAATCTGAAAGAGGAAGCAGGGCTCACGTGTGTCTGGGCTTTAACCTCTGGTCACCATAAGGGATAAGAGCTACCAGCTGCTTCTCCAGCTCTGTAGAGAGAAAAAAGGTGATAGAGAGGGTCAAGAAGTGTCTGTGACAAATGTTTCCTGTGCCAACCCCTCAGAAGCACCCCTCCACTCCATATAGCAATGTTAGAAGCATGCCACCTCTTCCCAGAGCAGGGCTGGAAGTACTGGGCCGTGCCACTGAAGTTGGCAGCCCAGCTTTGAACTAGAATGGAAGTGAGATTTCCATTACCAGGTGTTTAGAATCTCTGACAGTCTCTAGCAAATTAGAGACATCCTGCTTCTTTGGAGAGATTATTTGTAACCTCCTGAATCCTAAGACACAGAGTATTGCCTGAGGAACAAAGTGGCTTAGACCCTTGCCTCCAGGGGCCAGAGAATATAACCAGGGCAGGAGGAGGATCTCTGCAGGACGCTGAAGGATAATTAGCATCTCCTTGGCCAGTCTGAGACTGGGAGACCCCGAACTGAGAGTAGATCCAACCATTCCAGGAGATGCAGAGATGTCCCAGGGTTAGCTGGCCAAGACCTCTTCCTGGGTTCTAGGCTATTTGCAGAGGCTGGAGCTACTTACCTTGAGGGATCTCCCCATTGCCTTGGCAGGTAGGACAAGTCACAAAGCTGGCACCAGTAGCCCCTTCCCAAGGCACACAGGAACAAAACAACTTGCTGCTACTGGTGCTGGAGTAGCTGGCAGCCTTGCTGCTGATGGCTGAATTGGGAGGCAGGACCAACTTTTTCTCATCCTCCTGCCGAGAGCCCAGATGGGAGATGGTCTCACCCATAGCTCTGGGCGAATTTTTCACTAATGAGAAAACAACAAGGTTCACTGCAAAGTCTGTGAGCATTGACTCCAGTTTTAATTCTGGTTTTAAGTTCTCAAGATTGGCAAGGACATGAAATTAAAAAGCTTCTGCACAGCAAAAGAAACAATTAACAGAGTCAAGGAAAACTCCACGGAATGGGAAAAAATCTTCGCATTTTATACATCTGACAAAGGTCTAATTACTAGAATGTATAAAGAACTCAAGAAAAAAACCCCCAAAAAACCAAACAACCCAATACACAAATGGGCAAAGGAACTGAGTAGGCAGTTCTCAAATGAAGAGGTCCGTAAAGCCATGAAACACATGAAAAAGTGCTCAACATCCCTAGCCATTAGGGAAATGCAAATCAAAACAACTCTGAGATTTCACCTTACACCAGTAAGAATGGCCAAGATCAATAAAACAAACAACAACAAATGCTGGCAAGGTTGGGGGGGGGGGAAGGGAACACTTTTACATTGTTGGTGGAGCTGTAAATTGGTGCAGCCACTGTGGAAATCAATATGGAGGTATCTTAAAAAACTAAAAATAGATCTACCATATGACCCAGCTATAACACTATTGGGAATTTACCCAAAGGGAGATGGGTCATCATACCACAGACACCTGCATCTCCATGTTCAATGCAGCGCTTTTCACAATAGCAAAGATATGGAATCAACCAAAGTGCCCTTCAACAGAAGAATGGATAAAAAACCTATGGTATATATACACAATGGAATACTATTCAGCAATCAAGAAAAATAAGGTCATTCGCAACAAAATGGATGGAATTAGAGAAAATTATTTTAAGTGAACGAACATGAGCTCAGAAAGAGAAACAACACATGTTCTCACTCATATGAGGGAGCTGTTTCAAAATTACAAAAAGGAAAAATCCTACTCAAAGGTCAGATCATAATAAAAGGGGGGGAGGGAAGATAAGAATGATGTCAATATAAATGGACTAGAAATCGCATGTAATTGTTAGAACAAGATAAAAACAAAGAACACTACAGGAAAAGTTTCTATCTTGAACAGATCTGGAACCCAAGGACATATAGAAAAATACTACTAAGTAAAAGATAGAGAAGACTTGGATGGGAAACTTAGATGGGAAGGGGGAGGGGGGGAAGCATAGGGGAGGGTAAGGGGTAACCTATATGAATAATGTTTATCAAGTTGCATATATGAAAATTGTCACAATGAAAAGCATGTCAAAATGAATCACATTATGATGTACATTAAAAATTTCTAAAAAAAAAAAAAAAAGATTGGCAAGGAGCACAACACAAACTCTAAACAAGGTGAAGCCTAAGGAAGTTAGGCTTGGATGGTGACAGATCAGAAATTTCAATGCACTGCAACTCCTTTTGTAATTCTAAGAGAGACCAATTTGCCTACAAAAGAGAAAACCAAACAAAAGCAGAAGTTATTTCACTGAAAGGGACTTCCATAAGTGAATATAGAGCATTTATTTTTTCCTGGGTAAGTTGCTGAGCTGTCATTCACTTCAAAGGAAGGCAGCTGGACAGGACTGGTCCCTCTGCTTCCTCAATCTGGTGATTGCTTTGAAGAGTAGCAGAACAGAAAACGCCCAGATCCACCCGTGCGGTGTGGAAGGAAACCTTCCACTCCTGGGTCTCGGTGGTACTGGCTTAATAGCAAGGCTGATAGGGTTTTCAGTGGCTGATTATTTCGAGATTACCTCAGGAGTGGATTGCCACATCCTTCTCCCATTTTTGCATTTTTGCGTCCTCCCGTTTTTGCGGTGCTGGGAACGGAACCCGGGCCCTCAGAGATTGTAGAGCGGTGCTCTACCAACTGAGCTAAATCCCAGCCCTAGTAGGAAGGCAGGGGTTCTTTAAACAAGGAGAGAGGAGGCTGCAGGTCACAGGTGTGTATAGGAACTCATTCTAAAAATAATATCTTGATAGTGAGCATAAGCCTGTTCCTCACTGCTTTCTGAGGTGGATTAGGAAGGCCTGGGGAGGGGTATAGTCACATCAAGGTCTGATCTTCACTAAGAAAGGTCAGGGTTAAATCCGGAATTTCCCACAAAGACCCAAGAGTAGTGGCAGAATGATGTGGGCAAGTTGAGTCACACTCAGACCTTCCTGGGTTAATACAAAGGGAGCCTCAGCTGATTCACGTCTTGGATCCGGGGCTCCTCTTAGCAGCAATAAGGAGTTTTCTGGAATGCGCCTCTAGAGCAGGATGGCCCAGAGGAAAGCAATTAGCGCCTCCTTCTGCAAAGTTCTGGGACAGTCTATGTGCTTCGTAGGAGTGGAGAGCCCCCTCTTCTCGGGAGGGTGGGTTGCTTCCGGCCGTTCTCGGCTTCCTGGGGCGCAGCCCTGGGCCGGTGGTGGGCGCGGAAGTAAAAGGTGGGACTTCATTGAGATATGATTTCAAATCCCACCAGACACCCTGAAAGGCCGTTGAGTTTGGGCGAGGAGGAAGCTCAAAATGTTTCTCGGCCCTTACCTTCGAAAGGGATAGGCGGAGAGGGTCCTGGGACCGTCTCATTCCCCGGGTAACGACAGCAGTACAAACGGCTGCTAGCGGAATCGCGACCGAAAGTGCGGAAGGTCTCGCACTGCAGCTTTGACCCGCGGCCCTGGGAAGTCCCGCCCCGCCCCCGGCCCCGCCCCTCTGCAGCCCTTGGCGCTGGGCGGGCTCTGGTGGTTTTCGGCTCTCCCAAAAAGGTCGCTCGAGGACACCGACGCTACTTCCCAAGGACCAGCTAGTCCAGGTAGGAGTTTCAAAGAATATTTATTTCACCGTTTTTAAAGTGGTTATGTACAAGTACAACCGGGAGGATGACTGGACCCCTACTATAAAACAGGTCCCCCCGGAAATCAACCTAATTACCCACACCGTGCCATTCGGCCTTCTACCCAGAAACCGGATAAAAACGTTTTCAATAATGAACAGCCTGGTCGGCTTGCGGTCTGAATTCTGGTTTATTCTGTAGCATTTAAGAGTTAGACTGTAAATAAACATTATTACTAATTAAAATCGCCATTCATTATAAATACCGACCGGGTTAAATAATACTACATTTTCACTATCTTTCCCCCTTCGGACTAGGGTTCAGATTCTTCCTTTTCTGAAAGTCATTTTCATGAATAATATCTTTAGCGTTTTTGTTACCTCTTCTTTCACCACCCTGTACCCAAGACTCTTCTTGTAAACAAAATGAGCGCCTAGGCCCTTGGAAGGAAGCTCCTTCCCACTTATCCCAGGGTTAAAGTCAAAACTTTTTCCGTGAGTTTGCCCCCACCAAAGTTTTGTAAAACAGCAGCCACCACTTCCTGTTCTAGGCTCTCTGGGACTAGACACTCTGAACGGATTCCAAACACTGAAGAGATCATCAGCACTTCCTGTGCCACCCCCACAATTTTACAGAGATTAAGTAGGAACCTGCCAGCCCTCCACATTTGTTTCCCTCACTGTATTGTAAAATAAGATCTGATTTGACATTTAGAAAAAAGGTAACTGTTAAATTTACTCTTCCCTTTATGTAATAGGTGTTTTTTTTTTCCTTCTCTATTGGATTAGCAAAATAGTTCACACTACCTACTTAAGGTTTTTTCCTTAAATTAAAATATGTGAAGAATTACTACAATAGACACTGCTCAATAGGTGCTGGTGGGTTAACTAGCACACTCTTCCTTCCTTTCATTTAAGATTCCTGTAAGGTAGATTCTCAAATGCACCAGTGGAGTCTTTAGAAAGCAAGATGCTATTTATTAAAGCCTTGCAAGGGAAATGACTTTCTCCTTGAGAAAGGAAGAATAGCAAGATTTCTGTCATGCTCTGGTGTCCTTTCAATGCCACAAGGCTTGGAACTGGTTATAGATATTATGAGAATCATTCTTGAAAACAACTTCCAAGGTTAATTTCTTTAAAAAAAAAACTGATATTTAACAGATATCCTATTAAAAACATCCACATGAACCAAAGAAAAACACTCAACTTCCATACAAGCAGAAAGAAAAATGGTTCTACAGGAAGTTTGTTACACTCTGTAATGCACTAAAATGGAAAAAGGAGTTTTATACAAATTAATTGAAAAATTGTCTTCCTATTTACTCATCCAGTTCCTAAAGTAAAAATGTTAAGTTCTGGTCTTGGATTTGTTTTGAAAAATATTATAACAGGTACTGTCTTGACAATTCAATGATGGGCTCTATATAGATTCATCAGATTAAAAAAACAAGCAAGGGCTTCTACCCCATAACCCAATGACAGAATAAAGATCATCTCTGAGCAGAAGGCAGTTATTTAATACAAGGTCACTCCTCAATAGCGGTGGCTGTACCAGTCATTGTTGTTGACCTGAAGAAGTTCTGTCACAACCTGCAGAATGTTGTAATTGTGTTTCTTCAGCAGCCTTAGGTTCAGCTGCCTGTCACAGAATCCCATTTCAAAGAGATGGGCCATCAGGGCTGCTGTCTGATCTTCAGAAACTATTGGCTGTACAAAGACAAGAAAAGCAGATATTTTCTATATGATTTAAGTGTTTCTCTTGTATATCTTCACTATCGTGTCTAGTTTTTCCAGATTTCTTGAAAATGCAAGGGTATGGCATTCCTGTCTATCTCATATATCCATTGGTCTTCTGACTACTACACAGCGAGACCTTGCCTCAAATATTTAAAAAAAAAAAAAAAGAATAATGCTTCAGAGGGGCTTTCAGAAAGCAGCATTCTTTGTACAGATAAAGGGTAAAATGAAACAAGCCTTGGAGACCTTGTGAACATGAAGGTAATTGTGGCAATGAGGCAAGTATGAACAAGAGTCTGTTACTGGAAGATGACATGGGAAATTCTGTCAGATACGCAAAGGAGCTGGACAAAAAACTGCTTGGGAAATTATGTCATGGGAAGCCTTCTTGACATTTTCTTTCTTCAATGTAAAAATGATTCAGCTAAAGGGAAGGTAACAATCATTTACTTCTGTCTTTGGGTCAAGCCCTGTGGTGGATTGTTGTTGTTGTTAGGTGCCATCGAGTCAGTATCGACTCATAGCGACCCTCATAGGGTTTTCAATGGCTGATTGTTTCGGGATTGCCTTGAGAGTGGATTGCCAGGCCCTTCTCCCATTTTTGGGGTGCTGGGAATTGAACTCGGGACATCAGAGACTGCAGCGCAGTGCTGTACCAACTGAGCTAAATCCCAGCCCCGATAGTTCAACTGGGTCCCTGCAAGGGTGCCTGTGGTTGTTGTTGTTGCTGTTAGGTGCCATCGAGTTGATATCTGACTCATAGCGACCCTCATAGGGTTTTCAGAGGCTGTTTCAGGACTGCCTTGGGAGGGGATTGCCAGGTCCTTCTCCCATTTTTGCGGTGCTGGGAATTGAACTCGGGACCTCAGAGACTGCAGTGCAGCACTCTACCAACTGAGCTAAATCCCAGCCCCTGTGGTGGATACATGACCTTAAATCTTAACAATGCTTGGTCTATTATTACCTCCACATCACAGATTAGGGTTAGGGAGGCTGAAAAGTAGAAAGATTACTGACTTTGAAGGCAGAGAAGCATAGGCTCAAACCGTAACTCCACCATTTACGTATCAACTGTGCTGAATATCAATTCCCTTATTTATGAAATATAGATACATACCTTCTATTTTGCAACGTTTTGCTGAGCAAGTATGTAAAGACGACAGAAGTACATAAACATGTTGAGCAGTATCTGACATCTTCCTCTACACTTAATTCCAATGTTTCTTTCTTTTTGAATAGATTATCCATCCTCTTTTTATCTCTTTACTATCTCTTACCACCTCAGAAATCTTTCCCCTTTAATAATACTCTATTTCATCTTTATCATTAACTCTTTTTGCTACTGGACTCATCTTAAGCCTTTTTTTAGGGGAAGGGCAGGTGGCACTGGGGGTGTTGAATGTAGGGCCTCACATATACTTTGCAAGTGCTCTACCACTGAGCTGCACCCTCAACCTCTTTCGTATTTTACTTCTTAAAAATTTTTTTGTGGTACTCATGGGCTGATGAACCCAGGGCCTCCCACATACTCTCCAAGTGCTCTACCACTGAGCTACACCCTCATCTCCTTTTTTGAGTCAGGGTCTTGCTAAGTTATGTAGACTGCCTCTGGCCTTGAACTCACGTTTCTCCTGCCTCTCAGGTTGCTGGGATTACGGTTGTGTGCCACTGTGCCTGGCTTGCCTTACTCTTCTTTAAAAATATCTTTCTCCTGCTTTATACATTCTTACGCAGTATTTGCCCTCTTTTCCCTCTGTAGCCCAGCTACTGGAAAATGGGGCATACTTGAACTCTCAAATTCCTCACCACTTCTTCACGTTTCTCTGCAGCACCTTGTTAAACAAGTCTGCTTCATTAAAACTCCCTATGTTCCAGCACAGGACTTACTCCTCATTTTCCTTTCAGTTTTTCCTTTTTTGGAGGGTACTCTTCCCTGATCCTTAAAGGCTTTCTTTCCTTCCCCATTCTTTCTGGATAATCTCATCCAACAACATGGCTCCTGCTATGATCTGTAAAGACATGACTCAAACTTTAGCACCAGGCCAAATCTTTCTTCTGGGACCCAAATGTACTTACCAACTGAACTGTGACAAGAGTAGGTGTGTTCAGGGTGGTATGGCTGTAGAGACCATCTGTGGTCTTGTGCTATGGATAGCTTTACTTTTACCTGGATATGTCTCAAACTCAATCCTACCCAAAACTAACCTAATTTTCTTTTACTCAAATACATCCTTCTGCCTGCGTGATCGATCGATCGTTCGTTCGTTCGTTCGTTCTTTCTTTCTTTCTTTCTTGCCATTCTCTGGGGTTGAATCAGGGCCTTACACTTACTTTGCAAGTGCTCTACCACTAGCCTGCAACCCCAGCACATTTTTTATTTTTTGAGCCAGGGCCTCAAACTCACAATTCTCTTGCTGCTTCCTCCTGAACTCCTGGGATTACAGGTGTGAGCCATGGTGCCCGGCTACCTGCATGTCCTCTGGACGCATGGTACTACCGACTGCCTAAGACAGAAGCTTAAGATTTATCTTTGACTTGTTTTTAGTCACTTAATCATGGTCACCAAGTTCTCACATTTGTATTTAATTATTTCTTCTACCCTTTATTTCCACCTATATACAGATTTTCATATGGATTTCTTTACTTGCTCTCTCTACCCTGTAGCAGAATGGTCTCATCAAGAACAAATATGGTCATGTGAAATCACTTCCTTAAAACCTTTCCATGTCTTCCTATTAGCCTTAAAATCCAAACACCTAAACAGCATCTTATTGACAGTTGGTCTTTCCTCTTATTATACTTCTCCTCAGATCAGATTCACATTTTACCCTCACCTTTCCAAGACTTCTCACCAGCTACTGTCTACAATGCTTTTTTGTTTGTTTTTTTTTTTTGGTGGCAGGGTCTCGCTGTGTAGCCCAGGCAGGCTGCAAACTCACATCAATCCTCCTGCCTCAGCCTCCCAAATGCTGGGATTAAAGGCATGCACCACCACACCTGGCTAAAATGCTATTTCTATTGCACTTTCCTGCTAACTGCTTTCTCTGGTCTTTTAGGACTCAGCTCAGGTATTATCCACCATGAAGCCGTTGGCCCCACTATATTGAGCAATTCCATCTGACTGCACTGGTATGGTATCTTACCTAGTACTATAAATTCCTCACTTGTTTCCCGTAGTCTTTGGGTGGGAACGAATGTCTTATTCATCTTGTAGTGCTAGTGCCTGAACAGCTCCTCTATACATGTCCTTAAAAAACATTAGGCCTTTCTTCCCTCACCCCCACCCCCAACAGTAACTTGGCAGAGCTATAAGTTAATCAAAGGCTAAATCTAGAGGCCATGCTTTTTCTACAATGCCATGTTACTTGCTAACCCAGACAGGTGTCATGATTTTCACTGGTTACTTAGGAGTTGAGGTTGAGGAAAATAAAGTACACACTGACCTGTGCAGTGACAGGTGGCCCAGAGAATAGGGCCTTATATGCAGAGGCAGCAACAGACAAAGCCCCCTTCACCAGTCCTCCAGCAATGCTACTCCCATGGTGGTGCCTATAGAGGAAAACAAATTATCTCCCCAAATAAAACAAAACATTCCCTTCTTACAAGATAATCTGGGTACTAATCTTGAAAGAAAACATTTCCTTAAGAGAAAAAAATCATGTAAAAGGAGAATGTGACTGTTTTCCTGTTGGTTTTTTAGCTACAAATCTTGGTTTGATGTAGGGCTCTGCTCTGCTGGCACAAAATGTAGGGACTGCAGGAAGAACACCACTCTGGTTATCATGCCAGTGGGCACACAGGAGTATCAACAGTCCATCTGTTCATCTCAGACAAAACCTCTGGCAAAGGAAATGTGATTTTTCTGGACACTGGCCTGAGATGACTGGAAGCAGAGAGGAAGATGTGCCTGAGAAAATATTACTAAGAGGCACAGTGGGCTTGACCTTCTTGCTGTTTTTGGCATTAAGGGTAAAGTGAATTTTACAGTATTCTTTTTTTGTATAGAATGTGCAAACACAGTTGAAAGTGAGAAAGCAAATGTAAGCTTTAGCCATCTATCCAGTAGTGCTGAAAAGCTTTAGGAGCAATAAGAGCAAGGAGGAGTGAGGGCTTTTTACTGCTCTCTGAAGATGGGCACATGCTCTGAGAGGATTTTTTAGGCAGAAGCAATGCTAGGATATCCACCTGCTTCTGAAGAAGAGGCTGTACAAGGTTGTTACCTTGAGTGGTCATAGCTCTTCTGTCTGCTGTTTACAAGTCCTGCTGAGCCTCTGGGCTCTAAAAGCAAAAGAGCTGTTGGTTAGATGCAGCATCCATTAGCACCTAGTGTTTCCAACTCATAGCAAGGCTATTACTCACGCAGGTGGCAATCTAATCATGTCTGAAGCCTTGGTTTTTTTTTTTTTTTTTTGTTTGTTTGTTTGTTTATTGAGACAAGGTTTCACTGTGTAGCACAGGCTGGACTGGAACTCACTATGTAGACCATGCTGGCCTTAACTTGTGTTGATCCTCCTGCCTCAGCTCCTGAATGCTGGGATTACAGGTGTGTGCCACCACGCCTGGCCTGAATTCTTTTTCTTTTTTTAATTTTTAATAAGTCTTATGGGTGGTTTAAGTAAGTGATAGGAGAAACTCCAGAGATGCAATGCAAAGTGACTTTTTAACCAAAAAAAATTAATTCTACAATCCTATTACAATAACACATTACCACAATTCTCCAATACTTTTAGGTTTGGCTTTTTAGGGAAGAGTAAGAAGTTACCTTGAGGATATACTCACACCTTACAGTACTATTGTCCTGATTTTTCAGATAAGGAAACAGACCCATAGGCATTATAAAACAGCTGAACTGCTACAGGTTATGGTCAGGAAAGGTGGAACTGGCGCTGGAACCTAGACTTGCCTGGCTCCTAACCTGTGTTCTCTGTATGATACGACAATGCCTATCTCTATGAAGTCTCACTTAATAAATATTTAGCTACAGAATACAAATAAAAGGAGAATGAGGAAGGAATGCAGAAAGAGGGAGAGGCCAAATTTCTAGAAACTGCCATCATAAAGATGGAGAGCCTATTTTACACTTGGTTACAATTAGAAAGGAGCAAAGGAAAAGAGATGAAGCTCAGGTTTGTCATTACCTCCTCTGATCTGATCAGGGACTGAAGAAACTTCTGGTATGGTAACTGGTATATCCACTCCTGGGGAACCACGATGTACACAAGAAGGGTTCCTTTCAGAAAGACACAATATTGAAAATAAGTTGAAAGGCACCTAAGGCAACAGTAGAGAAACAGTAAACAGCACAGCAGTGCCAAATTCTCTGCAGAGGTTTCACATTTCTGCTTCAGGTCACATGTGAATTTAGGGATCTCGCTGGATGGGCTGCATTCTCCTCTTGGCTTTTTTAGCCATAGTCAAGCCGGAAAGATGGGCTTTAGTCTGGTCACTTCCCCATTAAATCAAGTGGTGCTGATAAAGGAAAATGTCTAGTTTCTTGGGAAAATGGTTTAAATTATTATCAAGGCTTATTTCTATACTATTAAAAGAAAAAAAATTACTCAGATACATCCAATAGAGAATTAAATTTTTTTTCTCCCAGTGCTGGGGACTGAACCCAGAGACTTTGCTAGGCAAATGCTCTACCACTGAGCCACATATTCAGCCCAAGAAATAAACAGTTTCTTTTTTGGTTTGTAGTGTATTTTTTTTCCATAATGGGTTTAACTTCCTAGTTGTACTTTATTTGGGTTTATGTATGAATGAGATTTGTTTGTTTTTTGTTTTTGCAGTGCTAGGGACTAAACCCAAGGCCTTAAGCATGCTAGGCAAACACTACCAGTGAGCTACATATCTAGTCCTCAAATAAGTTTTTGCTGCTTTAACCTATGAATCAATAGAACAGGAAGGGAAGATCCAGGGATATTTGTGTTTAAAAATTGCTTTCAATAATTAAGTAGACAGACCATAATCTGATAATTTAAGTTCACTAAAACAAACATTTCTTTAAATCCAAAATCCACAAATACTGAGAAGTATGACTTTTATTCATTTAAATTCAGACTTTACAGGAAAGTCTATTTTCCCATAGTGATATAAAAACAAGTTTTGAGATCAAGTTGATTCCTCCCACTCTTTATTTCAACTCTGAAGAACACCCAACCTGAGGAGGGTGTGAATGATACCTGGGCAGTGGTGATGGAAGCTCTACTACCTCTGGGATTAGGGGCACTGTTTCCAGAGTCTGTGAGGTTGTGAGGATGTCACTGATGCTCTGCTCCTGTGGCTGGCTCTCCTCTCCAGGGAGTTTCTCCTGAGCTTCAGCTGGTTCCTGCTCAGCCTCAACCCTAGGTTTCCCTTCAGCCCCTCGCTCCATGCCTGGTTGTGAGAGTGCAGAGCTGTACATGGAGTCCCCCAAGGGGCGGCTGGTATCAAAGCACTCAGGCAAGATGATGATGTAATCCTCCGAGGAAGCAGAGGACTGACTCTGAACTTCATCTTTGAGTTCCTCCTCTTCATTCAGCTCCTCCACAACTTCTTCCTCAGCGATATGGACAACCTCTTCCCTCTCATCTCCAACTGGTCCCTCTTCAGGCAAGGCAAATTTCACTAAAGGATGAAAGTAACCAATTTGCAGGTAGAACCTTAAAAGCAGCCCTCAGTGCTTTCCTTAGTAAAGCTTTGTGGATCATGAACTAGCATTCTGAAAGCCAGAGGAATGGGAAGAATCTGAAGAGCTGCTGCTGGAACCATGACTATTTTCTAAGTTTGAAGTTTTTCTGTGCAAAACTGAGTAGAATCAAAGTTCACAAAAATAAGGTTGGAAAAAATAGCCAGAGTTCTGACAAACACTATGAATCTTATGAAGCCCCATTCTTTTCCCTTTCCATTTGATGGTTAACATACTGAAATATGGTTTAAATTAAAACTGACATACTAGCTAACAGTGCTACCAAAAAAATTAAGTGTGAGTACCGAAGGGCTGTATGCTTGTTTCCCTTTCCTTCCAAAAGTGATTCATAAGTCAGGTATGGTGGCACATGCCTGTAATCCCAGCAACTCAGGAAGTGGAGGCAGAAAGCCCATTCAAGGCCAGAGGCTGCCTGTGTAACTTAGGGAGACCCTGTCTCAAAATAAGAAAATAAACAATAAAAAATAAATGGGCTGCGAGTATAGCTCAGTGGCTGAGCAGCATGAGTTCAATCTAACAGAACTACATACACAAAAAAAGTGATGCATAGTCACAGGAGAAAACTGGAAAACAATGGAGGGGGGGAAAAGAAGATATAAAATGATGCCCCAATATCCTATCAGAATAATGACTTTGAACATTTTGGTGTAAGTCCTTTCAGACTTTTCTTTTACACATTTGTGTATATATGTGAAATATGTGATGCTGAAAGCTATGCCATCAGTATTTCAGATACTAGCAGGGCCACCCATGATGGATGGATTTCACCTGAGCTTCCAGACTAAGACAGACTTGGGAGATGGACCTGAAAGTCCACTCCTGAAAAAATTAGCCATTTTAAACCCTATGAATAGCAGAGAAGCATTGTCAAATATAGTGCAGGAGAATGAGGTCCCCAGGCTGGAAGGCATTCAAGAAACAATTGGGGAAGAGCTGCCTCTTCAGAGTAGAGGTGACTTTAACGACAAGGGTGGACCCTGGAACCTCTTTTTGCTGATGTGGCATGACTCAAAATGGCTGCAACATTGGATTCAAACATAAAAAGATTGCGAGCATGGTGCAGTGTATGTTAGTGTACACAGTGTATGTTAGTTGTACACAGGACAGCTGAGTTGGATCTGACTCGACAGTACCCAACAACAACATACATGTGTGAAAAAACATATAGGCAAGTGTGTCCTTTTTGTTTGTTTTGGTTTCGGTTTTTTGAGACAGAGTCTCACTGTATAGTCCAGTCTGGCCTGAAACTCAACTATGTAACCCAGGCTTGCCTCCAACTTGCGTTGATCCTCCTGTCTCAGCCTCCCAAGTGCTGGGATTACAGGCATGCACCACCATGCCTGGCTTTTGTATGTGTACACTTTTAACAAAAGTAGGACAAATAATATTTAAAGATATAAGTCGAATTTTATCATAATAGATGTAAGTTGAATTTTATCATAATAAATACAGAGAATCTTCCCATATTATTTTTATGCACTAGAAACTGAATTTTTGGATAGTTCTTGTTATAACATGGTATCAGTTCTACCTAGTATTTAGCAGTTTCTGTTTTAAAAGTATTTATTATAGCAGGGTTTAACCCTGGGAAACTTAGCATGGTACCCCTGCTTTCTTCTATTTCTCATACTGTTGCCCCTAGAAATGCAGATAACTCAGCTGCTGATGGAGGTCTGTAATGGAGGAGCTCTGTCAACTTACAGGAAGACTCCTTTCTACAGAATCCAGGCAGCACAACTGACTGCTGCACCTCTGTGGAATGCAGCTATAATCCTGAGAAAATGCAGAGATGAGTTAGGGTGGTTTCTTTGCTCTTGATGTTCTAATTAGAATGGTCAGATAGCATGTGTAGTGTCTATGAAACCAATGTGATCAGAATTTCTGACAAAAATCATGATCTCTACCTTCTCAGTGCCACCTTGCTAACTGGTAGAAATGTAGGAACACTCACTGTGGGGGGACTTCTTCCTGCAAGGTGGGTTGTGGTCTGGGGCAGCATCCAAGGTAAGGGATCGGATTACAGTCTCACATACAAACTGGGTCCCACTCAGGTCTTCCTCGGCTTCCTCCACTGAAGTTGTGTTTTCAGCCTTCGTCTTTGTTGACATTGTGGAATCTGAAAGACACACAAATATCGTCTGTACTTGGTGGTTACAGAATTGAGAGCTTTCACCAGTCACTACCGGTGCTGAGACTAGGTCAAAGAACAGTGATTTACCTGGGCGTGGTGGAGCACGCCTGTAACCTCAGCAACTTGGGAGGTGGATGCAGGATTGTGAGTTCGAGGCCAGAGGCAGCCTGCATAACTTAGCAAGACTGATTCAAAATGAAAAATAAAAAATGCCCTGGGGGTGCAGCCCAGTGGTAGAGTACTGGCAAAAATATGTGTAAGGCCCTGGATTCAACCCTCAAGTACTACCAAAAAAACAAAAAACAAAAACTAAAACACAACAGCTGCTCTTTGTGCCATAATGGGAAACTTCAAAAAATGTGATGGTATATAGGGTATGCATTTACATGCTGCCATAAAGTAAGTAAGGATTAAGTGCAAAAATAGGGTGTGGTATACACAGGGAGGATACAAATACTTTACAGACATTTAACCCCTTACCAGGAAGTGCTTTAAATCCCGCCCCTTCACTCTCTTCCTGTATCTGCCCCAAGCCTGGCTTCTCTATTAAAGGACTGTCATGTGGCAGAGGAGACATGCAGGGAGTCATATCTGGAGAATGAAGACAGGAGAACCATCAACTGAGAAAAAGCATCATATCATCAACAGTGTCCAGAAGCAGTAGTTCATAGGTTTCTTGTCTCCTCCAGGACTAAGGTGAACCCAGATATACTCTAACACTTGTCATACAGAATTTCTCAGGCTGGGGATATAGTTAAGTGGTATAATGCTTGCCTAGCATGCAGAAGGCCTTGGGTTCAATCCCCAGAACCATGGGGAAAAAAATCTCAAGACCACCAGGTATGCAACTATCTCAGAAAGATCAACCAGTGCAGAAAGGATCATAAACACTTCCTTGGCTTGGAACTGTGAAATGTAAAGGATCAAAGGGAAGGAGAGAAGAGGATCACTTTATGATAAGGAGGCCTCACACAAATTTGTATTGTTGCTTCTAACATACAACAGGGAATGGAGGAAAATGGACCATGGTAGATTTTTGCTATCTCACTAGGAGAAATCCTTGCCACATATTTCCTCAAAATAAAATACCAATTACCACAGTCTAGGCTGCAGTACCTTTGTGCCCACTAATAGAAACAAGATGAGGCAGTTAACATTCTTACCCACAGGGGTGTTGTGGGGCACTCTCTCCAACTCTTGGACAATGTTTATATCCAACAGCTCAAAGGACAGCAGGTCCTAGAAAAAAGATGGCCATATTAGGTGGTTTGTAGTGCACGTTGGAGCAATGTTTTGTCATGAGGGACCCTAGAGGCCATTTATATGTCATCTTGGATTCAACTCTGTTCAAATTCATACATCTCCTCAGTCAAGTGTAAATGTTGTATTGTTGTTGTTGTTAGGTGTCCAAGAGTCAGTATCCAACTCACAGCAACCCTATGTACAACAGGTAACACTCTTTATTGTTAGTGCTTCTCTGCTATTCATAGGGTTTTCAATGGCTGATTGTTTTTTGGGAGTGCGTTGCCAGGTCCATCTCCCAAGCCTACAGCACCTGGTGTTCCCAGGGAGTCTCAAATCCAAGTACTAACCAGGCCCAACCCTGTTTAGCTTCCAAGATCTGATGGGATTGGATGTCACAGTGGTACAGCTACAGTGTAAATAAGAAGAGGTAAATGGGAACTACATGTTCAAATGGCAAGAAAAAAGAAAACATGTAGTGGGTGCAAAGGTGAAGCAGGTAGTCTAAAAAGAAGAGGCAACTAAGGGAACTTGTGGGAAACATAAGATTGAGCTCCTGACTCAAAGAAGAAACTATTTAGAAACTTGCTCCTATGGGTGATCTGCTCCTCATTAAGTGCATCTGACTGGATCAAGCAGACATATCTGTAACTTCCTGGGAATGACCTATGGCTATACTACCTTCTCCACAACAAGGTGACAACTCTTTCTCAATGCTCACTCTCTCTCTGTCCCTTGCCCTGCAAAGTGCTGAATGTTCCACCTGGGCAGTCAGAAGGTCCACAGATGGAATGTAGAGTTCCCTCTCGTTGGCAACATTTTTTGTCTTCTGTGGGATGTTTGTTCCTGTCCCTTCCGTCTGCTCAGTCACTTCATCCAATGGAATTTCTTCCTTAGCTAGAAGAAAAGCTTCCTAAAGAGACAAGCCATTGTGACATAGTTTAGGGCCTTAATGGAATTCAAGACATAAGGCTGATAATGCCTCCCCTAAAATAAAAACACTGCTGAACCTCTACACTTAGTAAAAAGCAATTTTATTTTTAATATAATTTTAGACTTATGGAAAAAGTGCAAAAAAAAAAAAAAAGTACAAAGTGTTCACACTAATTCCCCTTTGTCCAGCTTTTCCTAATGACTACAACTTACATTAATCATAGCACAATAGCCAAAATCAAAAAAAATTAATATTGGGTAACTCTAAATTTAAGCAGTCAACAGTCTGCCTCACTAACAAGGAAGTTGTATTAAAACAATATACACCAAATAACAAGCAGAACAAGACTCATTAGTATTTAGGGAACATACACAGGGATATTTAAGGAGAGAGAAATGTTAAGGAGCAAAGCTATCAGTTCATAAATTCCACAGGCCAGGCCAGATAACCCTTCTTTCCCCATTACAAAGAGATTCAAAAGCACTTGGAGACTGCCTACATCAAGATTCTAAGGACACTAGAGCAAAGCCCTGGGGACTAGGCAAAATATCAGTGTATAAATATGTTAGCAGAGGAGTAGAGGCTAACTGGCACTGTTAAGTATCCCCAAAAGCCCGTAAGTTAAAGACTTGGTCCCCAGGGACATGGCACTACTGGGAAGTGGTGGAACTTTTAGAAGGTGGGGTCTTAAGAGATCCTTAGGGCCTTGGTGATAGGCTCTTAAAGGGGACTGTGGGACCTCCCAGCCCCTTCCTTTCTCCCTTTGCTCACTGGCCACAGGTGAGTGATTCTGCTTTACCACAAGCGCCTTGTCAGTATAATGTGACAACCCCACTGGAGGTCTAAAAGCAATAGGTCTGCTCAATCATGGACTGGAGCCTCTGAAAGTGTGAGGCAAAGAAAACCTTTTTAAAGTTAATTATCTCTGTTATTTTTTTATAGTGATGGAAAGCTGACAAACCACCCTTTCATGATTTTTGGAAGAACAACTAGCCCAGCAAGCTTTCTTAGTTTTGGTCACCCCTTCTTTTTTTTTTTTTTTTTTTTTTTTTTTGAGACAGGGTCTTGTTCCATATATGTAGCACAGACTGGCCTCAAACTTGCAAACCTCATCTCAGGTTCCCAAGTGCTAGGATCATAGGCATTTGTCGCCACCCTTGGCATCCCTAACTCTTGAGGAAATAACTTGGTATACTGGGCTAAAGTCTGTCAGTGCTTACCTCGTCCTGGCAGGTGAGATCGTCAGCTTTGCTGGAACTAATCATGCCCCTTTCAATGTTGTCAGGGCTCTCTGAGGAGGGGAAAGGATCCACTATGATACTGCACCAGACTCGAGGCCCAAACTGTTGGCCTTTGTGAGAAAGACGCCAATGGGAAGTGTATGTTCCCTCCAAGGCTGGGGCGATAAACTCAACAGACACAACCCCCACGTGGCCAGCCTTCAAGCAGGGAACCAAAACATCCCTCTTTTCTGTAGAAGCCAAAGTCAAGTTTCCCCACATGAACTTGAGCTGAAAAAAACAGTAACCAGAGAAAGAAGGCTTGTCAACTATGTACTCTGCCACTTTAATCTCACTCCATCTTCACATTTTATGGGAAAAAATACCTTTGTGTCTTCATTCCACTTCACGTTTCCTGTATTTTTCATCCTCCAGTGTTTGATAAACTTGGTCCCTGGCTGAAGGTGGGTCCCATCAGGCAAATTCTCGTCCACAAATGCTGCACTGAGCATTGGCATCACTGGAGCACAGGGCTGCAATGGGAGCCTGAACAGAAATTCAGAAGCTTAGCCACTTGCTGCTGAGTATAATGGCTCTTTGACATCCTAGATCATGATTTGAGAGGCTGTGACTCTTAAGGATGTACTAATACATTTGCCTTAACTAATTAAAAACCCTCTCTCTTCTTTGGTGTATGTGGTGTAGCTAAGGATTGAAACTTGGGCCTCGTGCATATTAAACAAGCACTCTATTACTAAGCTACATCCCTATCCCATAAACCAACATAAAAGAGGAATGATACAACTCAACTTTAGAAGGTCTATAAACATAACTAGAGACTACGGCTCTGATTTGCTCCTTTTCTTCAAATCCAGATTGCCTCCCAGGAAGAGAGGTTGCAACCACTCCAGTTCTGAGCCTTACTAGTTTCTGTCTTTCTGAAGAAGGCAACAAAGCAAGTGTCAAAAATAACTACCAAACCAACCTGGATGAGAGAATATGAAGTTTTAAGAGTGTGGGTGTTAGGAGCTGCCAATGGGTAAGACAGAAAATGCTTGAAGGTCCAGTTTTAAAGAACTGGACCTAAAACCTTGGACCCCAATGTCACCCTGGGCTTACATCAGGGTGTTAGACTGCAGCAAGCTTTCAGGTCGGCCTGGAGGGGACTTGGGGTTCTGGAACCCATGGATTGAATTCCACAGATGAATCTTCCTATGGAGTTTAAGCTGCTTTTTAAGTTCCTTGACTTCTGCTTTACGCTGTTTCTTCTCAGCTCGCAACCTTTGCTTTTCTGCTTTAAGAAAGTTCTTATCCACTTGTTTCTGGAGCCTGGAGGTAATAAATGAACAAGTTTAAAAAACCAAACCAAACCAAACCAAACAAACAAACAACAACAACAACAACAACAACAACAACCCATTCACAAACAAATCTTGAGGCTATCTGGAGCCACGTGCAGTCTCCATCAGTGTCAGCTTCTAGTTTAGTTTCTTAATTTCTTTTATTGCTGTCACTTCCACTTGACTGTTTTCATTATTGTACATCAATTGAAAAGGAGCAAAAATAAGACTATCTCTAGCTGTGTGACCCTACATATTATTTCAGACTTTTTGTTTTTGTTTTTGTTTTTAGAGACGGGGACTTGCTGTGTAGCCCAAGCTAGCCTTGAACTTGGCATCTTCCTGACTCAGTGCCCAAATGCTGACATTACAACTGTGTGCCACTATGCCCAGCTTTACATCAGAGTTTTTTAATAAACAGCATTTTACGTCATCAGAATCAAGAAACTAAGCAGACATCAAGTACTCTCAAGTACATAGTTTTACCTGACTTGTTCCAGAGCAGCAGGAAGACGAGTAGAGTGCTTTGAGTGAGAAAATGGTTCAGAGGAACTCACAACAGGTCTCCGCAACTTCAGCAGGATGTGATTAGTGTCATGGGCATATGGTCCTGATTCACAGTCTTCACAAATGTTATAGGATGAGCACAGGCTGTGGGGAAAAGAATGGCATAGTAAGAATGTCATAGTAGGAAGTACCTAAGGTAGAGAGATACAAGACTAGACTTCTATATTTGCTCTATTACCAGCTAGGTGGTAACCTAAGCATGTCACTTGACCATGTGAAGTCTTAACGTTCCTCATTAATAAAACGAAAACAGTAACACTTTACATGAATTATTGTGAGGAAGCAAGGTATGAAAGCATTTAGAATAAGAGAAACTAAGTGATTTAATTTCATCTTGGGGAACATAATTTTGCCTGGCTTTCTTAATCCAAATGCATATCTGAACATAGTTATCTAAACAGTTACCTCTCGACCCAAAAAACACGTAGGTGAAAAGTAGCTTGTGCTTCCAATCCAGACCTACAGCTTCTAATGCTCAGGGACAAAAGACACCCAATTTCTCCTCAATTACCCAGAATGCTAGGAAGTCACTGCTCTAATGCCTACCAACAGCAGCTATTCCCAAGTAATTGCTCACCTACACTGGTAGCGCACACCAACAATCCTTCTTTGGCAGTTGCTGCAAGCAATATGCCAGCTGAAATGGTTTTCTGGCAAAAACAGGGTTTCCTCTGAAACAGGCATTGAGACTTCTGATGGACAGGAACCCAAAGGAGAGTTCTGGAGGATAAGCTTCTCATGTAATTTCTGTTCAAGCTTTTCAACTGTTTCTTTAACCACTTGCTCTCTGAACTAGAATACAGAGCAGAAAGTGGGGAAAAAATTCTGTTCCAATACTGGAAAAAGCATGAAGATATCAATAGATCTGAAACCTCACTGACTCTAGAGTAAGAACATAAAAACAACTAATAGCTAACTGAATCAATGAACAGAACTGTAACAAAAGGTCTAGTCCTTCCACAGCTAAACTAGTTCAAATGACATATCAAAAAATCCTGATGAGTAAACTTCTAATTTCTTCCTTCTCAAGCATAGAGATTTGTGCTTCTCCCTTACATGCTTAGAATTAGAATTCTTTTTTTCCTGGTCCCTCAAGGCAAAGAGTTTTCTTGACTAGATCTGCTTTAAGTCTGGAAATCATTAGCTACTACTCTTCATTCACTTGCACCAGAGGCAGCAGCCATCTGGGTTTGGCGTTCTGTTTCTTCTACATTCCATCTGTGCCAACAGTGCTGCTAAAATCCAAGCCAGAGAGAACACTCACTGTCTCTAGGTAGCTTGTAAACCAGTCTGGAGGCTTGTCTTGGAGCTGGTCTCTGTCACAAGGAACAAGTGGAAATGGCTGAAAGAAAACACAATCCAAGATCATGGAAGTTACCTTTCTTATTTAAAATAATTTTTCTGCAAATGTATTACTTTGAGGTTTCTTTTGTCAAATTATAATATGGCTTTAAAAAGACACATGAACATTATGGAGTAGAAAAGGAAAACAAAGTCTGTATCCTATTCTTCTGACCTTCTACAGGTAAACCACTATTACCAGTTTCAAAAAGTCACAGATATAACTCTCAAATCTCTGATGAATACTCAAATATTATATGAAAGACAATGAGATGTAAAGTTTAGAGAATAAGACAGACAGGTCCATCCCCTTCACACCTGTGCTGCAGGATCCTCGGAGGTCTTCATGTCTGATCCCAAGACTCTCACCAGTGAAGAATAATGTGCAAGTGGCTTCTTCCCTGGCCTGGCAGCTGCTCGTTTTTCTGCTGCAACTGGAAATGGGGCTTCATCAACAACATGGTGCCCCTCATAGACCTGCATCTGCAGCTGGTTTCCCTGCTTAATTGCCATCTGAAAGCATGTGTTGTAAAACAAAAACATATTGTGTGATTCTCCTTTTCCAAATAGAATTTCAAATAGAAAAGTGTGGTGAATTATGCTGTAATTTTTGTTTGTATTATTAAATATACAGAGGTCAAACCATCTCCAATATGAAAAAGTACAAAATCCAAAACTTTTTTGAGATGCTGACATGATGCCACAAGTAGAAAATTCCAAACCTGACCCTCTATGACAAGTTGTAATTAAAACATTGATGTACTAAAAATACTGTAGAAAACTACCTTCAGGCTGTATGTATAAAGTATACATGAAACATAAATGAACTTCAAATGTAGTATTGCATCCCATCCCCAAGGTATCTCATTATGTACATGCAAATATCCAAGATCTAAACAAACAAAAATCCAACACTTTTGGTTTTAAGGATTCTAATCTCAACATGTACAATACTAATATCTAGCCTTCAGTTTCCTTGCTAATAGTAAGTAGGAATGATTTTGCTACACTAAAATTAGGTTTTTAGTGTAGAAACTTGTGAGGTTTTTTTCATTAACTTACTACTTTTCTGTGTAATTTTTTGTTTTGAGATGGGGTCTCCCTATTTTCCCCAGGCTGGCCTGAAATGGAAGATCCTCCCACCCCAGCCTTCCAAAAGTGCAGTGATTACAGGTGTGTGTGTGCCACCATGCGTGGCTTTTTTGGTATTTGTTTGTGGTACAAGGGATTTGAACCCAGGACCTCACATATACTTTTCAAATGATGTACCCCCAGCCCATTTTTTATTTTGAGTCAGGGTCTAAGTTATGCAGAATGCTTCTGGCCTCAAACTTCCAATCCTCTTGCCTCAGCTTCCCAAGTCACTGGGATTAGAGACATGTGCCACTGTGCCTAGCCTGCCTGGCTTCTTAATTAGGTGATTTTTTTTTTTTCAGTGCTGGGGGGTTGTACCCAGAGCTCCACACAAGCTAGGCAAATGCTTTACCACTGACCCTGACCCCCTTTTCTTACTTTTTGAGAGAGTCTTGCTAAGTTGTCTAAGCTGCCTCTGGCCTTGAACTCATGATTCTCCTGTCTCAGCCTCCCCAGTCACTGGTGTTACAGGTGTGCTCCATGATGCCTGGCTTTTAGCTGTATTTAATATAAGATTCCATCTATGAACTATAATCTCACTTTCCAAAAATGTCAATCCCAACTAACAGAACTGGAGAAACTTAAAACTATATCCTATGTTTAAGTGTTTACTTTTCCACTCACAGTAGTAGTATGGAAAGCAAGCTTAAGTGGTTATGTCTTTTTGAACATCTTCCTAAAAATCCTATTCCGAAAATTATTTCAAGAAACATTTGGGGTCCCATAAGTCATTCAAGTATTCAAGAAGAGATTTGAGGCCATCTCTAAGGGGTTGTGCTCCTCCACTATTCCATAAAATTTTATATATATATATATATATATATATATATATATATCTTTTGTGGTACTGGGGGTTGAGCCCAGGGCCTTGTGCTTGCATACTTTCCAAGTACGGTACCACTGAGCTGCACCCCCAGCCCTTTTTAAAATCTTTGATACAGGGTCTCGCTAAATTACACAGACGGCCTCTGATTTTGAACTTGTGATCCCCCTGCCTCTGCCTCCCGAGTTGCTGGGATTACAGGCATGCGCCATAGTGCCTGGCTAATTATTCTTTTTTAAATCTATTAGGCTTAAAATTCCATTTATTTATTTATTTAGGTACTACAGGCACTGAACTGAGGACTTCACACATGCTTTGGAAACACTCTACCACTGAACTCCACCCCTAGCACTTTTTTCTATTTTTTAAATGGAGACAGGGTCTCACTAAGTCACACAGGTTGGCTCTTGCCTTGAACCTGCAATCCTTCTGACTCTGCCTCTCAAGTCACCAGGATTATATAGGCATGCACCAGCATGCACCACTGTACCTATCTTAAGATTCTATTTAAAAACAACATTCCATCAGTACCTATGTGTGGTGATGGATATGTTAATTAACCTGATTGTGGTAACAAATTCTACATACATATGTGTGTGTGTGCGTGCGTGTATATGTTGTTTTCTTGTATTACATATGTTGTTGTCATCCTTAGGTGCTGTCAATTCATGTCCGACCCTCCTAAGGTTTTCAATGGCTGATTGTTTTGGGATTGTTTCAGGAGTGGATTGCCACATCCTTCTCCCAGTTTTGCAGTGCTGGGGATAGAACCCAGGGCCTCAGAGTGTGGAGCAGCATTCTACCAACCAAGCTAAACCCCAGCCTTTGTGTTATATATATGTATATGTATCTATGGTAAAAATATGGTGAGTGTTTAAAACTTTTTAAAAAATTGATTACAATAAGTAGTACATTGCCATTTAAACCCCTCAAAATGCTTTCTGGCATCAAACACACTTATTCGATTGTTCTTGCCACTTTCTGAAGTTCTAGAAGTTCTCTTTTGTGAGTGTCTTTTGTTGGACTGTCAGGGCTGCCTCAATGTCCTGAATCCATTCAAAACATTTACCTTTCATGGTCATTTTGACTTTGGAGAAGAACCAGAAGGCGACTGGTGCCAGAATAAGGTGGATGAAGATACACTGTAATGTTTGTTTGACAGAAAAGACCATACCAGAAGCATTGTTCTTGATCCAGGATTTAGGGCCACTTTAAAACATACCTTCTCGCAATGTAGCTCATACTCAACTGACTGCACCAAACAAGTTGAAACGTGTCACACACTGCTACTAAGGCTCAACATGCCACTTGCAGCTTCCCATATTAAAGATCCTTGCCTTTCCATTGGATGACTATTGGCAGCAGCATTCACTGTATTTTTTTATCACACCTTGTATATCAAAACATCATATTGGGGTGGGGGTGTAGAACATTTGCCTAGCATGCATGAAGCCCTGGGATAGATCCCCACCACCACAAAACAAAACAAAATGAAAATGTAAGATTGTATATACTGGGGCTTTTTGTTGTTATTGTTGTTGAGATATTGAGATGGGGGTCTCAATATGTTGTCCAGGCTGGCCATGAATTCCAGGAATCAAGAGATTCTCCTGTGTTGGTTTTCTGAGTAGCTAGAACTACAGGCCTGTGCTACTGTGCCAAGTACTGTGTGTCTTTTTTGAGACAGGGTCTTGGGGTGTAGGACAGGCTGGCCCTGAATTCGCAGTCCTTTTGCCTCAGCCTCCAGAATGCTGGTGTTATAAGTGTGTGCTACCATGTACAGAATGCACTTATTTAATTCATTTATTTAGTGGTACCTGGAGGCTGAACCAAGGGCCTTGCACATCCTTTACAAGAGTACTACCACTGAGCTACAACCCCAATCCCTTTTTTAAAAATTTATTTTATTTTATTTTTTTATTTTTGAGACAAGGTCTCACTAAATTACACATACTGCCTCTGGTCTTGAACTTGGTGATCCTCCTGCCTCCACTTTCTGAGTTGCTGGGACTACAGATGTGCACCACAGCCCCAGGCATTATTTTTATTTTTAAACGGTAAAACGGTTGTACAAGAGCAACACTGAGATAAGACTGTAACTAGAAGAACCACTTTATTAGGAGCTGCCTTTTGCTGAGTGGTATGTCCTACTTATAGTCTCCCCAGAAATTAATTTCATTGCACTTATAATTACTAATTTCTAATGGAATTCAAATTAAAGTTTTAATCAATAGATACATTTTAAATTATTTGAAAATAAGATGAAATTATGATTACCTTAAGTGCTTCTTCATATTCTCCTAAAAGGACAAAAAAAATACACATTGATATTTCTTCACCAGCACTAAAGATTCTATTAAATATTATCAATAATATAGTTTTCTTTTTTTGGGGGGATAAGGTCTTGCTATGTAACCCAGCCTGGCCAAATATTCCCCATCTCTTGCCTCAGCCTCCCAAGTGCTTGGATTACTAGTGTGCACTACTATCTTCTACTAATCCTAGAGTTCTAATATAAAACATGAGGATTACAGTTAATAGTACATTGTATTGAGGATTTTTGCTACAGGAGTAGATTATACCTGTTCTTGCCTTGGGGTGGCATAGGTGAGATTGGGTGCAGGGTAAGTATTTGAGATAACTGATATGTTAATTTGTTTCACTATAGTAACCACTTTACCATTTATATGAGTCTCATGATATGTCACATACCTTAAATATACACAGTAAAGTTTATTTTAAAAAGAAGTACAGCCAATCTTGGCTGGGCATGGTGGCGCATGCCTGTAATCCCAGCGGCTCGGGAGGCGGAGGCGGGAGGATCCAAGTTCGAGACTAGAGGCAGTCTGCGTAATTTAGCAAGACCCTGTCTCAAAAAGTAAAAAAAATGGGCTGAGGTGCAGCTCAGTGGTCCAGCACTTGTAGAGCATGCAGACGCGAGGCCCTGGGTTCAACCCCCAGTACCGCAACTTAAAAAAAAAAAAAAAAAAAAAAAAAAGAAGTAGTACAGCTAATCTTGACAAAGTTTTCCATCCTTATATATGAACAGCTACTACCTTTTTGCTGATAAACTCCCTTCTCATCCTATTGCAAATAAAAGGTACCGTAGATCAGTTCTCCCCATTAAGTCCTTCTTTCTTTGCTACTCTAACCTTGAGTTATAAAATCTCAGCCCAACTCCTTGAAGCTATGCTTTGTGAAGCTCAGGTGACTCAAGGGAGGTCATGTACTGTATTATTTCAGCTGGTTAAAAGGCTTAGGGGCCAACTTGAGAAACTAACCTTCAAATATGACATGGTTCCTGTGGGACAATGAACTCCAAACTCTGAACAACTAAACATCTGATAAATAAACTTTGGGACCACCATTTGTTTATACATTGATATTAACAAATATGCCAAGTCAGAGACAAATGTAGCACCAGAAGAACAAGTTGTATGTGACAAACTGGGAAGCATATTATTTTCAGAGGATTAATATCTTAAATATAATAGAACCTTCCATTAAAGCTGTCCTGATGGCCCAAAGGCACCTATACACAAAAACTAAGACAATTAAAATCTCCTATGTAATTCATGTCCACGGATGACTAAATGCAACATCAATTTAGAGTATACCAAATTCTGCTCCAAAATGGATACTATAAGACAATATAAATGGAAATGCTTCATGAGCAGATTAAAAAAAAAATTTTTTTTTGAGACAACATCTTGTTACACAAACCAGGCTGACCTTGACCTTGTGATCCTCCTGCCTCAACTTTTTGAGTGCTGGAATTACAGGCATATACCACCATGCCAGCAAATTTTAAGTAAAGCTGAACAGATTCTCTCAGAGACTTACCTTGACTGTTGATGGATACCTATAAAGAGAAAAAAGCAACAGTGAATTAATTATAAGCATCTCATCTTTTGAGCATTTCTGTTACTTGGACCAGCCTCACAGGATAGATGCAAAATCTCAAGTCAGGGGTTCGGCTTTTCCAGTATCACTGGTTAGTCATATATAATAATTAAGGAACTTTATTGCTTAAACACTGAGCTCTCCTTTATTTCAGGCACATTAACAGGTAACATAATATAGTGGTTAGGAGCCTGGGCTCTAGATCTGCATGATATGGGTTAAATCCCTACTCTACTACTTCTAAGCATTTGTGCCTTTAGGCAATAGTTACATAACCTTTTTATACCTCAATTTCCTCATGGTAAAATAGAGAGAATAATAAGGTTCCTAATAGATAGCATTGTTGCTAGTCTAACATGCTGTAACCACTCAATAAAGATTAGCCATTATTTTTATTATTACAAATGGCGGTTTGTGCTATACCTGCAGTTAAGATCACTACATAATTTTAAAAGTTTTATGTTTTAAAAGTTATATATTTCTCAACTCCATCTCAGATGCCATCAGTCTTCTTAGGACATGCAATTATCAAATATATTTAAATCACCATACAAATAAGATAAACACTATTCTTAACTTCTCAAGCCCCAAACCATTCTGGAGAAAGAAGACCCCTATTCTGAATACTTAGCAATGGGGTCCATAATATACTTTACCTCTTCATTTTCCTCATCCAGGTATTTTATTTGAATAGTGTTCAGATCAAATGAAACTTTTACCTGCCAATAAAATGAAAGGGCATATTTCACTGCACAAAATTTATTTATTTTTTAATTTAATTTACTGTTTTGGTGCTAGGGATTGAACTTAGGGCCTTGCGCATGCTAGGTAAGTGCTCTACTACTGTGGTACACCCCCAGCCAAAATATTTTATATGGTTAAAAAACAAAAACACCATAAAATCAAAAGATTAACAGACTGGGAAAAACATTTGCAACTGATAACAGACAAAAGATTAATAACTGCAACGTACAAAGAACATTAGCACAACTTCTAAAAATAAGATTAATAGCCCAAGTAAAAATGAGAAAAAATGTACAGAAAACTCATGAAAGAGGAAATCAGAATGCTTAACAAATATTTGAAAATATATTCAACTTCACTGGTAGCCAAACAATGCAAACTAAAGCACTAAGATACCATATCAGAGTAGCAAAAAAATGTTAAAGCTCTAACATTCAGTATTGTCAAAATCTCAGGGCCTTGACTTGATCCTAGTATGATATATGCATGAACATGGAAAATGTGAGTAAATATGTACAGAGCTATTAACACTAGTTAACCAAGAGTGTGGATAGCAGATGTGGGGCAGGTGAGAGTGGAACAACACTAATTACCTTTCTCTTTATGCATGTTTGGATTGTCTCACTTCTTATAATTGTTGTTAGGTGCCGTCGAGTCAGTATCCGACTCATAGCGACCCTCATAGGGTTTTCACTGGCTGAGTGCTTCAGGATTGCCTTGGGAGTGGATTGCCAGGTCCTTCTCCCATTTTTGCAGTGCTGGGAATTGAACTCGGGACCTCAGAGACTGCAGCGCAGCACTCTACCCACTGAGCTAAATCCCAGCCCACTTCTTATAATAGAGGTGTATTAAATTTATATAATGTTACAATAAAGGAAAAAGGCAAACTATCAGCTCATTTAAGTACTAGGAAAAGAAAGACAACTTTGATTTTCAGATCATTTTTCAACATGATCCTACTTCTCTCTGGACAACCCTCTGTCTAGGACATGGTAGAGAGGTATTTATTGGAAAGCAGAGGACTAGATCAATCATCTTTTAAGGTCTCTTCACTATTTCCTTTCTTTTTTAGTTACTATCACAGATAACCAAGTAAAGGCAGATTTTTAACCAAAGGGTTACATTAAACACAGGTCCACAAAAAGTAAAACATTGACCACTACAAACTCAACAAAACCAGAAGAGTACAAAGGGCAAACCAACATGAGGAAAAGCATTATCAAAGAAAGGAACAGCTGAACTGCCATCTAAGCACCTGTGGGAGTTTATTCTGGCTAACTCTGAAATATCCAACCTCTGACCTCCCAACAAAAGCAAAACACAAATTATATCTTTGGAAGTTCACAAAGAGCAATAAGGTATCTGCTCTCAGGAAAGAAAACATTCCCCTGGGGCCAGGTTGGGGGCCCACTCCAATTCATTCCTCAGACTGTTTCTAAAATGAATAAATTTTCTAAATCCAATCTCATTTAAAAAATAACTTTACCTCCCCTTTCTAAACTCTTCAAAAAGAACTTACTTGTTTGATCCCTTTATCAGAGCACATCTCATACACAAATACTGAACCCCTGGCAAAAACAATTTTCCAAAAGGCCCAGAAATGGTAACTATGATAGGATTAACAGCTTTGAAACAACACTGCTAAAAACAGTTACCTTTGGAAGAGTGTCTATGCTTAAACCATTGAAAAACAAAACAAACTAATACTCACCATAGCTTCAACATCAGCCCAAGTTGTATTTTCTGGATCTGAAACCAGAAAGCTTTGAGTTTCATTTTTAAAAGTCACATTTAGTGTAACCTGTGGTTCCATGTTGTGGGGCTAGAGTTGAGAAGATGGGTGAAAGGGGGGGGGGGAGAGAGAAAGAGAGAGAGAGAGTGAACACACATTAGAAAAGTTCTATAAATTATATAAACATCCAACAAATACTTGTGAGGATCTAACAGGCTAGGTGCGGGAGAGAGCAGTGAATAAGAGAAATAATGTCCGTACTCATAAAATTTATATCTCTGTTGTTGTTATTGTTGTTGTTGTTAGGTGTGGTCAAGTCCGGTCCAACTCATAGTGACCTTACGTACAACAGAACGAAAAACTCCCTGACACTGTGCCATGCCCAGCACTGTGTCAGTGCTTCTCTGCTATTCATAGAGTTTTTGGTGGCTGATTGTTTCAGGAGTGGGCTGCCAGGTCCTCCTTCCATTTTTGTGGTGCTGGGGAACGAACCCAGGGCCTCAAAGAGTGTACAGCAGCACTCTACCAAGTAGATGGTTTAATCCAAACCTCACAGGTAAACAGGAATTCTTACTTCTAAGAAATAAAGATATCAGTGCTCAAACTATGCCATAAAGACATATTTAGGTCACAAAAATTCTTTTGGTTTTTTTGAAACAGGGTCTTACTATGTAAACCATACTGGCCTTGAACTTCTGATCCTCCTGCTTCAGGAGGAGTGCTAAGTGCTGAGTGCTAAGATTACACTACCCACCACACCCAGCTAAAATTTATTCTTTTTTTTCTTTTTTGTGGTACTGGGTGATCCCGGGGCCTCACGCCTGCATGCTTTGCACTGAGCTGCACCCCCAGCCCTTTTATTTTTTTTCCTTACTTCCTGAGACAGTGTCTCGCTAAGTTACATAGACTTCCTCTGGTCTCGAACTTGCAATCCTCCTGGCTCCGCCTCCCAAGCCACTGGGATTACAGACGTGCGCCACCATGCCCAGCTCTAAAATTTATTCTTAACGTTATTAACAATGGGATTGGGGTGCAGCTCAGTGGTAGAGCACTTGTAAAGGTATGTGTTGGGGGGCCCAGGTTCAACCCTTAAGTACCAAAAAAAAAAAAAAAAAAAAAAAAAAAAAAAAAAAAAAAAAAAAAAAAAAAAAAAAAAAAAAAAAAAAAAAAAAAAACAAAAGAAAGAAAAGTGAAGACAAGCATGGTGGCACATGCCTTTAGTCCCGGCTACTTGGCAGGCTGAGGCAGGAAGGTCTTGAGTTCAAGGCCAGCTTGTCTCAAAAAAAAAAAAAAAGAAAGAAAGAAAGAAAGAAAAAGGAGAAGAAGAAGAAGAAGAAGGAAAAAAAAAGGAATAGCTTAAATTGTTTAAAATTACATGTATAAATTGTCTTGAAAAATATCAGCAGCTACACAGGGCCAGATTCTGTTCCAGGTATAAGAGATAAGAGATGAACAAGATTTAAATTCCAGGAATTTCCAGTGTCTTGAGGAGGGAGCCTAAGGGGTGGGAAGACTTGGGTTCCAATACAGCTCTGGCACAATAATAGCCATATAACTGTGAACAAGTCAGTTCATCTCTGAGCTTCAGTTGTTGTTGTTGTTGTTAGGTGCCATCGAGTCGGTATCTGACTCATAGTGACCCTCAGGGTTTTCAATGGCTGACTGTTTCGGGATTGCCTTGGGAGTGGATTGCCAGGCCCTTCTCCCATTTTTGCTGTCCTGGGAATTGAACTCAGGGCCTCAAAGACTGCAGCGCAGCACTCTACCAACTGAGCTAAATCCCACCCTGAGCTTCAGTTACTTAATCTGTAAAACAAGACTAATATCTCAGCCAGGTGCTGTGGCAAACACCTATGATCCTAGCAACTCAAAAAGACTGAGGCAGGAGGACCTCAACTTTAAGGTCAGCAGAAGCCTGCACAATTTACACCCAGTCTCTAATAAAATTTAAAAGGGGCTGGGGGCGCAGCTCAATGCTAGAGCACTTGCCTAGCATGTCAAAGGCCCCAAGTTCAAACCCCTAATACTGAAAAACAACAAAAAAGAATATTATCTCTGCTTTTCTTACTCTAAGTGTTATCATAGGAATCAAATACAAGGGGAGGAGGTAATAGTTCAGTGGTAGAGCAAGTGCTAGCATTAGTAAAGCCATGGATTCAATTCCCAGCTCTCAACAACAAAAAATGTGTGTAAATTCTTAGAAAACACATTATTCAAATACAAAAATTACTATAATAAACCAATCATTAGGACCTTAAAATATTAGTTTTTCATAGTATAATGCACTGCTGTATGAATAAAACTGAAAGTGTCATTTTAAGAATCTTGTACTCAAGCCATGGTGACACATTCCTATAATTCCAGTACTCAGGAGGCTGAGGCAGGATCAACACAAGTTCAAATCCAGCCTGGTCTACTTAACTAGTTCCAGGATAGACTGGGGTACACAGCAAGATGCTCTCTCCAAGGGCGGGGTGGGGTGGGGGACAACACACGGACAGATGGACTGACGGGTCGGGCGGGACACCACCTTGTACAGAGAGTCATGGACTTTTAAAACTCATCCTCCAATATTTTCCATTCTTTGTTTTCACCTACTGTTGGGTTTACCTCCAAATAATATTAGTCTCTAGCACCAATCCTGCTGATATCCAGTATTCATTCATATGAAATGCAATTCTTGAGGTCCTTAAGATCTGGAGAGAATCCCAGGAAGTCAGGCAAAAATCAGGGAAATGAAGAGACTGAGTCGGTCAAAAATGAATTTTCTGAAATACCTTCTCACTTTCCAACCTCAAGAAACATACTTCCACACTTTTGAGAGTCTGAAAGGAAACTAATCTTCCTTCCCTTTTCTCAAATTACACAACTGGAAATTAGTTTAAGATACAGATACTTTGGAATTTATCCAGCTAGCCTGCCAATGGGCGAAAACAGGAAGTGGGTGATTCTAGCTTAGCTGGACCATATCCAAATCTTCACAAAGAACTGCTTCTGTCTTTTTGGTTTACATGTGAAGATTCAGCAAGAGCATTAATCTTGAACTTGTGGAAATACCAAGGCTATAGTTAGACCCTTTTGTTCATGAAGGTTTATAGCCAGCCGCCGGGTAGCTAGGGAAACTGGCATTAAAAGTTGATGCCACTGACTCACCTTCTCTTAGCACCAGTCAACTTTTCCTCTATGTCGATTTTCTTTTTCAACCTAAACAAATATCTTTAAAGAAACAGACCTGAAAACCTGTTTTCTGGTTTTGTTTTGTTTACTGTTTCCTCTAGAGGCCTGTACAAGCCATCAAAAAATGTGACCTGAAAGCTGGGTATTTGACAAAAAGGAAAAACGGTGCCTTTCCAGAAGGTCTCAAAAAGAGGGGGATGGGATGAAGAAGAGGTGTGAGTAATCTTTCTTTCCCGCAGACTTAACCGTAGTTTTCTAGTTACCGTTTCCTAGTACTCCACCCCCCGAGGACTCTCATTTTCTTTGCTTAGGCCCTCTTTTTGTACAGGGGAATCTTGAACCTTATCTCAGCAGAAGCAGGGCATTCTGAGCCACAGACTCTCCATCCCTCAGGCAGCTGTCACCCTCACAACACGAAAGCCTCTCGCCTCTGGTCACTGAAAACATCGGCTGCCCCTAGACGCTGAAAAAGTCACCCCTCCCGCAAGATTCCTCCCTCGAACTTCCCCAAGCTCTCTAAAGCGACGTGACCCCACCCCTCAGTAGCCGCAGCGGCTCCCTTACCCGCTTCCCGCCCCCGGGGGGCGCCTGCCGGAGGCCAGTACTAGGACAGTTCTCTGCCAGCTCTGCTACTACCCCTGCGGGGTGAACCTAACATGGCGGATAGAGACAAGAGCTAGTCCTCCAGTGATCTGCTTTTCTGGCAAGATGATTGGCTCTTCATACTTGTCTCTCAAAATCACCACCCCATTGATTGGCCTACGCTAGGTTGGAGGGGGTGGGGCAGAAGCATTCTGAACCTCACAACAATAACAAACACGGGGGCCTAGGGATGGAACTACTAGTGCGCAGATGTGGACCCGAGCGGATTTCCTCTTCCCAAGCCGATTGGGCGCCCTCTGTGTTCCCTGAGGTCACTGACCTTAGAGGACGGCTTGCCCAAGACTTGCAGGGACGGATGGGAATTGTAGTCTAACTAGGACTTGTAGGTTCTTTGGCCTATTCTCTGATGGCAAGATACGACAAGACAACACTCGAATCCATAGTTGTTGAAATGCACAACAGCGAGGAGTCTCTAATCTATTAACTTGGTTGAGGCGAGAATCGTGCCCACTTCCGGTGTTGAAAGCGCCTCTCCATAAGACTACAGTTTCCATGGAACACTGTGGCAAAGGCCGTTCTTTCTGTAATGCATGCTGGGAATCATAGTTTTCCGCACAATCCTTTTATTTATCTAAACTGGAGACTTCCATTGCAGCGGAGAGTGGGGGAACGGAGCCTCTTCTTGCGACTGCTTTGGGCACTATCGTGCGCTCATATTCAGGCCTCAGGCAGCGATTCCGACTCTCGTACATCAATTACTATGACGTAATAAGCCATAACTGGAAACAGGCGAGGGTGGGCGCCTATTAAGAAAACTCAGCATTCTTTCTCTTCCGTCTCTTTCTAAATACGTCATGCAGGGAAAAAAATAGATGACCAATCCCGAGCTCCGAAATACTCTGGGCTTTTTTTTTTTTTTCCCCCTCCTCTGTCCCTCCCTTCGGCCAACGTGTCTTGATCGCTTATTCTGAGAGGCTGTCGGTTTCCGTGGCGACAGAAAGCGCGGGAATTACAGATAAATTGTAATTGCGCCTGCGCAGCGTGAGTTCGCCGAGACTCGGAACTGAGGACAGTCTGGGGTCTTCTCAGATAACTGGGCCTCCAGGCAGGAGAAACCTGAATGTTTTGCTCTAGGTAACGGTGGGAGAGCTCCGGGGAAGGGAGAGAGGTTGTAGGGGTGCACCTGGTAATAGGCTTGAAGGTGGTGTTGGGAGAGCGAACTCCTGAAGGAGAATAACAAGGGTGTTCTTAGGACTGGAGGATTCGGGGAGTGGAATCTGATGGGCCTAAGACGTTGTGAATCCGAGAGAAATCCTGGAAAGGGAGTGGTGGTGGTGGTGGTGGTGGTGGTGGTGGTGGTGGTGTTAGGTGCCTTCGAGTGGATGTCCTACTCACAGCGACCCTACATACAACAGGTGAAACACTATTGTGCTTTTCTGTTATTCATAGGGTTTTCAGTGGCTGATTGGTTTTTGGGAGTGGGTTGCCGGGTCCTTCTCCAAAGCCTACAGCACTTGGTGTTCTCAGGTGGTCTCCCCTCCAGGTGCTAACCAGGCCCGACTCTGGTTAGCTTTCTCTATCTGAAGGAATCGGACGCCATAGTGCTACGGCTGCAAGCGGAAGGGAAGTAGTTTGTGGCTTTTGTGGATTACGGGAAGAGCTCTGAAGATAAGGAAGGGGACACGATGTGTTCGGGCAGGAATTCTGGTTATAGGAATATGCCTTGAAGAGGATATTCAGCGGCAAGTGACAGCTGGTAAATGAGAGGAGGGACCTTGAGAAAGAAGAGGGGCCAGGAGTATGTTTGGGAAAAGAAGCAGCAGGATTTTGCGGGAGAGAACCTTAAGTGGATGCACATGAGTTTTTCAGAAGGGACTAGAGGAAAATACATATAGGGGCGACAGCAGTGACAGAAAATCTTGGCAGGGACATGTTTGAGGAGGATCCTGAGATGAGTGCAAGGTCATTGGGAAACATTGGGGAAGCGCTGGCTCATGTTGGTTTTATTGTTGATGTTGATTTGGGTTTTTAAAAAACAGGTGATGTCTCTATGTTGCCCAGGTTGACCCTGGAACTCCTGAGCTCAAACCATCCTCCTGCCTCAGTTTCTCCCTTAGCTTAGACTACAGGCGCACGCCGTCGTGTGCCACTATGCCCTGCTTGGTTTTGGTTTTAAGCAAGAAAAAAAAAAATCCAGGATAAGCTGTGCATGTTCCTCCATGCCTGTAACCCTAATGCTTTGGAGGCTGAGGCAGGAGGATTGACTCAAGTTCAAGGCTGGCCTGGGCTGCACAGCGAGACCCTGTCTCAACAAAACTAAAAAAACAAAAAACCTCAGCCAGGATGATGGAGAAAGGACACTAACAGCTTCCACCCATTCACTCACTTCACTGTAGTTTTCCTTTTCTTGGACAAAGGAAGGTGTTGGAGGCTGTTTATGAAGAATTGAAAATTCAGACTAATTACAGAAGGCAACTGCTAGAATTTTTTTAAAATAAAGGCTTTTGTCATTAGCTCTGGTTGGTATAATTCTCAAGCACTCCAATTTTAAATTTCTCTTATTTAGAAATGATGAGATGCTGTATTTGAAACCTTTTAAAGCAGCTTATTTATGTGTTTTAAAATTTTTGTGTTGAAGATCGCTGGAACAGAAAGAAATGGATTTTTCTGCAGTTCCTGTTAAAGAAGTACAAAATGTCCTTAACGCTATGCTGAAAATCTTAGAGTGTCCAATCTGGTAAGTCAATAGAAGAATTTATTTATTTATGTTTGTTTTTGCAGTTTAGGGGGTGATTGAACCCAGGACTTCACATATTAGGCAAGTACTTTACCACTGAGTTGTACCCCTACTCCTTTTTTATTCTTATTTATTTTTATTTTTATTATTATTCTTATTCTTATTCTTATTATTATTATTATTATTTTGTGGTACTGGGGGTTGAACCCAGGACTTAGCGCTTGCATGCTTTGCAAGTGCTGGACCACTGAGCTACACACCTCCCCTGCCCTTTTTTTTTTTTTTTTTTTTTTTTTTTTTTTTTTTTTTTTTTTTTTTTTTTTTTTTTTTTTAGTTTTTGAGACAGGGTCTCGCTGAATTATGTAGACTGCCTCTGGTCTCGAACTTGTGATCCTCCTGTCTCCTCCTTCCAAGCCACTGGGATTACAGGCATGCGCCACCGTGCCTGGCATCCCTTTTTTATTTTTTCATTTTGAGACGAGCTGGCCAAGTTGCACAGGTTGCCTCTGGCCTCACTCCTGAGTCACTAGCATTACAGGTGTGTACCACAGCAAATGTCTGCTTTTCTTTACTGAAGAGCTTTAAAAAGGGAAGTACTCCTTTTTCTCCGCTGTTTCCTCCTCCCCCACCTCGACACACACAGCCTGTTCTTTCCCAGTTCACAGACTGTCTGGATTGGTTCTGCATTGGGGCAGGGATCTGGGTTGGATTAAGTGACACTTGGGTTTTTCTTCCAGCTCTAAAAAAAACCAGCGTGATCACTTAGAGTGGACATAATTAATAATGGCAAAATAAAATCGCAAAAGGTGGTGTCTGTGAGGCTATAGGTCTTTGGGAGTACCTTTGAGTGAGACTGGCCCTGTACATTTAAATAAGAATACTGTGAATCATCAAAGCTTTTAACAAGTGTGACTCTGAGTGGGCCTTTGTATTTCTCCATCTATAAAATGAAGAGGGGACTGGACTATTCAAATTTTTTTTTTCCCTTAAAACAAGTATCATTTATATACAGTGAAATGTAGATCTTAAAACAGAGCGTGCAAGGCAATGGGTTTTGGCCAATATGTTTATCTGTGTGCTATCAAGATGCAGAATCTTTGCATTACTCTAGAAAGTTCTCTTGTGTATATTCAGGAGTTCTTAGTTTGCAGACCCTCCAGGACTCTTGGACATTAGTTTCTTTGTGTGTAATTATGTATATATATTTTAATTTAATGCATTTATTTATTCATTCATTTATTTATTTATTGCAGTACTTGGGGTTGAACCCAGGGCCTTGCACATATTTTGCAAGTGGTCTACCACTAGCCCTATTTTTTATTTTTGAGTCAGGATCTCACTAAGTTATACAGGCTACCTTTGGCCTTGAACACCCAATCCTACCTCCATCTCCCTACAGGCTTGTGCCACCCTGCCTAATTAATTTAGTGCATTTAAAAGCATTACTTGGAGCTGGGGGTATAGCTCAGTGGTAGAACATTGCTTAGCATGTTCTTATCCCTAAGTTCAATCCTCCTCAGCATGGCAAAAAATAAATAAAATAAAAATAAAAGTATTACTCTGAGAAGGGAGTTCATGGCATGACAAAGGTTAGGAACCCCAAGAAGTCATTAGATAATTTCTATAGTTCCTCTTAAGTCTATAAAATAAATGAAAATTCATGTATCAGAATCTATTTGTGAAAATCCAGAAAGGGAAATTAAAAGAATTAATTGCCTTCACTTATTCTCCACACTAGTTATTCAGACATGCAACCGAAGCCTTTTAACTTCTCTAGACATGCAACATCATCACCTGCCTCTGTCTCTGAGCTGTTACACCACTTGTTCCCTAGGCCTAGAATGCTCTTAATCTGATAATTGCATGGTTTGAAAATCTTGATTCATATACTACCTTTTCAAAGAAGTATTTCCAGACAACCCTATGTAAAATTATGACACCTCTAACATACTCATTATCCCTCTTTCCTGCTTTATTTTTGTAACAATTGTTGCTATCTGATATACTATATACTTTGTTCATCCTTCTTCTCCATCCTCACAGAATATAAATTCTATGAGGACAGAATTCCTTTGTTAAATTCTGAGTCTTCAGTAGTTAGAACAGTACCTCAGATATGGTGGTGGTGGTTGTTAGGTGCCTTCGAGTCGTGTCCGACTCATAGCGACCCTCATAGGGGTTTCAATGGCAGATTGTTTCGGGATTGCCTTGGGAGTGGGTTGACACGTCCTTCTCCCATTTTTGTGGTGCTGGGAATCAAACTCAGGACCTCAGAGACTGAAGAGCGGTGCTCTACCGACCGAGATAAATCCCAGCCCCCCTCAGGTATGGTAGCCACCATTAAATTGAATGATCAACTAAATTGGTTCTTTGATATTTCAGTTTTATCTATTTGTTTAGTGCTGGGGATTGAACCTAGGTCCTTGTGTGTACTAAGTGTATACACTACCATTGAACTATTCCCCCAGCCCCTCCAGTCACCTCCCACCAGAGAGGGTCTCACTGTGTATCCCAGACTGGCCTGGAACTCTCAATCTTCCTGCCTCAGCCTCCTAAGGTGTGTACCACCATGCCTAGCCCCAATATATATTTTTGAAAATGATAATGGTTACTAGTGGAAAACATTCAAAAAATAAATTTAAAAAATTATACCTTTTGCCTCTTACCATTGGGGGATGGTAAATTCAAGTAAATTTGCCTTTGTGCTTCATATAAGTTGTTTTTCATATTTGAAGACAAGTTAATAAGATTAAGGAAAATGCAAATTGGATATTCAGAGAGATACAAGATTTATAGCCAGGCCACCTATAATTCCAGCAACTGGGGAGGCAGAGGCAGGAGGATCTCAAGTTACAGGTCAGAGGTAGCCTGCATAACTTAGTGGGAACCTGTCTCGAAATTAAAGAATAAACAATGGGCTGGGGGGCAGCCCAGTGGTACTTGTAAAGTTTGTGTGAGGTTCTGAGTTCAACACCCAAGGACTGCAAAAAAAGGAAAAAAGAAAGAAAGAAAAAAAAACATGTATAAGTAACCATCTTCTCCTTATCCTTCAACATTTCAGCTAAACAAAAACAAGAGCTAAATTAGATTTTCAGCCTAATTTATGAAACATCAGAACCAGGGAAGCAGGAAATAACATTGTAGGAAAAAGATTGCTTTTAAAAAAGCACAAAATTTACTCATGATAATTATAAAGAATTATCAAAAAGTTTTAGATATGTGGCACTAGGGTCCATTTATTTTACATTCCAATGGGACTCAAGTCATAAAAATGTAATTTTTTTCTCATTTTCTGGCAAATTAAACCATTAATTAAAAATTTAGATACATAAAAATTAAGGATACAAGAATGAAAGTTACTGCTAAATTTTTATTTTCAGTTGACTGTTCTGTATTCTTTAGCTTCTTACTGTGTTTTCCTGTTTTTGTTTTTTGTTTGTTTATTGAGACAAGGTCTTGAACTCTCCATCCTTCTGCCTCAGCCTCCGAAGTGCAGAGAGTATATGAATGTACCATGCCCTGCCTTAGACCCACTTTTAATAGTTTTTAAAGCGAAGCTGTTCATTTTAGTTATTTAAAGCTTAAATTCATTTATATGGGAAGTTCTAGAATAGAAACTAAACCTAGTTCATTTCTATATTTATTATTTTTTGTAGTACTGAGGATTGAATCCAGGGCCTTGTGCATGTTAGGCAAACATTATGCCACTGAGCTACACCCAACCCCAACTTCTTTATTTTTTTAACAATTGCCAGAAGAGTATAAAAATTTTGTCTTTTTCTCCCCTATACTTAGGGGTTGAACTCAGGGCTTCGTACATACTTTGCAAGTACTCTACCACTGAGCTGTACCATTACCTCTTTTTTATTATTTATCTTGAGGCTGCTGCTGTTGCTGTTGCATTTTGTGTGTGTGTGTGTACTGGGGTTAGAATCCAGGGCTTGCACATGCTAGGCATACATTCTACCGCTGAGTTACTGAGTCTGCTTCCCCCCAACCCCCACACATACAGTTGTTGTTAGGTGCTGTCGAGTCGGTATCCGTCTCATAGCAACCCTTATAGGGTTTTCAATGGCTGACTGTTTCAGGATCGCCTTGGGAGTGGGTTGCCATGTCCTCCCATTTTTGCGGTGCTGGGAATTGAACTCGGGACCTCAGAGACTGCAGCGCAGCACTCTACAAACTGAGCTAAATCCCAGCCCCACACGTGAAGTTATATATTAGTAAATGATTACTGATTGTGACTACAATCGATGTTATTTGTGGTGGCTATAGGGTAGTTTTCAGCTCTTTTGGTTGTTGTTGTTAGCTGCTGTCAGTTGGGTCCAACTCATAGCGACCTCGTGTACAACAGAATGAAACACTCCCCACACTGCCATGCTCCACACTGTGTCAGTGCTTCTCTGCTATTCATAGAGTTTTCAATGGCTGGCTGTTTTGGGAGTGGGCTGTCATACGTCCTTCTCCCATTTTTGTGGTGCTGAGGATGGAACTCAGGACCTCAAAGAGTGCAGAGCAGCACTCTTATCAACTGAATTAAACCCCAACCCTGCAGCTCTTTAAGATCTCTTGAACTAAAATTCTTCTACTGATCTCTAGGTCATTATTGGGCGTTATTTGCCAGTAGCTGTTTTGTTTTTGTTTTGGGAGGGTTCTTTGGAGATGAAGTCTCTGTGTTACTCAGGCTGGTCTCTTAACTCATTGATTCACATGATCCTCCCACTTCAGCCTCTCAAATAGCAGGGACTCCAGGCGTGCACTATTACGCCTAGCTCAATTGACAGTTTTTTGTGATAGATAGTCAGTAGCTCTTTCTTTTTATATATGACTATATAAATTTTTTTTTTCTGGTATTGGAGGTTGAACCCAGGGCTTTGTGCTTGAGTGTTTTGCAAGTGCTGTACCACTGAGCTGCACCCCCAGCCCATTTTTTTACTTTTTTAGGCAGGGTCTTGCTAAATTGTGCAGACTGCCCTGGTCTTTTTTTTTTTTTTTTTTTTTTTGCGGTACTGGGGTTTAAACCCAGGGCCTCATACTTGCATGCTTTGCAAGTGCTGGATCACTGAGATCAACCCCCAGCCTTTTTTGTTGTTGTTGTTTACTTTTTGAGACAGGGTCTTCCTAAGTTACACAGACTACCTCTGGTCTCGAATTTGTGATCCTCCTCCCTCCACCTCCCAAGCCGCTGCTGCTGGGATTACAGGCGTGAGGCACTGCACCTGGGTTACTGCCTCTGGTCTTGGACTTGCAATCCTCCTGTCTCTGCCTCCTGAGTCTCTGGGATTGCAGGCGTGTACCACTGCGCTCGGGTTATGACTCTATAAAAATTTTACTTTCAGAAGAATTTACTGAAATGTTTACCTTGGTAGTTTGTTTTACAAACCTAAACCTAGCTGCCTTTTCCAGTGACTTATCCTCTTAGAAGCTCAAAATACAAACATTCAGTAGGCTCAAAATATTGCATAATCACTTTTACAATAAACATTTACTCTCGTTGTTGTTAGGTGCCATCAAGTTGGTGTCTGACTTATAGCAACCCTATCTACAACAGGTGAAACAGCATTGTTAGTGCTTCTCTGCTATTCGTAGAGTTTTCAATAGCTTATTGTTTTTTGAGAGTGGGTTGCCGGGTCCTTCTCCCAAGCCTACAGCACCTGATGTTTCCAGGTGGTCTCCCATCCAAGTACTAACCAGGCCTGACCATGCTTAGCTTCCAAGATCTGACGGGATCGGACGCCATGGTGGTATTGTTTCAGGCTTTACTCTCATTAGGACTAGTAAAGACACATTTCAATTTTTTTCCTTTTTACTTCTATCTTCAAGTTCTTCATTCAACAGTTATTTCATTTTTACATATTGGGATTTTCGTCTGTTAAAAGTTTGTGTTTACAGTGTGTTTGTATAGCTTGAATTATAATCACCATACTGAAATATAATTATTTCAGAATTGAGTCAGTGGTGAGAATGGGAGCCATCTGCTGTCATAACTAAATCCAATTTTTCTTTCATGAGAATTTCATATGTAGCTTGTCTAAGAAGAAGTGATTTAGTAACAAATTGGAGTTCTTTTTGTTGAAATTGTTTTTATTTTATTTAATTAATTTATTTATTCATTGCTGTACTTGGGACATGAACCCAGAGCCTTACACATGCTTTGCAAATGCTTTATCAATGGGCTACACTCCAAGTGCATTTTTAATTTTTTTTCTCTTGAGACGTAGGTTGCGTCTACCCTCAAAGTTGCCATCCTCCAGCCTCAGCCTCCCAAGTCACTGGGCTTACTCACCTAGTTTGGGATTGTTTTTATTCTCATAATAGCCCCAGAAGACTTTCATGGTGGGTGACTAAAAGAAACTCAGGTTCAGATAGAATGTTTGGCCCAAAGTTACTCTGCTTATAAAAAAAGAAAACTGGTAGTAGAAACTCAGCCTTCAGACTTAGGTGTTTTTTCATTGCCCCGTACTGCGTCAGAAACCCTGTGATTGTTAGAGTTATGTTACCAAACTGTTTACAACAAGGCTATTGTCCCCCAGTTTTTTTTGCGATCCTTTTCCAAAAGTTAAACATTTGATGAAAAGAACTACATTCCTGTCACAGTACCAATTATCTCTTCTTTAAAGTCCTTTGTGAGTTTATCACCAAAAATCAGTTTCTAAAGCTCAAACTCAGATTAAAGCTAGACTTAAAATAGCAAACAGGTTCCTAGCCATCTAGGCTCCCAGCTGCCTCTCTACTGTTTTCTCCTACAATGTGCTCCCTTGATCATTCCATCTTAGCACACTGACGGACCTTCTATCTTGCACAAACATCAAGCACAGTCCTGATCAGAATTTATCTTCTCTCTTCCCTCTCCTGCAATGGTCTTCCCCAAATTGTTTGTTTTCTGTTTGTTTTTTGAGATAGGGTCAGGCTATGTAGCCCAGGCCTGTCTCAAACTCACTATATTGCCCAGGCTAGCCTTATATTTTCAATTCTCCTGAGTCAGCCTCCTGAGTCCTGAGATTATAGGTATCTACCACCATGCTAAGCCCTCTTCCTCCAATTTTTGCTTGGCTTGTTTCATATTATTCAGCTGTCCTCCAGTGTCACCTTCTCAATGAGGCTTCTTATGAGCACCCTGTATATACACCCTATATATACATACACATTGCCCTCTGTGTCCCCCTTCTCTTGCTTTATTTTTCTCTTTAACACTTACTCTTATTTGTTCTTATTTATTTCTGTTATCACATGTCTACCACAACCAGAATGTAAGTTCTGTGGAGGCAGGCTTTATTTTGTTCACTGCTGTATTTTCCATCTCCAAAAACAGTGTTTGCATGTTGTAGATACTCAATAAATATGTTAATTTACAAAATGAATTAATGTTGGAAAGCCTCAAGATTTTATGGATAGTTAGATAGGTATCAGAATTTCCTTTAGTTAATATTTATACTGTTTTTACAAAGTAATCAAAAAGTAAACATTTTGACCTTCCTGAAGTGATAGAATGAAAGTATACTGTATCACCTAAGTGTTCTTGCCAAAAAATTGAACCTGAATTGATTGAACCTATAGGCTTAATTTACAGGAAATAAAGAGACTAGAAGAGCATGGTGAACCACACCATATGATTACAATTAACAGAATCCAGAATGTGGAGTATTCTACAAGCCGTATGGCCTAGTTTGTAGAATAAAACACGTAGAGGAAAACCAGGAAGGGAAATCTATAAATTAAGAGACTTGAGACATATCAACCACATGCAATGAGTGCATTTTGTTTGGGCCCTGATTTAAATATATCTAACTTTTCAGTGCCTGCAGCCATAGCACTGTGGCATCCGATCCTGTCAGATCTCAGGAGCTAAGCAGGGTCGGGCCTGGTCAGTACTTGGGTGGGAGACCGCTTGGGAACACCAGATACTGTAGGTTGGGAGAAGGACCTGGCAACCCATTCCCCAAAATCAATCCACCATTGAAAACCTTATGAACAGCAGAGAAGCACTAACAACAGTGTTTTGCCCATTGTATGTAGCGTTGCTATGAGTCGAATACTGACTGGATGGCACCTAACAAAACAACAACTCTGGGGTTTAGCTTAGTTGGTAGAGTGCTGCTCTGTGCTCTCTGAGGACCCTGGTTCAATCCTCAGCATCACAAAAGTGGGAGAAGAACACAGCAATCTATTCCTGAAGCAATCCTGAGACAATCCGCCAATGAAAACCCTATGAGGGTCGCTATGAATCGGACCCAACAATGACAACAACTATTCAATATAGTTTATATGGGACAAAAATGAGGCAAATTGGAGCTTTAGTTGTGTATTAGGATGATGTTACAGCAATTATTTGTTTTTTAGGAATAGTAGTGGTTTTGTGGTTATGTTAAAGAGAAAGTCTCTTGAATATAGTTGAAATGTTTACAGGTGAAATTGCATGATGACTGGGATTTGTTTTAAAATAACCTGAGGTGGGGATAGGTATGGATGAAACAAGATTGGCCATTTGTTGATAATTGTTAAAACTGGATGATGGTACATGCAGTTAATTTTACTATTTTATTTTTGTAAATCCTCAAAAATTTCCATATTAAGTAAAAAAGGCAATCCTATACCAAAAAAGTACTGTGAGATATTCCAAAAGAAATATACAGCAGTCCCCTGTACTCTTGGATATACATTTCAAGATCCCTAGTGCGTCTCTGAAACTCCAAATAGTACCAAACCTAATATATATTGTGGTTTTTTTCCTATACATCCATACCGATGATAAACTTTTACCTTTTCACATAAAGGAAAGACTTTATGGCTTTGCTTTAGCATGTCCAAGTTGCCAGCATCTTGCTATTCTTGTGCTTTGGGACCACGTTGAGTAAAATGCAGATTACTCGAACATAAGCACTGCCATACCCTGACATTCGGTTTGATAACCAAGACCTCTACTAGGTGACCAATGGACACGTAGAAAATAGAGCCTGGATAAAGGAATAATTCATGTTCCAGGAAGGATGGAACAAGATTTCATTTTTCATTTTTCCCCCCTTTTTTCCCCCCCTGGGCTTAGGCTCAAACCCAGAGCCTGTGCATACTAGGCAAGCCCTATATCACTCAGCTACATCCCCAGCTCAGCTAATCTTTTATTTTATTTTTCATTTTTAAACATTTTTCTTTTTTCTTTTTTGTGGTACTTGGGGGTTGAACCTAGGGCCTTGTACATACTTTGCAAGTGCTCTAGCATGGGGCAGCACTTCCAGCCCATTTTTAATTTTTAATTTTGAGTCAGGATCTCTCTGTTGTACAGGCTGCCTCTGGCCTTAAACTAGCGATCCTCCTGCCTCTTCCTCCTAAATTGCTGTGATTACAGGCATGTACCAGTTAATGTTTTAAATGCTAATGATAATCTAGAGCATTGAAGAGATCAGTATAATTTTGTTGTGGTGTGTGAAAGCCCAGTGAAGATAAGGAACATATTTTCTGCTATGTGTTCTTAGCTCCTGGTACAACAGATATTTAATAAGTTGAATGAATTTAAACCTGTACTTTGACTCAGTTATAGCAGCTTAAAGTTGAACTTCTTTACTAAAAATATATTGATTTTTGCCAGGTATGGTGGCACGTGCCTATAATACCAGCAACTCTGGAGGCAGAGGCAGGAGGATCACAGGTTCAAGGTCAGAGGCAGCCTGTGTAAGTTAGTGAGATATTGTCTCAATTTAAAAAATAAAAATGAGGCTAGGGATGCAGCTCAGTGGCAGAGCACTTGCAAAGCATGCTTGAGGCCCCAGGTTCAGTCCCCTAATACTGCAAAAAGGAAAAGCAAAAAACAATAAATAAATATTTATTTATTTATTTTTAAATAAGTTATTGAGTCTCATTTATTTTCTCATTTTTCCCCCATTCTAGTCTGGAATTGATCAAAGAACCTGTTTCCACAAAATGCGACCACATATTTTGCAAGTAAGTTTGAGTGCTTTTTTGTGGATCCATTATTTATTAGCTTTAGTGTTTGTTCTTTACAACATAGGGAATACCTAACTTTATAGAAACTTTGGCTTCTTTAAGTGACAACAAACAAATCCAACTCTGTTTTTCCTCAGACAGTACTTATAAAGTCATCATAAATTGGTTTTAGCCATAGTTCTTGGTAAAGTACTGACATAGCTTATCCATCTATAAAAAGTGATGTAAAATTACTTTGAACAGCTGTTTGGTCTTTGTGTCCAAGTGGAAAAGCAGACTGCAAGTAGTTGTTTAATAAGCAAATTATGTTTCAACCTTCCCAGTTTTTCCTTCTGCTAATTTCTACATACCCTTCTGCTCTCCCCCTTCTAAGGTTCAGCATTTGCATGCTTCATGATCCTTGTGAAGATAGTGGAGGATCTGATATCAGTTTATATTTAGGCTGAAATTCATTCCTATCAATGGTTCAAGTTATACATTCAGCCCTCTGTATCTGTGGGCTCTTAATGCATGGAGTCAACCAACTGGGTTGAAAATACTCAGGAAAAAAATTGTGTCTGTCTCGAACATATACAGACCATTTTTTTCATTATTTATTACTGCAGTATAATAACTACACATCACTTTCATTGTATTAGGTATCATAAGCAAACTAGAAATGATTTAAGGTACATGGAAGGATGTACTTATTTGCAATTACATCACCATTTGATGTAAGGGACTTAAGCATCAAAGATTTTGGTATCCACGGGGGTCTTTGAAGCAAATCCCCATTCCTCCACCCCTAAGCCCTGTGCTATATTTACATATTTAAAGATCTTGCCCTTTGTGGGGGGAATATATACATACATACATACATACATACATACATACATACATATATACATACATACATACATATATATACCTTATTTATTTATTTATTTTTTGTAGTAGTGTGGGGCTGAATGCAGGCCCTCCTACATATTTTGCAAATGCTCTGCCACTGACCTGCACTCCTAGTCCCTTTTTTAATTTTTTAAAGTTGTGACCAGGTCTCACTAAATTTTGCCAACTGCATCTGGCCTAAAACTGAGTCACTGAGATTACAGGCATGCATCACCCTGTCTGACTGAAAAAAATGTTTCTTAATGGAAGAATTCCTGAAAAAGTGGAGTAGGTAATTTAGTGAAACAAGGGAGGCTTTCTCCTTTCCTTGATATAAAATTCTGGTTGAGACTTGTCATGAATGTCAACTAACTTGTTTTCAAGTAATTTTTCTCTTTTAGTTGAAAAAGCAAACCACGTACCTAGTAATGAGTTTATTAATACAAAAGGGTATATGACATAAAGTATATTTTTCTCCCACCCCAAAACCCCTGACTCCTGCTTCCTTTAGGCACAACTAAAATTATTAATTTCTTATGTATCCTTTTAGGAATTTTTTAATTCAAGAGTTTTTTACTTACAGTTCATGAATAGTCTTTATGAATTTGCTAAAATTATATTTAATTTTAAATTTAATTGTAATAAAAACTTTGGGGCCAGGCATAGTGGCTCACACCTGTAATCCCAGAGACTTGAAAGGATTGCATGTTCAAGTCCAGAGGCAGCCTGCATAATTTAGTGAGACACTCTCTCAAGATAAAAAAATAAATGGCACATGCCTGTAATCCCAGCGGCCCAGGAGGCGGTGCGGAGGCAGGAGGATCGCAAGTTCGAAACCAGAGGCAGTCTGCGTAACTTAGCAAGACCCTGTCTCAAAAAGTAAAAAACTGGGCTGGGTGCAGCTCAGTGGTCCAGCACTTGCAGAGCATGCAAACGCGAGGCCCTGGGTTCAACCCCCAGCACAGATTTAAAAAAAAAAAAAAAAAAAAGATAAAAAAGATAAAAAATAAAATTAAAAAATGAGTTGTGGGTGCAGCCCCATGGTGGAGTGCTAGCAAAGTATATGCAGGGCCCTGGGTTCAACTGCTAAGTACTGAAGAGAAGGAAAAAAAAAAAAACCTTTGGGCATATACTGTCTCTGGGAAGATGGTCTATAATTTTCATCAGTCTTAGGATGTTTCCACAACCTAAAAAAGGGAGCATTTGCTGCTATAAGGGTAATGAGTACTGGCTAAAACTTCAGGAAACCTGTTCCTCTTAGGGGGATACCCTGTGAGTACAAGTTTGCTACTCCTTTCCCCACTGGTTTAGATCTTTCTCTCTCTGCTTCCAAAATTTTTACTTGTGTGACTCTTTGGCTACGAGACCAATGCCCCTGAAAGTGCATATGGCATAGGACCAGTTTCTTCAGAGACAAATACTTTGTAAAATGAAAATCAGAAAGTCTCATTATTTAAAAGGTTACAGGAAGTTGAAGGTTAACTGAACCCAGGGCCTACTGCATGCTAGGCTTATACTCTACTACTGAGCCATATCCTAAGACCTGAGGATTAATCTTTAGGGTTTTTTTTTTGTTGTTGTTGTTGTTGTTTTGTTTTTGTTTTTGTTTTTTTGAGACAGTCTCTGTATGTAGCCTAGGCTGTGTAGTACTGATAGCCTCAAGCTCAAGAATGCACAGTCCTCCTGTCTCAGCCTCCTGAATGTGGACTCTGGCTCTTTCTTTACTAGACTCTTTCTAATATATACTGCATAATTTTCTGTCTCCCTGAGTAATGAATATGGAATATACTATTAGAGTGAGATAAGATTAAGTTAGGGACTAGGGGTGTAGCTTAGTGGGTAAAGCATGTGCTTCACATGTGTGAAGCCCTGGATGCAATGCCTAGTACCCAAAAAAAGAAAAGAAAGAGGGAGAGAGAGAGAGAAAGAAAGATTAAATGGTAAATTAGTTACTTTGAGAGTTTATGGAAAAAGGAAACTACAAACAGAGGATGTGAAATGAGCAAAGGTATGATGAGAAGGTATGTCCAGGGGGCAAAAAAAACTAACTTTGCATATGTGCATAGGATTTGTGTTAGTAGAGGAAGAAACTGTCAGAGAGGAAAAGACTATAAGAAAGAGGCAGAAGAGTTTGGAAATGGAAAACATATCTAAGAGAGAGAGAGAGTTTTTACTCATAAACAGTAGTGAATAAAAAATCATTTTACAGAAAGATTCTGAGGTGGGGTAGAGGAAGTTAGGGTGGTTGAACTTAGTAAAGTAGGAGGTACATAGCTGTTGAGATCAAAAGTTGAGAGAAAGTAAAAAAAAAAGGCTTACAGCTCTCAGCTGGGCAAGGTGGCACATGTCTATAATCCCTATGACTCAGGAGGCAGAGACAAGAAGATCTCAAGTTTGAGGCTGTAGGCAGCCTGCATAACTTAGTAAAACCCTATCTCAAGATAAAAAAAATTAAGACATGAGTGGCGGTACAGCTCAGTGCTTGTAAAGTATATCCAAAGCCCTGGGTTCAATCCCAGTACCCACCCACCCCCCCAAAAAAAAAATTGAAGAAGACTTACCAAAAAGACAATAATACTAATCTAGAAAAAATATTACCTAGGCTGTGCATGCATTGGCTTGAACTTTCCAAACAGTAAATGAAACGTGTAATACTTTTAAGATCTAGAACTGCATTGTCCAAAGAGATATAATGTCATAAATGTAACTTCACTTTCTAGTAGCTACATTTTTTAAGTAAAAAGAAATAGGTAAAGTTAATTTAAATTCTATATTTAATATATATTATGTAACCCAATTATAACTAAAATTTTATCAATTTGAAATATAATCAGTATAAAAGTATTAATGAGGTACCATATTTGACATTCTTTTTTTATACTAAGTCTTTGTTATGGTTTGGATATAAAGTGTCCCTCCCAAAGACTCATTTGTTGAAAGTTTGGTCCCCAGCTGGTAGGGCCACTCATTGAGAGGTGATTGGATCATGTGAGCTCTGACCTAATCAATGGATTTTTACACTGACAGATTCATAATTTGATGGCATTATTGGGAGGTGATGGAAACTTTCAGAGGTGGGGCCTACTCAAAGGAAGTAGATTACTGGGGTTATGTCCTTGGGGGCTCTATCTTGTCTTGACCCCTTCTGTCTGTTGTCTCTCTTTCTGCTTTCTGTCTTTCATGAGGTGAATAGCCTTTGCTATATACTGCTGTTACCATGTGTGTCAGTTGTTGTTGTTAGGTGCTGTTGAGTCAGGTCTAACTCGTGATCCTATGTACAACAGAACAAAACACTCCCCACCACTGTGCCATGCACACAATCACTTTTTACGTTTAAGCCCATTGTTGCAGCCACTGTTTCAATCCATCTAATTGAGAGTCTTCATTTTTTCATTGACCTGTCATTCTCCTAAACATGATGTCTTTCTCCAGGGATTGTCCCTTCTGACTTTATGTCCAGAATACATAAGATGCAATCTAACCATCCTTGCTTCCAAGGAGCACTCTGGTTGCACTTTTTCTAGAATGGATCTATTGGTTCTTTTGGCAGTCCATGATATATTCAATATTTGTCTCCAGCACCAAAATTCAAAAGCATCAATTCTTTTCCTGTGTCCCTTATTCACTGTCCAGCTTTTACAAGGATATGATGCAATAGGAAATACCATGGCATGAGTCAGACACACCTTTGTCTTCAATGTGATGTCTTTTCAACCCTTTAAAGAGGTCTTTTGCAACAGCTTTTCCCAATGCAATATATCATTTGATTTCTTGACTGCTGCTTCTGTGGGTGTTGATTGTAGACTCAAGTAAAGCAAAATCTTGGATAACCTCAGTCTTTTCTCTATTTATCATGAAACTGCATATTCAGTTGTAAGGATTTTTGCTTTCTCAATGCTGAGGCACAATCCGTACTGAAGGCTGTGTTCTTTGATCTTCATCAGTAAATATTTCCAATCCTCTTCACTTTCAGCAAGCAAAATTGTGTTATGTGCATAATGCAGGTTGTTAATGAATCTTCTTCCAATCTTGATGCATGTTCTTCATAAAGTTCAGCTTCTCAGATTATTTGCTCAGCATAGAGATTGCCAGGGTATGGGGAAAGGATACAGCTCTGACGCATACCCTGACTTTAAACCAAGGAGTGTTACCTTATTCTGTTTGAAAGGGTGCCCCCTGGTCCATATACAGATTTCTCAGGAGTACAGTTAAATGTTCTAGTATTCCCATTCTTCTCAATGTTATCCATAATTTATTGTGATCCACACAGTCAAATGCCTTTGCATAGTCAGTAAAGCATGCATAGACATCTTTCTGGTCATCTCTGCTTTTGGGTAAAATCCATCTGATGTTGGCAGAGATGTCTCTGGTTTCATGCCCTCTTCTGAATTGGCTTGATTTCCCGGTAGCTTCCTGTAAGTATACTGCTGCAGTTGCTTTTGAATGACCTTTAGCAAAATTTTACTTGTATGTGAAATTAATGATATCATTTGATGATTTCTTCATTCAGTTGGATCCCCTTTCTTGGGAAGAGGAATAAGTATGAATCTCTTTCAATCAGTTAGGCAGGTAGGTGTTTTCCAAAACTCTTGACATAAATGAGCACCTCCAGTGCTGCATCTGTTTGTTGAAACATCTCAATTGATATTCCAACAATTCCTGGAGGATTTTGTCTTCCTGGGCTGCCCTTTGAAATCTTCTGTTTAGTTCTTTAACTTTGTCATATCTTCCTTTTACCTTAGGTACACAGCTTAAAACTTGTGGAGTAATTCCTTAACTCATTCCTCCCATCTAGTCAGTCACCAGGCTCGTTTTGAATTCTTTCTTCCCACCTGTCTATCATCTTGTCGTGCTGTGAGGGCTTGCATGTTGCTGTGATGCTGAAAGCTATGCCACCAGTATTTCAGATACCAGCAGGGCCACGCATTGTGAACCAGTTTCAGCTGTGCTTCTCGACAGAGACAGACTAGGGAGAAGGACCCAGCAGCCCATTCCAGAAACAATTACCCAATGAAAATCCTATTAATAGCAGAGACAGATATGTATCAGAAAGACCCAGAAATAGGTAAGAAATGGACTATTTAGCAAGTATATTTAACATAGTCTCTTAGGAACCTAATAGTTCTAAGTGTAGGCAAAATAAAGACATACTGACTTTTGGCTACCTTTGATTACATTGGGTGCCCTGTATTACTACTTCTTTATGTTCCGTGGCAACACAGTTATGATTATGGACCAGTATAGCCTCTAGCAAGGAAAGTACAGAACTATTAATTTACTTCTTCCTGCCAAGATAGACTTGGACAAGCATTGAAAAATTAGATGAGTTTTTGCATTGTTAAACTCCTCAGGAGATAGATGTCCCCAGAATTGGTTTGTGGCACTATGATTTACCAACTGTTTTATATCAACTTTTTCTTAAAAAACTGAAGCCACCCTTTAGAAAATATACTGCACTCGCTTAAAATACGCTTTGCCATTTCTTTAAGCTTTGAGCTTTGGCATTCCAAAAAGGCCAAAACTTGCCTCAGACCTTTTCACTGAGAACTTTGTGTAAAACTTACATATGCGTTTGTATGTGTTTTCCCTTAATTGATGCACTACATAGATTCCCTAGAGCTCTAAAACAGAACTTAATTATGAATTCTTATTCTGAGCCCTGAAAGATATGCCAGTGTTCTGTTCTGTCAAATTTTCCTTAGCTTGTTGTTGTTGTTATTAGGTGCCGTCGAGTCGATATCCAACTCATAGCAACCCTCATAGGGTTTTCAATGGCTGACTGTTTCGGGATTGCCTTGGGAGTGGATTGCCAGGTCCTTTTCCCATTTTTGTGGTGCTGGGAATCGAATTCGGGACCTCAGAGACTACAGTGCAGCGCTCTACCAACTGAGCTAAATCCCAGCCCCTTTCTTAGCTTGTTGTTGTTGTTGTTGGGTACTGTCGAGTCGGTATCAGACTCATAGCGACCCTCTGTACAACAGGGGAAACACTATTGTCAGTGCTTCTCTGCTGTTCATAGGGTTTTCAATGGCAGATTGATTTTTGGGAGGGGGTTGCCAGGTCCTTCTCCCAAGCCTACAGCACCTGGTGTTCCCAGGCGGTCTCCCATCCAGGTACTAACCAGGCCCGACCCTGCTTAGCTTCTGAGATCTG
>VMDO01000648.1:105273-206001 GCA_007922755.1 Pedetes capensis | reverse complement strand
AGCTGCAGGCAATTCCTTAGCTTAGTCATGTACAAATTCATTTTCTGTTTTGAGTCTAATTAACAACCTTTATGTTTCTGTATCAGCACCTACGTAGCAGAGAGACGCAGCCAAGCGTTGCCACCTAGCCTGAGGAGTACCCCTAGTTGGGACCTTTACTGTCAGTTTAAGCCTGGTTCTTGGCTTCGTCTCAGAAAAGAATTTGAGGACAAGTCAGAGAGTAAAACAAAGCTAGAGAGTTTATTTATTTAGGTTTAAGCATGGGCATTTGGAGAAAAAGAACATGCTAAGAAAAGAATGATAATATGCATCTGAGACGTGAACCTGGGCCTCTTAAAAGAAGAGGGTGTGTGGGCGTATGTTCTCTCTAATATTATTTAACCTTGGAACTGCCTTGTGTGATATCAGTCCTGGGAACTCAGCTCCAGGAGCCTAGTGTGATGTGAGCTTCAGGTTCCTCCTGGAAAATTCCCTGTTATGGATTAGGGAGGTGCAATAAGATAGAAACATCAAAAAAAGCTCCATTGTTTAGAATTTTGAAAATTATGTAAAAATGTTTTGGTATACCTTCTATTAGAGAAAATTCCCTTTAGTAGAATAAGATTATAAGGTGGTCCAGGAGGTACATTGTATAGGCTTACAGATAAGAGTCAGAAAGGAGTTGCCTGGGCGTATGCTGACTGTAAATATGGCCCATAAGCCTGCCTGTGAGTTTCTCAGAGAAGCACAAGATTACAGAGAACAAAGTGAGGTTAAACTCAAAGGTCACATACATGTTTTACCCTAAGTATAGCTGTTCTAGCGTTTTCATTTTTAAAAATCTGTCAAAATAACGTCTCTATGCAGACAGTCCTCACAGTAGTTTTCTTGGTAGTTGTGTCAAAGTCCTTGATTTTTCAGCTGGTGGAATTTAAACCTGATTCCAGAGTGAAAGCTCTTTTCTTTTCTGTGTCCCCAGATTTTCCCTGTCTATCCTGCCTCATCTGTATATATTCTGGTATAAAGAAGATTAGAAAATTAGAATCCCTATCTTGGTTGTGCATACATAGATTCCCTACATACCTAGTTCCCCTGCGTTTTTTTAATATGTGTGTGTATATGTATGTATGTATATATATGTATATGTATGTATATGTATGTATGTGTGTATATGTGTGTGTGTGTGTGTGTGTGTGTGTGTGTGTGTGTGTGTGTGTGTAATTGTTCTATAGCCTGCAACAAAATATAACTTAGCTTGTCCCTGTACTGTACTACGATCGGGAAAGATTCCCTTCATATCCCTCCTGTGAATTGTTCAGTTGTACTCCTTAACCCTTTATACTCATTGCATCTTCTCAAGTAGTGGACCTTTATCCTGTTTTTAAAAGATACTGATGTACATTGCAGATGACTTTTTTTTTCCATGCTGTGATTAAACCCGAGGCCTCATGCATGCTTGGCTGGTGCTTTACCACTGAGCCCACACTCCTAGCCCCCTGATGGTAGCTTTTTGATACCCTCATTCCCCAAGCTATATAATCATTGTCAAGTGCAACGTGGTAGTTGAAGCAGCCGTATCTCTCTGAGTCTCTTTGACCATACCTACTTGCATTTACTGTTTGGGATGAAGATCACAGACTTTACTGCAGTTCAGCCCTAGATTGAACATCACTGTCACCATTTGATTACTATGTGATCTGGGACAGGTCTTTACTGTAAAACAAAAATAATCTTTCAAGTTTGTTTTATGGATTAATAAAGGGCAGTCATGTGGGCCAGGGAGATAGCTCAATGGTAGAGCACATGCCCAGCATGTGCAAGTGTTAGATAGATATCTAGCTTAGGCATTAGCAGGCAATATGGAGGAAAAGGAGATTGAAATGGACTCCTGCCATTTGGCCATGATGGATGAAGCCATGTGCCTCTTTGAGGACATTGGAAGGACATTTTCTAATGGGCCCTACACCCTAATCCTAACCATAGAGCCATTTTACAAAACAAAGACTCCAGGCTTATGTCCCATTAGGTGCCCAGAGTTGGGTGCCCAGGGTTGACATCACAGTAGGTGTACCCTAGTTTGAGTAAAATTAGAGGGAATGTGCACTCACTCTCTCTTCTTCTTCTCTTCCTTTCTCTCTGCTCCTTGCCCTCCACTCTTCTGTCTCCAGCAAGTGAGGATATAAAGGCAGGGAAAATCTAGGGCACATGGGAAGGAAAAGGTACTGGGATCTACTTTAAGTCCCACAGCTGAAGATCAAGGACCTAGACATAACTACTAAGAAAACTGCTGTGAAGACTGCCTACATAGAGACACTATTTTGATAAATATTTTTAAGTGAAAATGTTAAAAATAGCAATAAGCCATGCTTAGGGTCAAAATGCATGTGACCTTTGACTTAACCTTGCTTTCCCCTTTGTAATTCTGTGCTGCTTTGTTGTTGTTGTCAGATGCAGTTGAGTTGTGTTTGACTCATAGTGACCATATGTACAATTGAATGAAACACTACCATACACTGCCATGCACACAGTTTTTTTATGTTTGAGCCCATTGTTGTGTCCACTGTGTTTCTCCTCTTTTTGAGTTGAGCCCCATCAGCAAATGGGAGGTCCCAAGGGCTTTGCTCCATTCCCCTCATTAAAGTCAACTTTGCATCTTCTCAAGTAGAAGATACATTAAAGTACTTTGAGGAGCCAACTCTTCCCCAGTTGTCTTTTGAATGCCTTCCAGCCTGGAGGCTTCATTCTCTGGCACTATATTTGACAGTGTTTTTCTGCTATTGGTAGAGTTCTCAATGGCAAATTATTTCTGGAGTGGGCTGTCAGATCCTTCTCCCTAATCTGTCTTAGTCTGGAAGCTCAGCTGAAACCTGTTCACCATGGGTAGCCCTGCTGGTATCTAAGATACTGGTGGCATAGCTTTCAGCATCACAACAACATGCAAGGCCCCACAGCGCAGCAAACTGACAGACATGGAGCAGGTTGCTGCTTTGAGAACCTCACAGATAGGATTATGTGTCATGTTTGCAGTCACCACATGCCCAAACAACTCCCTTATAATCTTTCCTTATCTGTAAACCCATACAGTGCACCTCCTGGACCACCTTATAATTTCATTTTACCGAAGGGAAGTTTCTCCAATAGAAAGTATACCAGAATGTTTATACTTGAGACCCTACACAATGAGATTTTGACCTATGTTTCTGGCTTAATGGCATTTCCTTACAACAATGTCTCTTATAAAGCCACCTCCTGATCTTACCAGCAGGTTTAGGGGTGCTGTGCCCCAACATTACTGCTTGCCCTGAGGAATTCCTTTCTCAGGACCTCCACTCAGGGAAATGCTGGGTCCTTGTCTCAGCCACCAAAAAGAATTTCAGGATGAAACAGAGAAATGAAGCAGAGTTTTGAGTTTATTAGATAAAGAGTAAGTGAGTACATGCTTCAGAGTGAGTACAGGCATCCAGAGACAGAGGCATCCCAGGTGTCTTCACAATGGGTATATGTATGATTTGGGGCTTTTGAAGTTACATTGCTTGGCAGGGTCCCAGCAGGTGTCTGGTATAGATTTACAGGTTGGAAAAGGAGCATTGTTACAGTGCCTAGATTGGGATAGTAGAGGAAATTACCTAGGTCTCTTAATTTTAATTATAGTCTATAATCTGGTTTGGTGAGGTTCTTAGGGAAACACTGGTTTCTATGCAGACAGTTCCCACAGCAGCTTCTCTTCTTTTGACTGTACTAGAATTCTTGGCTGATATGACTCAGACTAGGTCCCAGGATGAGAGAAGCCCTTTCCTTCCCACATCCCCCCAATTTTTCCTGTCTTTCTATCCTTCCCCAGTCCCATCTGCATAGGGGAAAGTTCCTTATCATGGGAGGAATGAGTATGGTAGTCCATTATCTTGTTTAGACTTTAGATTGAATTATAGGTTGCATCTTTTGAGCAATGTGACTCCAAGGGCTGTAACGTTTATAAATATCCATTGTGAAGATACCTAAAGGCAACTCTCTCTCTTGAGAGGCCGGAGTCTATGTCTCAGATGTGTACTGTTATTTCCTTTGTGTCTTTCTCCATCTACATGCCTGCACTTCATTCTGAAGCGTGTACTATCCCTCAACTTTACCTAATAATCTTTATAACTGCTTTACTCATTGACTCGTCCTGAAATTTGTTTCTGCAACCGAGCCAAGGACCTGGTATCACCTCAGTGGAGGTCCCAAGAAGGGGAAGGGGAACTCCTCAGAGAAGGTGGTAATATTGAGGTACAGTGTCTGTCACTGCTGGTGACACAACAACATGCACACCTCTCCCTTTCCTTGGACCCACCTTCTTAGTCTGTCTAAGCCATGTTTCCTTCTAAAAGCTTGTTTAACTCTTCTGTTCTCTCTGTCGTCTTCCCCTGGGGAATAGAAACATCCTTATGCCAGTTCACTCAGAAAACTCAAGTTTTTCCAAGTTCCTATCCACGTTTACTTAAGCTTCTCTAGGTGCTTCGGTTATCCCTGTAATCATTCCTTAAAAGTGTATTGTCTTTGCTGGGCACTGTGGCGCATGCCTGTAATCCCAGCAGCTTGGGAGGTGGAGGCAGGAGGATCACAAGTCGAGACCAGAGGCAGTTGGTATCACTTAGCAAGACCCTGTCTCAAAAAGTTAAAAAATGGGCTGGGGGTGCAGTTCAGTGGTCCAGCACTTGCAGAGCATGCAAGCGTGAGGCCCTGGGTTCAACCCCCAGTACCACCAAAAAAAAAAAAAATGTATTATCAAACCTTGTTTATACTCTTTACTATTGCTTCTATGTTGGGCATAAATTCATTTATACACAAAATACAAGGACCAAGGTTTTGCTGCCAGTTTCCTGGACCTGCAGTCAGGACCCACTAACCTGTGCTCCCCACATCTTTCCAATAACACAAGGCCTGAGGTTCCATCCCCAGCTCTGCAATAACAAATAAATAAAAATAAAAAAGAAAGGGTAATATGTGTTAAAAAGGACATGGCAAGTAAAGAGTGCTCTCTAAGGGTCTGTTGGCTCACCATTCCCAATGACTTTCTCCCCCCAAAATTAAGTGCCTTTAATCTTTTCTTTCTTGGCTCTCTTCAGTGTCACCATCTGCTATTTACTCCCTATCAGTCACCCCCTCTCCAGATTGTTATGACCTTTAAAATGGCAGAGATTTTACTTTTCTTTTGCACTGAGTCCCTTGCATCTAGAACAGTGTGAGACATGTAGTAAATATTGGTTGTATAAGTGAATGACTGCTGGGATTTAGCTCAGTGGGTAGAGCGCTGCGCTGCAGTCTCTGAGGCCCCAAGTTCAATTCCCAGCACCGCAAAAATGGGAGAAGGGCCTGGCAATCCACTCCCAAAGCAATCCCGAAGTACTCAGCCATTGAAAACCCTATGAGGGTCGCTATGAGTCGGATACCGACTCGACGGCACCTAACAACAACAACAAGTGAATGACTGCCTTTAATTATCACCTTTACTATCTCTTCTGGTCTCTTATCCATTTGAGTTCATTTTTGTGTGTGGTGTCAGGAGTCTAACTTCATTCTTTTGCATATGGATATTATTGTCTCAACACCATTTAATTCTTTTCCCACTTAATTGGCTTGGTATCAGTTGAAAATCAGTTGATCACTCGGTTCTATTTTTTTTTTTTTAATAAACACTGAACTTTACTTAATAAAACCCTAGCTTTGCTTCATTAAAAAAAGGAAGAAAGAAAAGAAGAAAGTCAGCTGGTCATAGATGTATATGTGAGTTTATTTATATACTTAATTTTGTGATACTAGGGTTTGAACCCAGGGATGCCTTTATTCTAGGAGTGTTCTACCACTGAGCCACATCTCTAGTCCCAAGTGTTGAGTTTTTCAACTAATTATAGTCATTTCGTATGAACTACTTACCATTTATGTCTGATAATGCAGCATGAAATAACTATGACTACATTATAAAGTATGCCATGTTATCTTTTTAATTAAGTTTTATTTGATCATAACATTAAGCCATATGCATGTAAGTTCAGTTTTCATAGATAGTTTCCCATGTTTGGTTTTTTGCTCATGGAGTATCAAGAAACAATTATAGAAAACTATTGGTTGTAATTCATTTGTCATTACCTTTTAAATTACTCTTAAAGGCAGTTGTGATATTATCTTTTTATGACTGTTTGCCTTTCAAGTGTTTTTTCTACAAAAGAAAGTAACTTGAATTGTTCTTTTCCTTTCTTTGTAACTTGTAGATTTTGTATGCTGAAACTTCTCAACCAGAAGAAAGGGCCTTCGCAATGTCCTTTGTGTAAGAATGATATAACCAAAAGGTATATAATTTTGTACAGGAAAAAGTAGAAATTCTTTAATAACATAGCTGGTATTTCTATAAAACTATTTATCAGTAGAAAAAAACATAAAAATGTGTTTAGCAGACAGAGTAAATTATTTCTAATATTATTTTCCTGAAAGTTTTATGGGACATCTGCCTTATAAAGGTATTAGCAACTTAATGCCTTTTTCTCCCATCCAAATACTAACTAGGCCCAAGTATGCTTAGTTTCCAACATCAGATAGTATGGCCATAAGCCAGGCATGGTGGCTAACGCCTGTAATCCCAGCAGCTTGGGAGGCGGAGGCGGGAGGAGTACAAGTTCGAGGCCAGAGACAGACTGCCTAACATAGGGAGAACCTATCTCAAGATAAAAAATTAAAAAGGGGCTGGGGGGGTGCAGCCCAGTGGTGGAACTCTTACAAAGTATGTGCAAGGTGCTGGGTTCAACACCTAAGTTGTTGTTGTTGTTAGGTGCCGTCGAGTCGGTATCCGACTCATAGCGACCCTCGTAGGGTTTTCAATGGCTGACTGTTTCGGGATTGCCTTGGGAGTGGATTGCCAGGCCCTTCTCCCATTTTTGCGGTGCTGGGAATTGAACTCGGGACCTCAGAGACTGCAGCTCAGCGCTCTACCCACTGAGCTAAATCCCAGCCCCAACACCTAAGTACCCACTCCCAAAAAAAGAAAAAAAAAAAGAAAGAAAAAAATATATGCCATAGATAACATATTGCCTTTTCTTAATGCTTTTGAATAATTCAATAACTCACAGTTTTGTTTTGTGTTTTTCATTACTGAGGGGTTGAACACTAGGCCTAGCACATACCAGGCAAGTGCTCTACCACTGAGCTGCACCCCTCTCCCCTTTTTTATTTTTTTATTTTGAGATAAAGTCTTAATAAATTCTGCAGACCGCCTCTGGCCTCAAATTTATAATCCTCTTCCCTCAGCTTTCCAAGTCACAGGGATTTCAGGCATGCTTCATGGTGCCCAGCTGAGAACTCACAGTCTTCTCTAAAGTTGAGCTACATTATCATGCCCCAATTGTCTGTTAATCCTGCTTTTAGTTCTACCTAATTATTTATCTGGGGCTGGGATTTAACTCAGTTGGTAGAGCACCACTCTGTGTTCTCTGAGGCCCTTGGTTCAATCCTCAGCACCACAAGAACAGGAGAAGGATGTGGTGGTCCACTCCTGAAGCAATCCCGAAACCATCAGCCATTGAAAACCCTATGAGGGTCACTATGAATGACTCGACTCGACAGCACCTAACAACAACAATTATTTATCCATATACCATGTTTTTATGTATTGTGCATCTCTCCTCCCACAGTATAAGTTCTATTAGGGCATTGACTTTGTTTCTCTCAATTAATACTCTTTCTCCAATGTCTGGTACATAGTTGTTGTTGTTGTTGTTAGGTGCCGTCTAGTTGGTATCCGACTCATAGCGACCCTCATAGGGTTTTCAATGGCTGACTGTTTCGGGATTGCCTTGGGAGTGGATTGCCAGGCCCTTCTCCCATTTTTGCGGTGCTGGGAATTGAACTCGGGACCTCAGAGGGAATTGAACTCGGGACCTCAGAGACTGCAGCTCAGCGCTCTACCGACTGAGCTAAATCCCAGCCCCTGGTACATAGTAGGCACTTGGATATTTAAAGAAATGAATAATAATTTCCTTCCACTTTCCTAAACCCAAGCCTCTATTTGGATGTTAGTATCTATCTCTTTTCAAAGTAATGTAATCATGCTTTGATAGAAATCTCTGAGAAGCAGAGCTAACAGTGAGGGATTGGGTAGAGTTTGGATGTTAAGAATAGTAAATTCTCTATGCAGTGGATTTATATCTACAGTATTTGAATACAGATTCAAATAGTATTTTATGGGAGGGAGTATATCAAGTAGTTTTTAGCTTTTAGGTAAACTTGTATGAATGACAAAAAAATTATAAAAACAATCAAAACTGCTGGATGCAGTGGCACACACCTATAATCCCAGTAGCTAGAGAAACTGAGGCAGGAAGAGGGCAAATTTGAGGCCAGAAATAGCCTGCATAATTTGTTGTTGTTGTGTGCTATCGAGTCGGTATCTGACTCATAGCGACCTTCATAGGGTTTTCAGTGGCTGCCTGTTTCGGGATTGCCTTGGGAGTGGATTGCCAGGCCCTTCTCCCATTTTTGTGGTACTGGGAATTGAACTTGGGACCTCAGAGACTGCAGCACAGCGCTCTACCAACTGAGCTAAATCCCAGCCCCTACATAACTTAGGAAGACCCTTACTCAAAAAAAAAAAGATTAAAAATGGGCTGGGGGTTCAGCCCAGTGGCAGAGCACTTGTAAAGCATATGTGAGCCTAGGTTCAACCCCCAAGTACCACCAAAAAATAAAATCAAAACTGCCACATAACTTATTCTGATGTTAATGGTATATTGATTATAGTGTAATGTCACTGATAGTTATTTGAATATGGAGTTTCTACCTTGGTTGCAGTTGTTGTTGTGAGGTGTCGTCTAGTTGGTGTCCGACTTACAGTGACCTTATGTACAACAGGCAAAACAGTATTGCCAGTGCTTCTCTGCTATTCATGGGGTTTTCAATGGCGCACTGATTTTTGGAAGTGAGTCCCTGGGTCCTTCTCCCAACACTACAGCACTTGGTGTTCACAGGCAGTCTCCCGTCCAAAGTACTAACCAGGCCCGACCCTGGTTAGCTTCCGAGATCTGATGGGATTGGGAGCCACAGTGCTGCAGGCATGGCTGCAGTAGAAAACAGTTATAATCTATTTGTTTACATACCTTTCCTTTAATGTCATTAAAAAGTTGAAAATCACTTGCTAAGTGTGCCTCTCAAACAATTTAATTTCAGAAGCCTACAGGAAAGTACAAGATTTAGTCAACTTGTTGAAGAGCTATTGAAAATCATTCATGCTTTTGAGCTTGACACAGGACTGCATTGTAAGTGTTGCATGGCCTCAGACACAGTGGTCAATTGGCTATCCATAAAAACTCAGGAAGTTTGTACATTTATTTCTGTGAATAGATGATAAGACCTTTTGGTCTAGCTTAATTTAGCTCTGTCTCTGTCACCTGTATTTTAAATCACTTTCATCAGTCTCATACTTTATTTTACCAATCCTAAGATGTGTATCTTTCACATCTTAACATCTCTAAAATTGAGAACATTTTTATCATCAATCATGTATTATTATTTGACTTAGTGTTTTCAGTGATACAAAAAGTCATGGTGCATCTTACGTTGTTGCTGCCTTAGATTCAGTGAAATGTGGTATTAATGGGTAAATATGTAAGGTGTTTTTTGTTTTTTGTTTTTGTGTTTTTGGTTTTGTTTGAGACAAGGTCTTGCTTTGTAGCAAGATCTGGAACTCAATATGTAGAACAGTCTCTGTGTTTATTTGTTCCCTAGAATAGAATTTCCAAACTTGAATTTTATAAAAATTTATAGGTAACTTTAATGAAGTATTTAATCACAATAAAGAGCAAATACAGTGTTTCTCTTGGTTTTTTTAAATGAAAATTGATACATTTTTCTAACAATAAAAATAACTTATTCCTTTGAAATTTACAGTTGCAGACAGTTATGACTTTTCAAAAGGGGAAAATAACTCTCCTGAACACTTAAAGGAGGAGGTTTCTATCATCCAAAGTATGGGCTACCGAAACCGTGCCAAAAAGCTTCGACAGAGTGAACCCGAAAATCCTACCTTGGTACAGCCCTTTTCATTTCTTCTGGCAAAATGTCTTTATTAATCATGAATGTGTTAGATGCTCTTGAATTTATCTGAAAGGTCAGTAAAGAAAGGAAGATGGTAAGTTAAGTGGTTGGCAAAATGTTCTAATCAGTGAGAGTTAGAGGAGTTTAGAGAGGTCAGGGTAACTGATGTGGTGAGGAGGGATCTTACAGGCCCTTCCCATGCTTTGGAGATTTATCAGCTCTGAGGCTTGTTTAAAATACTCAAGAGGTCTTGATCTTTTTAAGCATTTGAAAATTACTTCAACTTAAAAGATGTAATTATTAGAGAAAATACAGTGATTCACTTTATTATGACTTCTTTGTGAATATATAATGAACATCTTAAAAATAATAGTTCTTACGATACCAGCATTCATTTTTCAGTAGATGTAGAAGGGTGAAATAAGAAGAAAAGCTTCAGTAAAATAATGTTGAACTTTTAAATATTCGTTCCTTTACTAAATGTTCTTAGAAATGCTGCGAGTTTATTGTCATTTATCCTTTCTTTGAAATTAATTTATTCATTGCCAGCCCTTTTCTCAGAAATATGTATCAAGTATCAGCTTAAAAAATGCTATGTTAATACTTTTAAAACATTACACATAATAATCAGTTTTGGAAATTTTTTTAAACAACAAAAAGAGGGGGAAAAAATGTTCAAATCACATATAACCCAGAAATTTTCCCTAGGTGTCATAAATTTTAGTTAACTGATGATGGTTGATTTCTTTTGTCTGTGGCTTCAAGTTTCTCTTTAGAAAAAAAGGCATAGAATTGGCCAACAATGCCAGGCACTGTGGTGCACGCCTGTAATCCCAACAGCTGGGGAGGCAGAGTCAGGAGAATTGCAAGTTCGAGATCAGAGGCAGTCTGCGTAACTTAGCAAGACCCTGTCTCAAAACTGAAAAAAAATGGGCTGGGGTGCAGCTCAGTGGTCCTTACAAAGTGTGCAAGCGAGAGGCCCTGGGTTCAACCCCCAGTACCGCAAAAAAAAAAAAACAAAAAAAAAGAACTGGCCAACAACTAGTTGACAATTGTTTACTGCTTAGCAGGAAACAAGTCTTGGTGTCCAGCTCTCCAAACTTGGAATTGTGAGATCTCTGAGGACAAAGCAGAGGACACAACCTCAAAATAAGTCTGTCTACATTGAACTAGGTAAGGGTCTCAGATTTTGTATGTTCAAAATAATAGTTACTTATCTTGAAGTTTTACCAGAAACTTTGGCCATAATTTATACACGTGACAGGGAGCTTTAGGAAGTGAAAATAAAATAATTTTATGGGCCCTGTGGTTAGTTGTAAATAATGTAAAAGTTGCAGTTCCCACCTTGAAGAACCTTTATAAAGGGAATGAAAGAAAAGATGTCTGGTTGTAAATATATATAAATAAATTTTGGAAAAATGGAAAGTAGCAATTAGAACACAATGGGTACTGGGCATCTGCCTCAGTGGTAGAGTGTTTGCAAAAGCATATGTGATGCCCTGAGTTCAAACCCCTAGTATTGCAAAAAAAAAAAAAAAAAAAAAAAAAAAGAACATGGTGGGTTGCTATGGTGTGTAGAGGGATCCAAGATAAATTGGATAAATTGTGTTAGGTTTTTAAGAGTTCAGAGTACAAACAGGTTTCTCTAATTGCCTTGTATCTTCAGAGTTGAGAAGGATGATCCTCTTTTGAACTCCCATACACCACCATGTATTTACCATAATACTTACTGGATGTTGTTGAAATTACCTGTATGTCTCCTACTCATAAAATAATAAGTTCATGGACAAAAGAAGTATTGTGTCATAAAAATAGTCCAGATAATTAGGGTAGTTAATATCCAGGAGCACTTAATTGTATTGTAGGCACCATTATACTTTTTTTATATGACTCATTTAAGATACTAATTATACTTCTGAGTTTGTTACTATTATACTCACCTTATAAATGAAGACATTAAGTTGAAGAGAGGTTAAGAAATTTTGTTAAGTTAGTAACTCTAGTAAGTGGGTGAGCTATGGATTCAAATCTTGGAAGTTGCTTTTAGAGTCTGCTTTCAACCACTTCTCTGTATTGCTTAGTATGTCTATTGTGCCTACTATGTAGTGGGTGCTCAGGAAATATTTCTAGATGAATGAGTATCTGTTTTGCAACAAGTACATTTTTTGAGCTTAATTCTTTTAATTAAAATACTTTACTGATTTATTTTGGGGGTCTTGGGTTAATATTTTAGGATCTGATTCTTCTGAAGATACAGTTAATAAGGTGAATTATTGCAGGTGAGTCAAAAAGAGCCTTTGTCTATGAAGCTGGTATTTCTGTATTTAGTTAATATTGAGGATGAATATTTCCATAGATTACAAATAGGAAGAAACCTTAGAAAGCATCTGGTCTCATCCTTTCATTTTATACCTGAGGAAACCCTTTTTGTTTGTTTTATTTATTTATGTAACATCCAAAATAGTTTAAACTAACAGTGCAACTCTGCACACTTGCTTCTACCAGATAGTTGTTCTTTAGCTGAGTTTGTCATATACAGTAGTATTGATAGAGTGTTAATTAAGGATGAAAATATTAGAGAACTTTTTCTGTTCCTCCGGTTCTTGGGGGCTGACCCAGGGCCTTCCACATAGTTTGTAAGTGCTCTAGTACTGGGCTGCACCCCAAGTCCTTGACATAGGGTCTTGCTAAGTCATGCAGACTGCCTGTGGCCTTGCACTTGTGATCCTCTAGTTTCCTCTTCCCAAATTGCTGGGATTATAGGCATGTGCCATCGCACCCAGTAAGAACTCCATTTTCAATTCTTTTTTCTGTTCCTTAATTCTACTTATCTCTCAAACTTTGTCTGTATAAATTATATAATCTATCAGTAGCTCTCAGGATTTTGATTCTCATTTCTATGTCCATTAAACAATGTTCTACACTATTGTTCTGATTTTTTTGTGACAGTGTGTTCTCAGTCTTTGACTAATCCATTTTGACTAGAAGTTACTTACAGAAGAGAGCAAATTTCAAAAAGTTAATCAGATTGTTCAGCTATTATAATCTTACCTTAGGAGCTAAAATATTTGATTTTGCTCATTTGACAGTTCTGTGAGCATATAGCTAGTGTTTCTCATTAAGGTTTCTGTCTTTTCCCTTTAGTGTGAGAGACCAAGAATTGTTAAAAATCACCCCTCAAGGATCCAAGGATAAAGCTAGTTTGGATTCTGCAAAAAAGGGTAATGACAACTCTTCCAAAGTTCATAGTTACTGAAGAGAGAATGAGTAGATATACTACTGTAATTAGGTTATTCCAAAATATCTCTTGGCAGAGTCAGAATATCATTTTTTCTTATGTATTTCAGTGGTGCTAGACTGATGTGATTATAATAATACCCTATGTAACTAGTTGTTACCCTTATGTTTTTGGCTTGTTGAGACGAGGTCTTTCTATATAGTCCAGGCTAGCCTTGAACTTGTGGTCTTCCTGCTCCCAAGTGCTGGGATTACAGGGGTGCATCACTACAACCAGCTGCCATTTATCTTCTTATTATTATTTTGCAATGGTGGGGACTGAACCCAAGGCCTCAGTTCATGCTAAGCAAGCACCCCACAAACTGAGCTAAACCCCCAGTCCTGCACTTTAATTTTAATTGATGTATTTAATGATTTGTGTTTTATCTTTTGCCAGCTGGCTTTTAAATATAGGGAGCATGAGTCTGCAAGTAGAACAGAGTACTCTGTGGCTGACCAAACAGTCTACTTTTAATTCACTTTTAGAGACTAGGAGAATAGGCGATGTGGTCTGATTATCCTGAGTGGAAATAATGAAACTCTAGATAAATAGGAATTATATGGAAGAGTATGAGTTATATCTTGAGTATAGTTGGTAGGCGATGACATTAGTTTCTTTCTACTACCCAGTTGAATTAGGTATTTATTTTTCACAATAATTCAGTTTTTAAACTTTGTTATTCTTGTATATTTTCAGCTGCTTGTGAATTTTCCAAGGACACAACAGATATTGAAAATCATCAATCCAATAATAAAGATTTGAACACTATTGAGAAGCATGCAACTGAGAGGCATCCAGAAAAGTATCAGGGTATTTCTGTTTCAAATTTGTGTGTGGAGCCATGTGGCACAAATACTCATGCCAGCTTATTACAGCATGGGAGCAGCAATTTATTAGTCACTAAAGACAGAATGAATGTAGAAAAGGCTGATTTTTGTAATAAAAGCAAACAGCCTGGCTTAGCAAGGAGCCAACATAACAGATGGGCTGAAAGTAAGGAAACATGTAATGATAGGCAGACTCCCAGCACAAAGAAAAAGCTAGATCTGAATGCTGATCCCTTCTATGGGAGAAAAGAACGGAATAAGCAGAAACCTCCATGCTCTGAGAATCCTAGAGATACCCAAGATGTTTCTTGGGTGACACTAAATAGCAGCATTCAAAAAGTTAATGAGTGGTTTTCCAGAAGGGATGAAATGTTAACTTCTGATGACTTACACGACGGAGTGTCTGAATCAAATGCTGAAGTACTTGGTGCATTAGAAGTTCCAGATGAAATAAAAGGACATTCTGGTTCTTCAGAGAAAATAGACTTACTAGCCAGTGATCCTCATAATGCTTTAACATGTAAAAGTGAAAGAGTCTGCGCTAAGCCAGTGGAGAGTAATATTGAAGATAAAGTATTTGGGAAGACCTATCGGAGGAAGATAAGCCTCCCTAATTTGAGCCCCATAACTGAAAATCTAATTGTAGGAGCATTTGCCACAAAACCACAGATAAGACAAGAACATCCCCTCACAAACAAATTAAAACGTAAAAGGAAAGCTACATCATTCCTTCGTCCTGAGGATTTTATCAAGAAAGTAGATTTGACAGTTATTCAAAAGACTCCTGAAAAGATAAATCAGGGAACTGCCCAAATGGGGCAGAATGGTCAAGTGATAAATAATACCAATAATGATCTTGAAAATGAAACAAAAAATGATTATGTTCTGAAAGAGAAAAATGCTAACCCAATAGAATCATTGGAAAAAGAGTCTACTCACAGAACTAAAGCTGAACCTATAAGCATCAGTATAAGCAACATGGAACTAGAATTAAATACCCACAATTCAAAAGCACCAAAGAAAAATAGGCTGAGGAGGAAGTCCTCTACCAGGCATATTCATGCACTTGAACTAGTAGTCAATAAAAATCCAAGCCCACCTAATCAAACTGAACTACAAATTGATAGTTGTAGTAGTAGCAATGAAATAAAGAAAAAATGTTCTGACCAAATGTCAGTCAGGCAGAGCAGAAAGCTTCAACTCATGGAAGATGCAGAACCTGCAATGGGAGCAAAGAAGAATAACACGCCAGTTGAGAAAATAAGTGAGAAACATGCCACGGATGCTTTCCCAGAAGTGAAGGTAACAAACATACCTGGATTTTTAAATAACTGTTCAAATTCTAATAAACCAGAAGAATTTGTCAGTCCTGGCTTTCAGAGAGAAGAAATAGAAGAGAACCTAGAAACAATTCAAGTGTCTAATAGTACCAAAGACCCCAAAAATCTAGTGTTAAGTGCAGAAAAGGGTTTGCCACCTGAAAGATCTACAGAGAGTACTAGTGTTTCATTGGTACCTGATACTGACTATGACACTCAGGACAGTATCTCATTACTGGAAACTAACACCCTCAGGAAGGCAAAAACAATGTCAAATCAGTGTATGACTCAGTATGTAGCAATTGAACACCCCAAGGAACTTAGCCATAGTTGTTCTAAAGATACTAGAAATGACACGAAGGGCTTTAAGGATGCACTGCGACGTGAAGTTAACCATATTCAGGAGACAAACACAGAAATGGAAGAGAGTGAACTTGATACTCAGTATTTGCAGAACACATTCCAAGCTTCAAAGCGTCAATCATTTGCTTTATTTCCAAATTCAAGAAATCCAGAAAAAGAATGTGCCCACTCCATGTCGTTAAGGAAACAAAGTACAAAAGTCACTCTTGAATATGAACAAAAAGAAGAAAATCAAGGAAAAGAAGAGTCTAAAATCAAGCCTGCACAGGAAGTTAATACCACCGTGGGCTTTCCTGTGGTTTGTCAGGAAGATAAACCATGTGCTGATGCCAACCATAGCATTACAGGAGTGTCTAGACTTTGTCCATTGTCTCAGTTGACAGACAATGAAACTGAACTCAGTACTGTAAATAAACATGGAGTTTTACAAAACCCATATCTTATTCCATCAATTTCTCCTGTCAAGTCATTCATTACAACTAAATATAAGAAAAGCCCATCAGAGGAAAAGTTTGAGAAATATTCAGCATCACATGAAAATGCAATGGGAAATGAGAGCATCATTCAAAGTATCGTGTACACAATTGGCCAAAATAACATTAGAGAAAATGCTTTTAAAGAGGCCAGTTCAGGCAGTATTAATGAAGTAGGTTCCAGTGGTGAAAACATGCAAGTAGAACTAGGTAGAAACAGAGGACCTAAATTAAATTCTGTGCTTAGATTAGGTCATATACAACCTGAAGTATGTAAGCAAAGTCTTCCTGTAAGTTCAAAACATCCTGAAATGAAAAAGCAACAAGAAAATGAGGGAGTAGTTCAGGCTGTTGATGCAGATTTCTCTCCATGTCTAACTTCAAATAGCTTAGAACAACCTATGAGAAGTGGTTGTGTTTCTCAGATTTGTTCTGAGACACCTGATGACCTGTTAGATGATAAGGAAGTAAAGGAAAATACTAGCTTTACTGAAGGTGGCATTAAGGAAACATCTGCTGTTTTTAGCAAGAGTATCCAGAGAGGAGAGTCCAGCAGGAGCCCTAGCCCTTTAACCCATATATCTTTGGCTCAGTGTCACCAAAGAAGGGCCAGAAAATTAGAATCCTCAGAAGAGAGCATATCTAGTGAAGATGAAGATCTTCCCTGCTTCCAACACTTATTATTTGGTAAAGTAACCAATACACCTTCTCAATCTACCAGAGGTAATGCTGTTACAACAGAGTATCTGTCCAAGAAAACAAAGGAGAATCTAGTATCATTGAAGACTGACTTAAATGATTGTAATAATGAGGTGATCTTGGCAAAGACATCTCAGGAACCTCACCTTAGTGAGGAAGCAAAATACTCTGGTAGCTTGTTTTCTTCACAGTGCAGTGTATTAGAAGACTTGCCTGCAAATACAAACTCTCAAAGTTCCTTCTTGATGTTTGGTCCTCCTTCCAAACAAACGAGGCATCAGTCTGAGAACCAGGAAGTTGTTCTGAGTGACAAGGAATTGGTTTCAGATGAAGAAGAAGAAAAAGAAACTAGCCTAGAAGAAGATAATCATCTAGAAGAAGAAAGTATGGATTCAAACTTAGGTATTGGAACCACGTTTTTGTTTTTGCCCCAGTGTGTCGCAGAAATGAGATAAATGTTTATGCCTTTTGGGGAGCACATTTTACAAGTTTTCAAGTATAGTTAAATTAATTGCTACTTAAACTTGAAGAGTGTTCGTCCTAAGGTTCTTTTCTTTAAAAGGCAGAAGTCCTGCCCGGTATGGTGGCACACACCCGTATTGCCAGGGACTCAAGTGGTCAAGGCAGGAGGATCACAGGTTTGAGGCCAGAGCAGCCTGTGTAACTTAGCAAAACTGTCTCAAAATTAAAAAAGAAAATGTTAAAAAATGGGCTGGGGGTGCATCTCAGTGGTAGAGCATTTATAAAGCATGTGTGAGGCCCCGAGTTCAATCTTGCAGTACTACAAAAAAAAAAAAAAAAAAAAAAGTCCTTCACATAGCTAGAACATCTGTGATTGAATGGCTTTAATATCCTAATTGTTGATGAACTTGTTTCTGGTTTTTATTGTTGGATTCCTTAGAGGAAATCCCAGTGTCCCAAAGCAAGGAGTTTAATCATTTTATATGACATGAAAGTAAAATCAGTCCTGCCAAGGGGAGGAAACAGATACAGCAAGTTGCGGTGTTTAAGGTCTGTTTTTGCATCTGAACCTCCCTTTTTATTATCATTCAAGGTGAAGCAGCATCTGGGTATGAGAGTGAAACAAACCTCTCTGAAGACTGCTCAGAGGTGTCCTCACAGAGTGATATTTTAACTACTCAGGTAAAAGGCATGTATGTATATGTATGTGATGTTTCTTACATTCAGTGGTAGAGATCCTACGTTCTTACATCTGCTGATGTCTTTGAATTAATTTTGTAACAATTGTGTATGATGCCTTGTCTCCTCAAATTAGATCATGTAAGCACCTTGCTGGAACTCATACTACTTTTTATGTCATACATGGATCATCTAGCTCACTGCTGACACTAAATACTGAATTTAATGAATAAGCTAGACCTTGAAAACCCATTTACCCCATAGTAAAAACATATTTGAAAACACTGTTATATCAAGGAAGGGGATATATTTATTCTTGGTACCAAATCAGAACATATAGGGGCTTCTTCCTATTAGAGACCATCTAGCCTTTCACTGCCTTGTGGATATTACTTTCTGATTTTTTTACTAGTTATTTGTTCTTTAGTGTCTGGAAGTCATCTTTTTTCTTTAAAAAAGAAAATATACAGTTTTACTTCCTGGATTTAGTAGTTAAAGCCAGTATTTCATTACTTTGAATGGGGATAGCAGCTTTGTCATGTCCACCACACTGGATAACGTGAATGTTTCTATACTCAAGGAAGGACAGTCTCCTAGGAAAAATATTATCTTTCTCATAGAAACTGGTTTGTCTCTTAAGTTTTATTTTGTAAAAGTGGCACCAAAAATTTCAAAGTTCTTGTATGCAGAAATTCAACTCATCTCAGCTTATTTTTTTCATGTACTTATCTCCCCCTAGATTGACAACTTCTTATAGTTACTTCTTTATATTCCTAGCACAGGTTCCTATGTAGAATACATACATAGCCATTGCTGGCATTAATATTGGTAAGAGTTCTCTGTACCTGGTTGTGTAACCTTATGTAATTTGCTTACCTTGTGAACTATAATAGGCATGGTTTTTTTGTGTGTATATAGTCTTGGGGAGTTAAACCCCAAGACTATACACACACGTGAACGCAGGGCCTCATGCATACTTTTACAAGGGTTCTACAACTGAACCATATCCCCAGCCCATTTTTTACTTTTTACATTGAGACAGAGACTCGCTAAGTTAACCAGGTTGCCTCTGGCCTCAAACTTGCAATCCTCCTACCTCCACTTCCTGAGTCACTAGGATTACATGCATGTGACATTGTGCCTGGCAGAATAGACATGTTCTTAAAGTGGAGCTATCTGGATCCCTCTACATCATCTGACTATGACTTCTTTTTCTTACCCTAAATCATAAATACACTTAGAGCTGCCAGCGAGTCAGTGAGTTTCTTTTCTGAACTTCCTAAAATACTAAATTATATGAAACTAGAAATTCCTGGTATTCTTGTGAAGTCATGTGTGTGTAGCATACAAAACTAGGAGATTACAAATAAACTAAAAGCATCCATAGATGAACCTTAAAAACATTATGTTAAGTGAAATAAACTACAACAAAAGACAAATATTGTATAATTCCACTTATATGAGGTACCTAGAATAGTCAAATTTATAGGAACAGAAGGTAGAATATCATTATCATGGATTTGGGAGGGGGGAAATGGAGAGTTACTGGTTGATGGGTATAGATTTCAGTTTGGGAGGTGAAAAAGTTTTGGGGATAGTGGTGATAGTTAACAGTGTGAAAATATTTAATGTCACTATACTCTCCTTAAAAATAGTTAATATGGTAAATTAGTTAAATTTTACAGGTTATTCAGAGACCATTATCTTATTTCTGTTTGTACATGGGGGTGTTTATATGTATTTTATCTTTAAAACACATTAAAACATTATGTATCTATTTCTTTTCTTTATTTTTGAGGCAGGGTCTTACTGTGTAGCCTAGGCTGGCCTCAAATTTCCGATCCTCCTGCCTCAACCTCCCTAAGTGCTGGGATTATAGGCATGTACCACCAAACCCTTTTTATTTTTAATTAATATATAACATTCTATCTTTTGGATGTATCATTATTTATTCAACCTATAACTGAATGTTGAGAGTTTCAGGGCAGGAGGCACTATTTGTTGTTATGCACACACTATACTAGGTATCCAACTAGCTAAATATTTGCTTATATCCCTGAAGATTTTTATAAATTCCTAGGGTGAGAATTTTTCATCTTTGATATATATTGTTAAGTTGTTCTCCCTCTCTCTCTCTCTCTCTCTCTCTCTCTCTCTCTCTCTCTTTCTCTTTCTTTTTGCAGTACTTGGAGGTTGAATTCAGACGTTGCGCATGCTAGGCAAGTGTTCTACCACTGAGCTCCACCCCCAACCTCTTTTTTATTTTCTGTTTTGAGACAGGATTTTGCCAAGTTGCACAGGCAGCTTCTGGCCTTAAGCTCGAGATCTCACCTCAGCCTTCCAAAGCATTGAAATTACAGGTGTGCACCACGACACTTAGCTATTAAATTGATTTTTTAGAAGAATTAAACCAAAAGCTAGGTGTGATGGTACATGCCTGGAATTCCAGGAATCCCAGCACTCAGGCAGCTTAGGCAGGAGAATCACAAGTTTGAAGCCAGCTTGGACTACATAGCAAGGCTCTGTCTCAAAAAAAGAAGAGAAATGTTAAGTTAGTTTGTGTTCCACCAGCCCCTGTGGTATTTGATAATTCCCTTTTTTTTTTTTTTTTTTTGTACCTTTTCAACACTGAATATTATGTCATGTTTGAAATCTTGGTATTTCCTTGAGGACTATAGATAGAGAGGACTTGTCTCCTATGGTACATCCTCTATACAAAGTAAATCCCTCTAGGCCAGAAGCCCTGTGGAGTCAGGAAGACACCCTTGAGGCAACTGTCCATTCTGCATCTGATTTGTCATCAGTATTTTCTACTTCTGGGAGGATTGCCATGGTAACTAAATTGATGAGAAGACTTAGGCCTTCTATCTATCTGCAATTCCTCTGATCCTTTTAGTATATGGATTTGGGACTCTGTCAGTATGCTTGTCACCTAATTTTGTCCCTTGTGTTTTCAAGTTTTAGGTTCCAGGTTTTTATTCCATCTGCCTTAGCCATGCTGTATCATATTTGACAGTTAATAAACTATATTTTGGTTTTCTTTTATGTCACTGAATTATTCCCAGAGATTTCTGTTCAGGATTCATTTTCTGCAAAGTGGTTTTTTTTTTTTTTTTAAATCAAGAATCTACTCAACACAGGTAATTTAAATCTAGAGTGCCAGAAACAGGCAAAATGATTGAAGTGGGATCTTTCCTCTCTGTTTATACAGAATTGAGAACTATATAAAAGATATTGTTGTTAGGTGCTGTCAAGTCATGTCCAACTCATAGCGACCCTATGTAAAACAGAACGAAGCATTCCCCATTAGTGTCTTTTTACTAAAGACTGATTAACTATATTCATCCATTAAATCATTTCTACATTAAACATATGCTTAGTACTTATTGTCTGCTAGGCACTGGGAAAACAGAAACGATCAAAGGCCAGGTATGGTCTCACGTACCTATAATCCCAGCACTCAGAAGGCTGAGGCAGGAGGACTAGTTCAAGGCCAGCCTGGCCTACATAGTGAAGCCCTATGTCAAAAACAAACAAACAAATGAACAAAAAAGATCAAAGGAAGATTCTTCCCATCAGGGAGGTCATGCCTTCCTCTTAGGTAAACTGGTATATTAACAGTACAATCCAAGTAATGGGTAATTGATCCTGATCGATTATTAGTTGAGAATTCCAAAGGAGTCTTTTGAGCTGGGCCTTAGAAGATGAGATTTTTTCCAAGTGGAGAAAGAGGGGAGGCAGCAATGGGGCAAAGGTACAGAGATATGGAATGCCCAGGAAACACTAAGTTGTCCTGTGTCACTGGAAAACAGGGTTTATGAGGAATGCTAGGGAGAAATAAGAGACAAAATGAGCATGTGAAGGGCCTTTGAATGCTGTGCTTAGGAATTTGGACTTTATCCTTAGGGCAATAATGACTAACGACCATATAGTGTTCAGAAGGCATAATTTGTTATTTGAGCAGTGTTATACCACTAAGGTTCTTATGGAAGAAAGAGACTTGATAAACATAGCTTTTAGGGAATTTTTGTAGTAATATGTTGTTCTCAGGTGCCATTGAGTTGGTCTGAATCATAGTAACCCTATGTACAACAGATGAAATACTCTCCCACACTGTGCCATGCCCGGCACTATGTCAGTGCTCTGCTGCTATTCATAGTGTTTTCGATGGCTGATTGTTTTTTGGGAGTGGGCTGCCAGGTCCTTCTCCCAAGCCTACAGTACCTGGTTTTCTAAGGCAGTCTCCCATCCAAGTACTAACCATGCCAGACCCTGCTTAGCTTCTGAGATCTGACAGGATCAGATGCCAGGGTATTACACCAGGATGTTACAGCTGCAGGCAAACATGTATTTGTCTTCTTTTCCTTCCATTGTTATTATTGTTAAGTACCTTGCAGTTAGTCTGATTTACAGCAACCCTTGTTGGGTTTTCAATGACTGATTATTTCGGAATTGCTTCAGGAGTGGATTGCCATGTCCTTTTCCTGTTTTGCAGTGCTGGGGATCAAACCCAGGGCCTCAGAGACTGCAGAGCAGTACTCTACCAACTGAGCTAAAAGTAGACATCAGAGCAGTAGTGTGGGAATAGAAGAGTAGAGCTCATTAAAGAGATTGCAGAATTAGAAATCAAGACGACTTGCTAACCTATTTGGCTTTGTTCTCCCTAATGTATTTGGCCAAGTGCCTATAGGGGAATTTATCTAAATTATAAGTTATTTCCTATGAGGAAACCCAAAGGAAAGTTATATAACTCCAATTCTCCTCTTACTGCTTTTATTTATTTTATTTTTTTCTGTCTATTTAATGGCCTCCTAGGAGTTAGATATAATTGTGATAGTGCTAATTCAGCTTCTGAAGCATCGTTCAAATATCTGTGTGTGGTTTCTTGTTTACCAAGACAAGGCCTGGGCTAGGGTTTGATCAGTGATGTAAGAACTCACAAGTACCACGGGGTGGTAATGACATTGTTGCAACGATTGAAAGCAAAGCAGTGTCAGGGTAGCAGTGGAAATCTTTGTAAAACTTGAAATAAACTTTCTGGTCATAGAAATCTACTGAAAACTATGAACTTAGCGTAACAGAAGAAAGAAGATGACTTGTTTTTAGGAGAGGGCAAAGTCATTTTCAAGGATCAGAAGAAGATGCAAAGGTTGAAAATAGTCTGCGTAGAGTCTCTTGCTCCCTACTCCCAGCTTGCAGACTGCCATCACTGTTCCTTCTAAAAGTGTGAAGAAGTGAATATTTTGGAAAATTCTTCATGTGTCATATTCTTTGCTTATCAAATACCTAAGACTTAGCAGATTGCTTCTTGAAATGGAGTAATAAACAGAAGCCCCATAAGCAAGAAGAACACATTATCTTGAATTGAAAACAGTAACTGTCTGTATAGCGTTTCTAATTCCATGTTCAACATTTCAGCAGTTTAAAAATTACATAATTTTGGGACAGTACAGTGGCTCACACCTGTACTCTCACCTACTTGAGAGCCTGAGGAAGAGAAACACTTGAACCTAAGAGTGTGAGACCTGGTCTCAAAAATAAATAAATGAAAAATCTTGTATTTTCATATGGACTAACCTAAATATCTTGTGACTCTTATAATACCAAATCTTTGAAACATAGCCTGTATAAAATGTTAAAAGATTCATGCTAATTTTAAATGTTAGTAATGCTTAAGTACCTTAATTAATTTTTCACTCCCCTTTAAAAGAAAATGACCACCTGCAAAAGGACATCATAATAAAGTAACTCTATTCAGAATTGGAGGATTCTCCCCTACAACATCATTTTGAAATAATTTCAAGGTCATTAAATCACATCAGTATTGTTGGATTAAAAGATGTTCAGGGAGAACTCCTAATTCCATACTAGGTGATTTCAGTTCCCATGCTAAAATTAATTGGTGTGACATATTTTCACTTTGTGGCAAGTTACTCAAAGTGTAACTTTGATGTCCTTTCTTGTTTTTGCAGCAGAGGGATACAATGCAAGATAACCTGATAAAGCTGCAGCAGGAAATGGCCCAACTGGAAGCTGTGCTAGAGCAGCATGGGAGCCAGCCTTCTGACAGCTCCCCTTCTCTTATAGCTGACTCTTGTTCTCCTGAGGACCAGATAAATCCAGAACAAGACATAGCAGGAAAAGGTTTGTAATATTGGCCAAATGCCAGTATCTTAAGCGAAATTCTTCTACTCCTTAAAGCTTTATCCCTTCTGAAAAGTAAGGACCTAGTTCTAACATTTTATGATCTTTATTAGAAACATACCATATATTCTCGAATCTAATCCACACCCAATCCACACCCTTTCAACAGTTTTAGAGGACTAAAAAATCAGGTGTAGATTAGAAAAAGTGGTTCTATAATTTTTCCAAAAAGTAGCTCTCAACCACAAATCTAACATACGTATAATTCTAACCTATATCTGATTTTTTAGCCCCCTGGAAACTATTGAAAAGATGCAGATTAGATTTGATAATATCCAGTATTCACTGAGTCACTCCATGGGTAATTTGGGGGCCTTGGTTCTACTCCCTGCTCACAACTAATGTACTGTTCAAAATGACCCAAGATAGTCATTCATGTCATTGTCTATCTGAGTGCTTATAAGGAGATGTTATGGAGAGCCCATAGAAGATAGACAATATAGTTCTTGATCTCAGAAGCTTAGTGTAATGGGGAGATTGGTAGTAGATAGCCCCATAATTTCAGAAAGCCATGGGAGGAAAAAATGTGTGTGTGTGTGTGTGTGTGTGTGTGTACGTGTGTGTGTGTACTCATAACACCAGTGTCAGATCAGGATCTACAAATATTTAACATGCTTTCTGATTTTTTTCTTCCTTGCAGTACTGAGGATTAGACCCAGGGCCTTGCATATGCTAATCAAGTTCTCTGCCACTGAGCTGTTTTTGTTTTGTGACCACGGTCTTGCCAAATTGCTTAGGCTGGCCTTGAACTTGCTGTGTATGTCAGATGGGCCTGAACTTGCCATCCTCTTGCCTCAATCTCCCAAGTAGTTAGGATTGCAGGCCTATGTCACTCTGCCCAGCCATGCTTTCTGATTTGTAGGAAGAGACATGCTCTACTTCAGGAACTGCACTGTAAGTTTTCATTTGGAGAGAGAGCACTTCAAGCAGGGGACCCAGGGTGGGAGTTTGGTACTAGAAACAGTCAGAGATGATGAGCCCTCCCAAAGTGATCTTCACAACTATCTCAGTGATCTGTACCTGATTTAATATTAAAGTTCCTTCTCTAACACTTCCTTCCACAGTCCTACAGGGGGCCTTAAGGCCTGCCTTTGAGTCTTTCTAGGAATTCAAGTCTTCATTCTTTCAGGAAGCTTTGGTCCCCACATATGCCTTGCAAAATTTTTATGTTCAGAAAGAAACAGTAGCTCATGCATGAGAAGCTAGGAACTCTGTTACTATGGCAGTGCTTCAAAATGTATTTCCTTAAATGCTTTCTTTGTAAATACATTTTCATTTACTTCATCTCCCAGATAATGAAGCTCAGAGTCCTGTCCCCAGTACAGTTCTCTTCTTTAGGGTGCTTTCACTGTCTTATTCTGAAAACAGACTGGACTTTCAATTCTAATGCACAAGATATGAAATGTTACTGTTTGGTTTTCAATATCTGTCTAAATCTCCTATCTCATCTTTGGTATATATATGTGTGTGTTTCTTTTTCCTGAAGATCTGCAGATAAAATATTTCTTTGTAAAACAAACAAAGTTTCTTTGTGAGTTCATTTCTGAAACATTTTGAGTATCAATGTAAAACCTACTGGAGTTTTAAGACTTCTTTAAATTGCTGTGGTTCTTAACTGAAACTCAAATAAATTTCTTAATCCCTAGGAAAAAGTATTGTTTCCCTCCATTACTCATGACATTTTTATTTTTTTACTTTATATATTTTTTCAGTATTGGGGATTGTACCCAAGGCCTCGTGCTTACATGCTTTGCAAACACTATATCACAGAGCTACATCTCCAGCCCATTTTTTTAACCTTTTATTTTGAGTCAGGGTCTTGCTAAGTTATACAGGGCTGCCTCTTGTCTCAAGCTTGCCTTCCTGCCTCGGCCTCCCAAATTGCTGGGATTACAGGTGTGAGCCACCATGCCCAGCCCCTCATGACATTTTTTAAATAGACTTCTTATTTGGAATAATTTGGGTTTATAGAAGTGTTCTTGTCTACTCCTTGGCTGTATTTCTTAGCTTACTGGGAGCTGTGGCTTGTAATCCCAGTGATTTGGGAGGCAGGAGGCAGGAGGATCACAGGTTGAAGGCCAGAAGCACCCTACATAATTTAGTGAGACCCTGTCTTAAGATAAAAAATAAAAGATGGGCTGGAGTGCAGCTCAGTAGTAGAGCACTAGTGAAAGTATGTGTGAGGTCCTGGGCTAAACCTCCAAGTATCCCCCCTCCCCCTACCAACCAGAAAAATTTCTTGTCTCTTTCCTTGGGAATTCTGAATCAGCTGGAGTGGGTGGGATATGTACTTTATTTTTGTGCCCCTCTCCTTGAGATAGGGTCACTCTATGTAGCCCAAGCTAGCCTCAAACTCATGATCCTCCTAACTAAGCTTCCCAAATACTGGGTTTATAGATATGTGCAGACAGATTATGCACTTTTTAAAATTAAATTTAATTGTAGGTTCTATATTTTATAGTTATTTATTTCTTAGTATCTCTTCCTTTTTGGCTGTTTTTTCCTTGATTCTTCCCAATATCTTGCTAAATGCTTAGCACATAGAGAGCATTTAGTAAATGCCCATGAAAAATGTAACGTGCTAAAACACCTAGAAGAGGGAATGAGTTAAGTGTGACTTTAGTACTGTTTTGGAACCTGTATTCCTACATTTATACTTTCCTAATCCAACCAAGTAGATCATCATATCACAGGGCCTGGGTTGGATTTGCTGTTCAGAGAATGAAACAAGAATTAAGGAAAAAGATGAGCAGAAAAGGTTTGGGTTGTTGTTGTCATTATCTTGTTTTTCTTTGTGACTGTGTGTTATTCTGTAGCCCAGGCTGGCCTTGAACTCACAGTTGTCCTACCTCAGCTTCCCATTCCAGTGCTGGAATTTCAGGCATATGCCACCATGCCTGGTTTAGTGGAAAAGCTTTCACCTGTGTTTTCTAGGTTCTTTTGAGTTTTTGACTCCTAACTCATGTTAGTTTTAGCTTGAGGCATATTGTAATGAAAGAAGTTATATGCTAAATATTCTGATAATGGAATAATACACATATACCACCCAACCCTATGACCCCCATTCCACAACTCCCACCCCCTTGCTGAGGATTGAACCCAGTGTGCTACACATTTTTTGTTGTTTGTTTTTGTGTTTTTAAAATCCTTCTACTGCCTAATACTGTTAGATATGATTCTTTGGAAGCTACACATTATCCTTTATCTATTATCAGTATGTATTTGAGAGTGAAGTGATACCTGTATTCATGGTTAAGCCCTGCCTTCTTTAAGCAGGCGGTAGTTTCAGACAAAGTTCTTATGTTCCTAAAAACTCAGAAGTGCAAGAAAGATAAACATAAAAAAAAACTATAAATAATGCATTTGAAGATTAATTCAGGAAATCAATGATTATTTCCCCTCAGGCTACCCACTGTCTTAAAAAACAGTTTAATTAACCTTTTGTTTAAATTTTCTGCCTTTATTGATTTCAGCTTTTCCAATAAAAGTTGCTTTTTAAATATTTTTGCCTTTAAGCTACTTCCTAAGCTAAGTGTGGTGGTGCACACCTGTAATCCCAGCATTAGGGAGGCTGAGGCAGGAGGCCTGATGCAAGTTTGAGGCCAGCCTGATCTATCTAGCAAGGTCTATCTAGCAAGTGAGCAAGTTCCAGGCCAGCCTGGGCTACATAGCAAGACCCTGCCTCAGAAATAAACAACAGATAGATAAATAAAGCTACTTCCTAGAAGGCAATGGCACAGTAATACAGTTAGAGGGATTAGTAAATGAAAAAGGTAAAAATAACCAACTGGAACTTTGCTGTGGGTCTGTTGTTTTTTTCCTTTCTTCATCCATTTCATTAGTTCCTTGTATATTGCTCCAAAATTCCTTATCAACCAGCACCTGGGTGTGTGTGTATGTGTGTATGTGTTGGGTTTTTTGGGCTATGTTTATTTAGGGGTTTGTTTTATAGGTTTTTCTTTTTAGTTTTTAGTAACTGAAAATGTGAGGCAAAATGTCACCTGTTTTTTCTTTCTTCTCTGATTCTTCTTTCCTGCTTCCTTACATACAAAATTTGAACCTAAATCCCATACAGTCTTTGTTGTGGAGGCAATGGGGATGGAAAAGGCAATATGCTTTGTGCTTTCTAGTACTTCTTCTTTCCTGTTATCTGAGGATATTTGTGTATGAGTTACTTTGCTGCAGAGATAAAAATTTGTTTCATATTCTTGTATTCTTATCATTCAGAGCCAAAAAACTGAAATATATTTTTTAGCCTTGTTTCAGTTGCATGTCTTTGTTTTCAGTCTTAAAGTATTCTCTTTATGATTGCTCTTTTTTAATCATTTAGTTCCAGTTAGTGCTAGCATTTGTCTGTTGCATCACTTATATCTATGAAATTCTATCTGATATACTTAAGAACCAATGTGATTGTCACAGATTGCTGCTTTTATTTTATTTATTTACTTATTCATTCATGCATGCATGTATGCAGTACTGGGGGTTGAACCCAGGGCTCAAGCACACTTGGCAAGTGCTCTACCACTGAGCCATACCCTCAGCCTATTTATTTGTACACTTAGTCTTATTAATTTTTTTGATGTGCTGGGGTGATACTCAACCCAGGGCCTCATACATACTTTGCAAGTGTTCTACCACTGAGAAACATCTCCAGGCACATGTTTGTTTATTTCTTATTTATTTATTTATTTATTTATTTATTTTTGCAGTACTGGGGGTTGAACCCAGGAACTTATGCTTGCATGCTTTGCAAGTGCTGGACCACTGGGCTGCCACCTCCAGCCCATTTTTTTTTTTCACTTTTTGAGACAGGATCTTGATAAATTACACAAACTACCTCTGGTGATCCTCCTGCCTCCGCCTCCCTAGCCTCTGGTATTACAGGTGTGCACCACTGCACCCATCCACACTTTTTTATTTTTTATCTTAAGACAGGGTCTCACTGAGTTCCACAGGCTGCTGCTGGCCTTGAACTTGCAGTTGTTCTGCCTCAGCCTCCCAAGTTGCTGGGATTACAGGTATGCACCACCGCATTCAGCAAGTTTTTTATTTTTCACTTTGAGACCAAGTCTTACCAAGTTATGCAGCAGGCTGTATCTGGCCTCAAACCTGCTTTCCTCCTGCCTCAGCCTCCCACATAGCTGAGATTACAGGTGTGTACCACCGTACCTGGCCAGATTGCTGCTTTTAAAAAATCAATACCTGCCAGGCGCGGTGGTGCGTGCCTATAATCCCAGCACACCTATAATCCCAGCCTCTCAGGAGGCAGAGGTAGGAGGATTGCAAGTTTGAGACCAGAGGCAGTCTGCATAACTTAGCGAGACCCTGTCTCAAAAAATAAAAAAAATGGGCTGGGGTGGAACTCAGTGGTCCAGCACTTGCAAAGCATGCAAGCGTGAGGCCCTAGATTCAACCCCCAGTACCAAAAAAAAAAAAAAAAAAAAAAAAAAAAAAAAAAAAAAAATTCAACATCCTCCTCAGGTGCCATAGTGCAAGCTTATAGTTCCAGCAATTTAGGAGGTTGAGGCAGGAGGGTCGCAAGTTCCAGGGGAGGCAGCCTGCTCAACAAGACTCTGTCTCAAAATAAAATTTTTAGAAAGGGGTTGGGAATACAGCTCAGTGGTAGAGCACTTACCAAGCATGTGCGAAGCCCCGGGTTCAACCACCTAGTGTTTAAAAAAAAAAAAAAAAAAATTAGTATTCTCACCTGAATTAAAGTAGATTTTTGTGTTTTTTTATTCCATGTAAAGCAGTTTTAACTTTGGAGAAAAGTAATCAATCTCCTGTAAGTAAGAATCCAGAAGAGCTTTCTGCTGACAAATTCCAAGTATCTCCAGATAGTTCTACCAGTAAAAATAAAGAACCAGCAGTGAAAAGGTAAGAAATGTCAAGTTGTGGAATCTAAGAACATATTTACTTATGTTGAACTCCTGTTGTTAATTTTGCCCCCATACTTTGAAGTTTTTCATACACAGGCATTTATAACTTCTCATTGCTCTAAGACACTTTTTTTGTTTAATTGGATATATGCTTTTCGGACTTATGCAACATCTAAGCTACAACATGAGAAATACGCAGTTAGATCTGTCCCTTCTGAAGGTTAGAATAAAGTATAACAGAGTTAAAACTAGAGCAAGCCTGGAGGCTGATGGTAGACTTCCCCAATGCAACTTTTGCCCTAATTGAAATTTTTGCCTTTCTAGAAAAATTTATTGATTTACTACTGGAAATATTGAGACTCTCATTGTAGGATATGTATTCAAATCATTACTGATAAAAGGAAAAAAATGGTACATACTATATTTATCTTTTCTTTTTCTTTAAATTTTTATTTATTTTATTTATTTTTTGAGACTACGTCTTGTCATATAGCCCAGGCTGGCTTCATAATCTTCCTGCCTCAGACTCTTGAGTACTGAGAAAATATATGTGTGTGTGTGTGTGTGTGTGTGTGTGTGTGTGTGTGTGTGTGTGTATACCACTGTATCCAATTTGTATTTTCAAAAATACTGAGCCCCCCCCCCCAGGACACATGACTCTAGGAAAGAAAAGGAATTCATGTTTTTTGAATCTCTATTTTGTGTGTATATTTCTTATCTTTTGGAACTGATAACTGGGTGTCAAGAACATAACCATACCATCTTAGCCCCTTGGACTTAACTGAGGATAGATTTATTGATTGATTATGTGTGTGTGTGTGTTACTGAGGGGACTGAACCCAGGGCCTTCTCATATACTTTGCAAATGCTCCACCACTGAGTTGCACCCCTAGCCCCTTTTTAATTTTTTTATCCTGAGACAGAATTGCTAAATTACACATGTTGCTTCTGGCCTCAAACTTTCAATCCTCCTGTCTCTGGCTCCCGAGTCACTGGGATTACAAACTGAGCCACTTTACCCAGATGAGCATTTAGTTTTGAGGCTAGAGCACTGTCATTATAGTTGTGACAAAGAATGAAAAGATCTGGCTTCTATAGGTACTAAAGCCATATTTAGAAGTAATGAATTTACTGGGGTGTTTTAACCAAATGAACTAACTGTCCATTTAATATTATTGTTAGGTGCCATCGAGTTGGTATCTGAATGACCCTGCTTACAACAGGAGAAACACTATTGTCAGTGCTTCTCTGCTGTTCAGAGGGTTTTCCATGATGGATTGATTTTTGGGAGTGGGTTGCTAGGTCTGTCTCCCAAGCCTACAGCACTTGCTGTTCCCAGGCAGTCTCCCATCCAAGTACTAACCAAGCCTGGCCCTGCTTAGCTTATGAGATCTGATGGGATCGGATGCCACAGTGCTACAGCTGCAGGCGTCCATTTAATAATCAAACTAAATATTCTTGTTCCTCCTCCTCCCATAAGCACCTTAAAGAGACTTTTCTCATAGAACCTACACATTGAACATCTTCCCTCTGCTAGACTACATGAGAGCAGCCATTCAGATTGTGCTTCTCTTCAATCCAAGGGGCCTAGTTTTAACATCTGACTCATAGTATGAACCCAACCCAGTAATTGCACCAGACATGGTGCCACAGCCTGTAGTCCCAACACTTGGGTGCTGAAAGAGAAGGAACATGAGTTTGAGACCAGCTTGGGCTATATAGTGAGACCCTGACTGGAAAAAAATAATAATAATAATAATTGAGTTAATTAATCTCAGAAGCCCTTTAAACTTACTGATAATTATCTTGTTTTGCAAAGTTCTAAACATCTTAAAGAATAGAGGAACTGCTTGCTATACGTGTTTCTAACAATGTTTAATAATTACTTTTTGTGTGTGTGTGTGGTACTGGGGAATTGAACCCAAGGTTTCATGCATGCTTTGTAAGTGCTATACCACAGATTCTCGCACCCCTAGCTCAATTTTTTTTTTTTACTTTTTTAATTCTTGAGACAGGGTCTTACTAAGTTATGAAGGCTGCTTCTAGCCCCAACCTGCGATCCTCCTACCTCTGCCTCCAGAGTCCCTGGGATTATAGGTGTGAGCTACCACACCTGGCTCCTTTTTTTCCCTTCCCTTCCCTTCCATTCCCTTTCCTTCCCTTCCTTTCTCTTCTCTTCTCTGGTATTCTTTTCCTTTGTTTTCTTTCCTTCCCTTTTTTCAGTGCTGAGAATTGAAACCTAGGACCTTGTACATGTTAGGCAAGCACTCTACCACTGATCTACACCTTGACCCCTAATAGTTGGCTTCTATTTTTAGAATGACTTTGGACTTTCAAAAGGCAGGGGATAAGGATGCTTATATAAATTCTGTCAAAATTGAAAAGAAAGAATGAGTATAAAAATGTCAACATCGAGCTGGGTGTGGTGGCACACGTCTATAATCCCAGCGGCTTGGGAGGTGGAGCCAGGAGGATTGCAAGTTCGAGACCAGAGGAAGTCTATGTAACTTAACGAGACCCTGTCTCAGGAAGTAAGGAAAAAAAATAAAAGGGCTGGGGGTGCAGCTCAGTGGTCCAGCACTTGCAAAGCATGCAGGCGTGAGGCCCCAGGATCAACCCCCAGTACCACAAAAAAAAAAAAAAAAAAAGAAAAGAAATGTCAACATTAATCAGATTTCTATCTTCATAAGAGGTCTAACATACCCATTTGGACTGAAGTAGAATAGTGTATAGAATTTGAGTGAGTAGCAGCAGATAATTTGGCAAAAATTGCTGACATGCTTTTAAATATCTAGGAGATATACTGCCTCATACCAGCCCCTAAGGGGATATGTTATGTGTCAGCTATGACATATTGGCCAGGCAGCGTGAATCCAGACTGTCATGTGGGCTCTGTTTTGCTAGTCATTCCTTATTTCTCTGAAAGTGAGTATTTCATGTATGCTTTGCTTACTCAGGAATTATGGTTAGTCCTTTCAAGATTTGGTAGTGATGGTTTTCTCTTTCATCTGTCTTTCTAGGTCTTCCCCTTGTAAATCCCAGTTGGTAGTTAATAGGTGGTCTGGGCACAGCCATTCTGGAAGTCTTCAGAACAGAAATTGCCCTTCTCAAGAGGAGCTTGTTAAGGTTGTTGATGTAGTAGAGCAACAACTGGAAAAGTCTGAGCCACACAACTTCTTGGAGCAGTCTTATTTGCCAAGGCAAGATCTAGGTAATACTTCATCTACTCTAATGGAAAAAAAACTTTTCTTTTTACTCTGAATCCTAGACAAAGATTTTCTGGTCAATCAGCTTAATTTTCTGTTTTGTTTTCTTAAGACAAGGTCTTGTTGTGTACCCCAGGCTGGTCTTGAACTTGCAATCCTCCTGCCTCAGCCTTCCCAGTGCTGGAATTACAAGTGTGTACCACCATGCCCAGCTATAACATTTACATATTTTTAAAAATTTTCTCACAGCACTAGGGATTGAACCCAGGGCTTTCTACATGCTAGGCAAGCACTCTGCCACTGAGCTAAGTCTGTAGTCTTCAACTTTCAAGTATACTAGTCTAGCATGGATGCTTCTGTTATACTTAAGCTCATTTTTTGAAAAATAACTTGAAGTCATGCACCGAGGCACATGCCTATCATCCCAGCAATTCGGGAGGCTGAGGCAGGAGTATTTTGAGTTTAAGGACAAAGGCAGCCTACACAACTTAGCAAGACTGTTTCAAGATAAAGTATTTTTAAAAGGGTGAGGGTGGGACAGCTGGAGGTGTGGCTTAGTGGTAGAACCCTTGCCTAACATGCACAAGGCCCTGGGTTCAACCCACTAGCACTAAGGGGAGGAGAAAAGACTTGAGTTTTAATTCAAATTTTCTTGAAAATTATTACAGCTATTAATCTGTCTATATTGGTTTAATTAGCAGTTTTGAGGATGGGAGGGTCTTAGAATGCTCTAAGTATTTTTTCTGTTAGATAAGAATTAACCCGGGGCCTTCTACATGCTGTTTGTAAGTGTTTAACCACTAAGCCATACCCACTACCCCCAGCCCATTTTTTGCTATGTGTTTTGAGATAAGGACTCACTAAATTATATAGGCCGCCTCTGGCCTCGAACTTGTGATCCCTGCCTCCCTCTCCAGAATCCCTGGGGATTAAAAAGCATGTGCACCACACCCAGCTTGTTAGATAAGAATTCTGAGGCCCTAGAATAAAGTTTTAGCCCTGTCCTTTATTTAAAAATGAGTCAAATCCCAAAGCAAGCTCTTTTTTCATGAATTAATGAATATAAATGACTAGTTTATGTCTCACAAATCATTTTAGTGAATGGTATATTTTATGGCTTGTAAATCAAAGTTTTAATCAATAAAGAAAGTTTAATCCTCAAAAATACATTATCAAAAAAGGCACTATTTGGCATCAAATATAGTATTTGGCCATGTTCATTGGGGTCGTTTTAGAAATCTCATACCTTCTCCTTAGCTTAATTCTTGATAGAGGGACATTTTGTGAAATATTTCAAGGATGATATCTATGCTGGTTTTAATTTGAATGATATCTGTTGATTTATTAGGTAAAAAGGGTAATGGTTTCATCATGGATAAACAAAAATAGTATTTGTCATAATTTTCAACTCTTTTTCCTTCCTTAATAAGTGCTACAGGTTCATTGTCCCCAAACTGTGGATAATACAGGAAATATTAAATGAGAAGTATTTGATATTTATTTCGTCTTTTTACTTAAAATTTTACATTTAGAATATAGTCATAAGGCCAGGCGCGGTGGCGCACGCTTGTAATCCTAGCAGCTCAGGAGGTGGAGGCAGGAGGATTGCAAGTTCGAGACCAGAGGCAGTCTGCATAACTTAGCGAGACTCTGTCTCAAAAATAGTAAAAAAATGGGCTGGGGTGCAGCTCAGTGGTCCAGCACTTGCAAAGCATGCAAGTGGGAGGTCCTGGGTTTGACCCCCTTGTACCACAAAAAAAAAAAAGACAGAAAAGAAAAGCATATAGTCATAAACTGGACATGGTGGCACATGCCCATAGTCCCAGCTACTCAAGAGGCTAAAGCAAGAGCATCACTTCAGCACAGGAGTTTGAGGCTAGCCTAAGCCATATAATGAGATGGTGTCTTAATCAATAAATAAAAGTAAAATATAGTTATAGTGAAGGTAGATATTTTTTAGCTATTATCTTTAACGGGGCTGGGGTTTAGCTCTGTTGGTAGAGTGCGGCACTGCACTCTCTGGGGCCCTTTGATCCCCACCACCTCGTAAACGGGAGAAGGACCTGGCAATCCTCTCCCAAAGCAATCCCGAAACAATCAACCATTGAAAACCCTAAGAGGGTTGCTATGAGTCAAACCAGATTCAATGGCACCTAACAACAACAACATCTTTAATATACTAGAAACTTTTTTTTTTTTTTTTTTTTTTTTTTGGTGCTGGGGTTTGAACCCAAGGCCTTACTCCTGCATGCTCTGTAAGTGCTGGACCACTGAGCTGCACCCCCAACCCATTTTCTTTACTTTTTGAGACAGGGTCTCGCTAAATTACACAGACTGCCTCTGGTCTCGAACTTGCGATCCTCCTGCCTCCGCCTCCCAAGCCGCTGGGATTACAGGCGTGCGCCACCGCACCCACCTTTTTCTTATTTATTTATTTATTTATTTATTTATTTATTTTGTGGTACTGGAGTATTGAACCCATGGCATCATGCATGCTTTTGCAAGCTCTCTACCACTGAACCACACCCCTAGCCCTCATTTTTTCATTTTTTTGGACATCAACATTTATATTCAAACTGTAATGGGTGAATACTACTCCATTTGAATAGATGTATCATAATTTATTCAATTTCATATTGGACATCTAAATGATTTCTATATTTATGCTATTATAAACAGTATTTCAGTGAACATCCCTGTGACTAAACCTTTTCATGCATCTTTTATAGCTTTAGGATGCATTTCTAAAGTTAGAATTGTTGAGTGATACATGTTAGTGTTTTTTTTGTTTGTTTTTTGGTTTTTGCGACAGGGTCTTGCTTTATAGCTCAGGCTGGCCTTGAACTTGTGTTGACCCTACTGCCTCACCCTTGCAACTGCTGAGCTTAGAGGCATATTAATGCTTTTGCACATAATATCAGATTGTCCTTTAGAAAAGTTAAGCCACTGTACTTCAACCAACAATGTATCCTCTTAAACTAACTTCATGGTCTTTTTAATTCTTAGTACAGGCTGGAACCTTGTAATTCAAGATTTATTGTCATGTAAATTAAACTTTTGTTCTTTTCAGAAGGAACCCCATACCTGGAATCTGGAATTAGCCTCTTTTCTGATGCCCCTGAATCTGATGCCCCTGAATATAGAGCCCCAGAGCCAGCTCATGTTTGCAGATCACCAACTTCAACCTCTGCACTGAAATTATCCCATTTTCAAGTTGCAAATTCTGCCAACAGTCCAACTCCTGCCCATGCTACTATTACTGCTGGATATAATGCAAAGAAAGAAAGCGTGAGAAGGGAGAAGCCAGAATTGACATCTTCAACAGAAAGAACCAACAAAAGAATATCCATGGTGGTATCAGGCTTGACCCCCAAAGAATTTGTGAGTGTATCCATATATCTGTAATGACTGTGACTTAACACATTGCAAATAGTTTTGTATAGGTACTAGCAATGAATATCCTGCAAGAAGAAATCTAGGAAATAAGCACAATTCTATGTAATTTAATTTCCATTGCTAATTTCTGAAAAATTGAATCTAGATAAAGCTAAAGTATAGATTTTTAAATACATTTACTTGAGAAAATAATTACTAAATGTTAGTAAAAAAAAGGTATACTTTGGGTATAATATAAAGCTTTTGAGTTGAGTTAGTTTTAGAATTTTCTTTTTATCTGAAAAAGCAAGTTGAGAGAGAATAAAAAGAAAATCAAGTGGCCATAGTGCTACTTCCCAGGAGGCATCTTTTTTTTTTTTTTTTAACCTCAGTTCACATCCAAGTGAACTTGCCAACATGTTTAACTAAATACAGAATAATTCCAAGCATATTGCCGGACAGTAGCATTTTTCCAGTGTTCGTCTTTATCCTGGCTTTCAAGAATGTTCTTCACTAGCCAGTCCTGTCATTTCTGCCTTATCTCACCCCTTGCTATTAGGATTTTGGTATCTGCTTGGGCCCCTTGTGCCAGAAATGAGAATTGTTTCACATTATGGAAAAATACTCATTATAATTTTAAAACCACTGAGCCCTCGTTTCTCTTTATGCTGCTTGTAGATTTTAGATATCCTGGGAAATTTACTTCCCCTATAATTAATTTATATCACTTGGTAATAAAATAATTGAGTGACTATTTTCTTTAAAACATGGTAATATGCCAGATTTATCAATTGGATTCAATAATGGGTTTTGTTTATTATACACTGAAAAACAACCAGGTTGTTCTGAAGTATCTTATTATTAATATATTTCTCTTTAGGATAAGAACACTTTCTTATCCTAACTTCTCTATAGATAGTGACTCAGCATAACATTCTCTACAGCCAGATTCGTCCCATTACTGAAAGGGCAAAGCAAGCTGTGTCTGCTCTGATAGATACAATTAATAGGTGCAAGATGATGTCTATTGATGTTCTCATCTCACAGCCCCATGCTCAGCAATTTGCTCTAAAAATTCTTACCTATGTCTGCTTAAATGGCCCTTGATCATTTGCCTACGCATCTAGAATTCTCATTTATTCACTGAAAATTAGCGTTCCTTATTCCTTTGTGTGTGAGTTCAGCTTTTTAGAGATGGCTAAAACTGTTTTATCTTTTTTGCCTTGGGCAGTTCTGAACTGCAAATTAGACTACAAGTAGCTTGGGTACATGTTGTCTTTAAACAAGCAAAGAGGAAAACTTTGAGCTCTATTCAGACTTGCTGAAGTGTGGTAAATTTATGATGAAAGCTGCTGACTGTATTACATGATTAATTCTGAAGCCCATATTAAGATGATCTTTTCAGCAGTTGCTCTTCTGTCTGAACACTGTTTCAAGGCTGAGATTTCTGCAATTAATCAGTTCAGAATTGCTAATGATCCTGGCAGAGGGCAGTGGCAAAAGAGGGAGGATGTCATTAGCTTCTCTAGCCTGCTTTTTATCAGTGCCCTATGGCAGTATGGAGTAAGGCAGCATGAAAGAAAGATGGCCTGACCTCCGTTGCAATATTGTGCAGTGCATAAATGTTGGTGTGGGTGGCGATGGCTAGTAAATGAGGGCCCTTGGTTTAAAAAAAAAAAAAAAAAAAAAAGTTACTTACCAAACAGTAGCTACCAATTATGTCAACTGTGCTAATAATGGATCTGGTTAATTTCTTTTACTGCCTATTGCTTTTTGTTTGGTTGATGCATATAGCTAGAGGACTCTAGATTTCTTTGGGCAAGAATGAGTCTCTTCCAATTCTTCTCCTTAAGGGAGAATTGATGTTTTTTGCACTGATCTTTAGAAGCATCTTCACTTGAGTATTTTGTAACTATCGGATTGAATCTTGGTTTTAAACCACAAATATTTGTAGCAAAACTTTGTGTACAAGATAGTTACCTCTCAGCTCTGCTTTTTTTTTTTTTTTTTTTGTACTAGGGGTTGTACCCAGGGCCTTGAGCATACTTTTGCAAGTCCTTTACCACTGAGTTATACCCCCAGCTCCCTTTTTTGTTTTTTATTGTGAGACAGGGTCTTGCTAAGTTATACAGTATGCCTCTAGCCTCAAATCTGCAATCCTCCTGCCTTGGGCTCCTGAGGTGCTGGGATTGTAGGGATGTGCCAATGCACTGAGTCCCAGCCTATTTTTAATTTTTTTATTTTAAGATAAGTTATGCAGACTACCTCTGGCTTTGAATTTGCAATCCTCCTGCCTCAGCCTCCTGAGTCCCTGGGATTAAAGGCATAAACTATGGGTTGATAAAAACTCCAGCACTGTGACACACACCTGTAGTCCAGCTACTCAGGAGGCTGAAGTAGGAGGATTGCAACTTCAAGGCCAGAGACAACCTGCGCAACTTAGCAAGACCCCATCTCAAAATAAAAAAAAAGAAAAAGTGTATGCTGATAAATCTAAATTATAGAATAATAGAGTGTTACTGTGCAAAGAAACTGTCTTAAGGAATCAATAATATCTACTATTAGAAATAAATTTATTTATTTTGAATCTTCGGTTGTTATTCTATGTCTGCCAGCACCATGTTAGACTGTATTAGAATATATTCCTCAAATTTGCACATAATTTTTATTACTCATTTTGAGACTTAAAGCATATTATTTTTAAAAGAATGTACCTGTTCTGAGAAAAATGGAAACTAGCAATTAGAATAACTAATATTCTAATCTGTGTACTAGAGGCACTTTATCATAATGCAATATTTGATTTGATTTCAGATGCTTGTGCACAAGTTTGCCAGAAAACATGACTTCACTTTAACTAATGTGATTACTGAAGAGACCACTCATGTTGTTATGAAAACAGGTATACTAAGAACTTCTACAGAATATGCTGGATCTAACTGCATAAACCTCATGAAGAAACAGGAATCAGATTGAGCATCTCTAGGCCAAAAACCCAAAATCTACAAACTTTTGAGGGCAGATGTGGCATCACAATTTAAAATTTAACAGTTGACTTCATGTGACAGATCACAGTCAAAATTCAGGCACACTAAGTATATTGTATAAAATTACCTTCAGGGGCTGAGAGTGAAGCTCAGTGGTGGAGTACTTCACTAGCACACACGAGGCCCTGGGTTCAAGTCCTCAGCACCACAAAAAATAAAATTACCTTCAGACTTTGTATATACGGTATATATCAACTATCGACACTATTGCAGAAAAGCTAACCCAAACAAACTTATAGAGGAAGAAGTTTATTGGAAGATTATCATTAGAAGATCAGTCCATAGCCAGGCGTGGTGGCGCACACCTGTAATCTCAGTGACTCAGGAGGTAGAGGCAGGAGGATCGCAAGTTCAAAATCAGAGGCAGTCTGCGTAATTTATCGAGACCCTGTCTCAAAGCCTGCAGCCATAGCCCTGTGGCATCAGATCCCATCAGATCTTGGAAGCTAAGCAGGGTCAGGCCTGGTTAGTACCTGGATGGGAGACCGCCTCAGAACACCAGAAGCTGTAGGCTTGGGAGAAGGACCTAGCAACCCCCTCCCAAAAATCAATCTGCCATTGAAAACCCTATGAACAGCAGAGAAGCACTGACAATAGTGTTTCCCCTGCTGTACAGAGGGTCGCTATGAGTCGGATACCGACTCGACGGCACCTAACAATCTGTCTCAAAAAAAAGTACAAAATTGGGCTGGGGGTGCAGCTCAGTAATACAGCACTTGCAAAGCATGCGAGTGCGAGGCCCTGGATTCAACCCCCAGTACAACACAAAAAAAAGAAGAAAATCCATAATGGCAGCAGAACAGGCACAGCTGTGGAGGTAGAGTCTATGCAGTCCACAAGGCATCATGGGGCAGGAGGCAGAGAACTTCCTGGAACTGAGGGTCCCCAGTAAAAACAGCCAAAGGCTTGTCCCCGGTGATTCATTTCCACCAAGATAGAACCTGCCTCTCAAGGTTCCATAACCTTCCAAGACAACACCACCGGCTGGGGACCCAATATTAAAGCATATCACTTTTGAGGGACAATTTATATTCAGATCATGACAGTATATATAGAATATAAATGAATTTCATGTTAGACTTGGGTCCCATCCTCAGGATATCTGTTGTATACCCAAATATTCCCAAATCCAAAAATTTCTAAAATACTTCTGGTCCCAAGGCATATTCATCCTGTATTTGTTAAGCATAGCATGGATGATTGTCTTCCAATAGGCAGTTATTACGTTATGAAAGACAGCATTTTTGCTACTTCCTTGGAGAGTAGCAAACCAGAATAATGAACCATTTCTTCCCATCTACGTATAAAGACTACAGTGGGTAAAGGCCTTTCTGATAAAACAGAGATCAACTCGGGAAGAGTAAGTGAGGCAAAGAAGGAAATGGGCAAGAAGCAAATCTTAACTCAAAATCTGGAAACTAGCTACATGTAACCCCTGGTTTGAGTGGGGTTGAGAGTTTTCAGGAAACAAGTCTAGTAATGGTTCTGAGATAGCCATAACATGAAGGAGGAAAAGAAGTGAATAACTGATTTGTCCTATGCATTCCCCTTTTTAAATCTTTATTATGACTTATGTGATAAAGGTGACCTCTGGGAGTTTTTAGTTTACTGTAAGGTAAATCTGAGTAAACATTTCAGAGCAGCTAGAAAAAAAAAAACTTATTTGAAATAGGCTGAATTAATACAAGCCTGATGTCTGGAGCAAATGAAGTAAAGATCTGTGCTGGACTGACTACCTGCAAGATGATGTCCTCTGTTCTGAGCCCTTTCTTTTTAAGATGGTCACTGACAAGCTAGAGAGTATCCACAGATAGATGGCAAATATGGGGAAAAGGAAGTCAAAATAATGTTATTTGAAAAAGGAGGAAATGAAATTTAAGGGAACAAAATAATTGTCTTCAAATATCTGAAGAATTGTTATCAGGCTCCAGAAAGCAAACAAAGACTAATGCATGGCAATGCAGGAGACACAGATTGTGGCTCTACTCTAAAACCTTCCAACAGACTTGATTTTCTGGGTATTTTACTACCCACTCCAGGATATCTCTGTTCATATACCTGAAGGTTCTTCAGCACAGGGTCTAAACCTCTGGCCCTTTTGCCTTAGAATCTCTAAAATCTAGGCTTTTCCTACATGAAAGTTGGTCAGAGGGTAATATTCATTAGAATCAAGTGCGAGAACAAGGTACCACAAACTAATTACTATTTTAGAGATGAATGCCACTAACCTTTAATATATTTTAAGCTATGGGTTTGTATCAAAGTTTATGAAAGGTAAAAAGAAAGATTTAAAATGTAAATCTAAAGTAGTTCAGTCTTTAAACGCAAAGGCAATGCAACATTCATTACTTTTGAACTAAAATCAGCTTTTATAGTAGTTAAACAAAAAGCTTCAAAAACTATGAGGAATTCTGTGAGGGAGAGTAGCCACTGTGACTACTTGCAGATGGCCTGCTGTGTTTGTGATTTAGTTAAATACATTTCTCCTATTTAAAATGAAATTATCTTTTCTCAGTTTGCTTAGTTCTTCAAAAGGATCTTTGAAACACTAGGAAATAAACAGAAGTGGTTCTTCAGCTGCTGCTTTCTGAAATAACTATGTAGAAAAGACCTACAAAAAGACTATTTTCCTTTCCCTCTCAGGAGAATACTATGGGGTTAGGATTACACAGGTAGAAGTTCTGGGAGTGAAAATTTGTCACACAGTCATTTCAGATTTAGGATTCCAGCACTTTTCTTCTTCTTACACATATTACAAGTAAAGTAGATATTCTCCATCTAAATTAATCACTAGTAACTTATATGGATAATTCTATGAGCTCGAAAGAGCCAGCCTTGATATCTACAAGATGGGGCAGACATTTCCTCTGGTCTTAACTTGATATCTGCCTCTTCCAGGCTTCCAAAGACCTACACCTACTGGTTATAATTAGTGGTGCTTCCAGCTTCTGATTTTCTCCCCAGAACTGTCTGAATCATCAGTCCAGATTGATCTTGAGAACAGAAGCTGGGGCTCTTTAGTTCTTTAGGGTAGTACTTCCTGATTCTGTTTTCTTCCAATTCTTTGGATTTTTTTTATTCTGCAGATGCTGAGTTTGTGTGTGAACGGACACTGAAATATTTTCTGGGAATTGCAGGAGGAAAATGGGTAGTTAGCTATTTCTGTAAGTATAATAGAATTTCTCCCCTCCTCCTTTTAACGCCTCAAAATTGCATTTTTACATTTAACATTTTAACACCTAAAGTTTATGCTGATGCTGAATCTGATTTACCCAAAGGGCTTTCATGGTAACACAAAACTAGCTTTATCTTTAATGCATATCACTTTGTTCAGATAAGCTGGTGATGTTGGGAAAATGGATTTCTTTTATAACTAATAGGACCTAATCTGCTCCTATCGATGTTAGCATATGAACTAGAAATTTATTTAATAGTAGGCAGAAATCCATGTATAGCAGGCACTTTTATAATCTTTAAGCATCAACTGTGTCTCTAGAAATCTCTGCTGCAAGCCTTATTAAAGAACTGTGTCTTCAGAGGGAGAGAACCCTTTCTTCTTGTTTTTCTGTTTTTTGTTTTTTGTTTTGGTTTGTTTTTTTTTTTGCTTAGTCATTGAACTCCGCATCTTCATGAAAGGAGAATCTTCTTCTCCTCTATGTGACCTGACTTTTCTGTGATCTCTTTAGGGGTGACCCAATCTATTAAAGAAAGAAAAATACTGGATGAGGTAGGTACTTGATGTTACAAACTAATCAGAGACACTTAGTGCCATTCAGTCACAGTCTTTAAAAATATATCTGCTTCCTTCCATCAGTGTACCACTTTCCATGAATTTTCCTTGACAACAGGGATCATCAAGAGAGAAGCACAGCAGACCAGGAAATTCTGTGTTTTCATTCATTTGTTCTAGGTGTCAAAAGAAAGTCTTGGAGAGGAAGGGAGAGAAATTTATAAAATAAAGAAAGGCTCATAGAGATAAGAAATGGGTCCTCTGCCTCTTGAATGTGTACACTGTTATAGAAAATTAGCCATTGACTGTTAAAGAAAAAGGCTTCATGTTAATATGCAAATATTTCTGTTTAGAAATCAGATTCCTTCAGAGACATGTTGCTCTTTATGATACTGAGAAGAGTGAGAGGTAAATAAGACGGAGTGTGGGAGGAAAAATAATTTTAGAACAACCAAGAGGTTTTGGTGACAATAGATCAAGGAAAATAAAATTGGTGAAAGCAGTTTTAAACTATTGTGAGGCATTCAGTATAGTCACAATTAATTAAATGGCATTTTTCTTGGTTTTAACTTCATTCAGTGACCATTTATTGGCAGATTACTATGTGTCAGGTATGAGAATATGACAGTAAACAAGACTGACCAAGTCCTTGCTCTGGAATGATTTATGTTCTAGTGAGGAGAGATACACAATAAATAAAGATGAATTTAAGATTCCAAAAAAATGCTATGAAGAACCACAGATTATCAGTTGTCTGGGGATAGGGATTGACTGCTTCAGTTAAGGAGGCTACGTAAGGTCTTTCTGAAAAGATTGAACTGAGACCTAAATTACAAAAATTGTCCTTGAAAAATGCAGGGACAAGTGTTATAGGCAGATGAACAAAAAGCATCAAGGCCTTGAGATGTGACCTTTATTATTTTAAAGAAAAATAGACCAGTGTAGCTGGAGAGTAGTGACTGGTCAATTATGTGTAGGGGGCAAGTGTTAGAGAAGGGGTAAGAGAACATCATAGACAGGAGCCTGATCAGGTAAGATTTGGTGTTAAGCCATAGTAAGGAATTCAAGTTTTATTCTTAGGATAATTGAAGCATGGAGATGGCAAGAAAAGATGGGTTTGGATGTATGTGGGGGTAGAACTTGCTAGTGGATTAAATTTGGAGGATAAAGAGAAATCAAGGAGATAATTCTTGGGTTTTGGGCCTGAACAATGGAGTAGATATTAGTAATATTAAATTAGATGAGAAGACATGAGCGGGGAGCACACTGAGCCGAGGGAGGTCAGGAGGAAGGAATGGGATTAGGAGCTCTGTTTTAGATTAGTGGATTTTGAGATGTAAACTAGGCATATGGGTAGAGAGATTAAGTGAGCAGCTGGACACATTGTAAGAAGCTCCAGGGTGCAATCAGAACTCTAAATATGAGTCATCTTAAATAAATGACAAACTTATTACTAAATTCTTTTCATTCATGTGACTAGAAAATGTTAGTTGTTCTTTCCCTTAATAATAGCCTGTGGTTACACTCTCGCTTTATTATTATCCATAATATTCTTAGCAATGCTTGTGGTCTTCCCAACAATCTGAGTCTGAGTCAGAATTGTTTCCAAGCATTCTTCCCCAAATTTCCCCCCAAAACTCTAAACTCCCTAGTCTCATTATTATTTATTCTCTTATCCTTGACCAGTCAAAATAATGATTATGAAAAATCTTTTAACTTTTCTTCCATGTATTAAATATATATTTTATCATTTTGGCTATATAAATTTCTCAGTGGAAATCTGAAAAGACCTTATATCTTTTACATAGAAATATACAATTGATTTAAGAGCTAGGGAATTCCCCAGTTATCTTTATAACAGCAGAGTATTAGCAGTTTAATCTAAATGCTAAGTGAATGTTTTAAGAGGAGATAGACGTTGAAAATTAAAATACATTAAGTCCCAGTGAGGTGAAAAGCCAATTGTTAATTTCTACATACAAAGATTTGCTCCAGTGAGTTCATTTCAGCAGCTGGGATGGTGGTCATTTCATCTAGTTCACCAAAAAGAATAATTTTTATTTATTTACTGATTTTTGGTCAAAATTGACTTTTGATTCTGAATGCCTTAAATGAATGTGTCTGCTTCACTTCCACTGAGGAAGGTATTTCTTTCTGTGATCCCAGTGGTTTGGGTTTGGTTTCTTTCAGTGTGATTTTGAAGTCAGAGGAGATGTGGTCAATGGCAGAAACCACCAAGGCCCAAAGCGAGCAAGAGAATCTCAGGAGAGAAAGGTAAAACGCCCTACCTTGTGCTGACAGAAACCCCATCCCACAACTACCAGCTGCCTTGGTGGATATGGTCTTCATCTGGTAATGTGTGTTTTGTGTGTGCTACGAGAGCACTGGAGCAGCACTTCCAGAGATTATTTTCATTCTCTCAGCCCAACAAGGCAAATTAGTATTGTTTCTGCTTTTTAAAATTTTTTCATTTATGTATTTTTTGGCTTACTTAAGGGTTGAACCAAGGACCTCACACATATTTTGCAAGTGCTCTACCATAGGTTGCACCCCCAGCACATTTTTAATTTTTTTATTTTAAGACAAGGTCTCGGTAAATTACACAGGCTACCTCTGGCCTCGAACTTGTGATCCTCCTGCCTCAACCTCCCAAGTTTAATCTCCCAAATTTAATCACTAGGATTAAAGGCATATACTACCATGCCTGACCTCTTTATGCATGATGAGTGAGAGGACTTAGGGGTTTAGAGTGGCTTCATAATTTGGATTCCAGTCTGGAGTTCATATCTCAGCTGGTAAATGTCAAAGCTAAGATTTTAAATGGATATGAATCTAAACCTTGGCTCTTTGCACTTCACTATGGTGTTTTTTCTCTAAAGCAGTATAATAAGTGCTGAGCAGGGTGTACATAATGCTATCTGTGGAAGCATAGAAGAGAAACTCATAATCAACAATAGGTGACATGTATATAATATTCACTACATTCAGGGACTGCTTTAAATGCTAGACCATATTTTAAATAATAATTTTACAACAACCCTATGAAGTGTGTACCATTATTACCTATCTCACATATGAGAAAATTGAGGCTCAAAGAGGTTAAATAAGTTGCCCAAGGTCACATAACTAGTGAGTGATATAATTAGAAGTTGAACTCAGGCAGTCTAGGTCTAAGTCTGAACTCTTAACAATAGTATTATGGTTTTGCAAAGTTATGAGAAACCTTCACAGGAGAAAAGTAGATTATTCTAACAACTTTACAGATAAGGCTCAGGAGACTCACTGAATTTTTCAGATCATATTGTAACAGTTGATAGTGCCAGAGCTGTGTCGTCCTCACAGGGGAAGGCCATGCAAGATTTCACACCTGCCTGTCAGGCTTGAGCCAGCCCCTTTCTCAGGTTACTGACTAAGTGCTTGTGTTTCTTAGTTTGCTTTTCTTTTTTAAATGTGCACTGTCAGGCATTTCAGAACATCCCCATACAGAGCACCTTCTGTCTCTTTACAGAAACTTGAGAGGGAACCAGTAGAAATGGTTCTCTCAGGAAGGCTTCTTCGGGAGATGATCACAAATCAAGCTTGGAGGTCTGAGTCTTTGGGGTCAGCCCATCCTAACCATCTGAGCCTATCAAGTAACTTCCAGATGCCAAGAAAAACTGTTTGCCCTATTTCTGTTTCTGCCTTCACCCCAGGGGAGCTCCAACTGAGCTGACCATTTGTATTTATCCTGCTGGATGTCAGGCAGAATTAGCACTAAGATCCTTCCCTCCTCAAAGGAAATCCCAGTGCTTTGGGATTTTTCTTTCTTTCTTTTTTTTTTTGTTTTTTTTTTGTTTTTTGTTTTTTGGTACTTTTTTGAGACAAGGTCTCACTGAATTACGCAGACTGCCCCCTCTGGTCTCCAACTTGCAATCCTCTTGCCTATTCCTCCCAAACTGCTGGGATTACAGGCATGCGCCACCATGCCTGGCTCAGGATTTTTCTTGCATTCAGGATGGCAATGATGGAAAGTACCTGGTCAAAATATTGACATTCTGAAGATAGTAAATGTTACCATAATATTTTCATGTAGAAGAGAAATGTATTTGTAGCGGTGAAGCTTCAAATTTTTAACCTCATAAGTAGACATTCTCATCAGTGAGTGTCAGCCTGGGTATAAAAATCCCTAATCTTTTGTACTTTTTATGGCAACATTTGGGTCCAGCTGGCTTTTGGGGAGAACTTTTAGCATTATGATCATCCAGGTCTTGTCAACAAATTGGGGATGCATTTTATGCAAACAAATAAGGAGAATGGCACAGGTGGAAGCTGTCACTTAAAACAGAAATAGACTTGTCCTACTGTCCTTTCTTTCTCCTCTGGCTGTAAAGTGTGTGGAGTGAAGAGTGGGGTACCATTTCCTATAAGGCCTTCTGTGTGTTTTTGTCTTCTTGATTTTTCTCTATCTCATCTCTTTGAGGCCAGGTGAACTTTAGGCCTAGGCAGCTTTTTTTTTAGTTGACTGGAAAAGTAGGAAGAGAGGCAAGAGAATGAAAATTACTCAAAATGATATATAAATGTATATCCATCCAAGCTGGGCATGGTGATAGACATCTCTAATCCCAGCACTTGGAAGACTGAGGTGGGGGATCATGAGTTCAAAGGCAACCTGGGCCACATAGTGAAACCCTGCCTCAAAATATATATACCAATTTTTTAACCCAACTGACACAAATTTAAATTTCTTTTAAATGGTCCTTTCCTAAGAACCTGGGCCCATATATGTGTGAGAATTTGTACTGTCCAAGCCACCAGCTGAGAGAGTGGCAGGTCAACAAAAAAAAAGGAAAACCATCCACTAGATGTATTGACACAGTGTCTGCAACCATGGGCTTACACATAAATAAGATCGTGTGCCTGGCACAGAATCGAGGAATGTTTCGATCTGCTGTACATAAGGTCACTATGAGTCGGACTCGACTTGATGGCACCTAACAATAATAATAGGCCACCAACTACATAGAATTGTTTAGATATCATGTAAAATATGAAGTTTAAGCTGGGTGCCATGCCGCACGCCTGTAATCCCAGCAACTTGGGAGGCTGAGGCAGGAGGATTATGAGTTTTAGGCCAGAGGCATCCTGTGCAACTTAACAAGACCCTGTTTCAAAATTAAAAATAAAAACAGGGCTGGGAGTTTCAGCTCACTGGTAGAGCACTTCCCTAGTATTAATGAGAGCCTAGGTTCAACCTTGAACAAGGGAAACAGGAAAATAATTGATGCTTTGAATTATGGTACTGGAGATGACTATTGAATATACCATGAACTGCCAAAAGAACCAACAGATCTGTCCTAGAAGAAGTACAACCAGAGTGCTCCTTGGAAGCAAGGATGGTCAGACTGCGTCTTTCAAGTGCTCAACCACATTTCAGGTGCTCAACAACCACATATGACTTGTGGCTACTTTACTAGAGCAGATCTAGAGAGTTTCCAATATCATATAAACTTCTTTAGGCAGTGTTGCCTAAAGTAAGTAGAAGTTCCCCTAGGAGGTGCATGTGATCTTTGTCTTCAGGAAACCAGGCAGTCAGACTAGCTCAGTGAGGTGAGGCAGAACCAGACTTCACTCTGCCTAGGTTGCCTGAAGATGCAGTGGCTATTCTCAGAGCAGTATGAAGGAAGGAAGAGATGTTTGGGGAACAGAAGAAAATCAGAAGAGAAGCCAAGCATGGTGGCACATGCTTGTAATCCCTGCAACTTGAGAGGCAGAGGCAGGAGGATTGCAAGTTTGAGGCCAGAGGCAGCCTGAATAACTTAGCAAGACTCTAACTTAAAAACCCAGTGGTGGAGCACTTTGCAAAATATGTGCAAGGCCATGGGTTCAATCCCCAAGTACCACCAAAAAAAGAAAAAAGGAGCATGTACATATAAATAAACATAGACTGCTCTGCTGATTGGGGTCATGGCTAGTATTGATGTACCAAGTCTAGATAAACATCACACTACAACCAATAACTTTGAATTTCTTGCCATCCAAACCTTTTATTAAACATAAAGAAGGTCTGGCAGGAGAAGGATGTAGCAATCCACTCCCAAAGCAATCCCCAAACAATCAGCCATTGAAAATCCTATAAGGGTCAGATGCAACTTGATAGTATGACCCTGTTTCAAGAAACAAACAAATAAAAAGTTTTACATCCATCAGTGTTCTCTGCATTGGACTGATTGTGTCTGGGGAGTAGCAGCAGAAATTGCTGGGTGGTAAAGAAAATCTCTTTTTAGGAGTCTCTGTATTTTTCAAAAAAGCCCATACTCAGTTACAATTATATTTATACCCACCCCCCATCAATCCCTCTTTCTCTTCTTCTCCTTGTAGATCTTTAGAGGCTTAGAAATCTGTTGCTATGGGCCGTTTACCAACATGCCTACAGGTAAGAGCCTGGGAGAACTGCAGAGTTGCAATGCCAGCCTTTCTCTTATAATGGAATGGTATATGCAAGATCTTTCTATGGGGGTCCTTCTATTGTATTTTTCTACCACCTTCCAAACAAATCGCATCTAAATATCCTATGGCAAAAAGCTAGGCCTTGTGCCCTTCTCAAGTACATAAGAACAGTGAAGAGTTAGAATTTAGGTCACTGTATTTTGCACTCAAGTAGGGTAGAGCTGCTGTTATTGTTCAGTTGGACTAAGAAAGGGGCGGCAATAAGAAATTACAGAGCAGATACCAGGAGTTTATAAATGTCAAGAAAGAGTTCTGCTCTTCCTAAATCATCTTCATTTAATACAGAGAAGAAAACATAGCAGCTGCATAAGCCCTGTGGGCCTGGGGCCACACCAAAGCCCAGAGCAGAAGAAGACTTTTTTTTTTTTTTTTTTTTTGGTACTGGGGGGTTGAACCTAGGGCCTCGCGCTTCCATGCTCTGCAAGTGCTGGACCACTGAGCTGCACCCTCAGCCCATTTTTTTACTTTTTTGAGACAGGGTCCCGCTAAGTTACGCAGACTGCCTCTGGCAATCCTCCTGCCTCCACCTCCCGAGCCGCTGTGACTATAGGCATGTGCCACCATGCCCGGTTTCGAAGAAGACTCTTGATGAATATTTTCTAATTAAATCTGATATTGAATATGATGTTACAATTAAGACTGCTGTAAGGCTTGTCAACTCTGTTGTTTTGTTGCACTAGGGCCTCTGTGTCTGTGTCTGTCTGTGTGTGTGTGTGTAGTTTTGGTTCCTTTTTTCAAAACAAAGGCTACCCACCTTTTTGTGGCCTCCTGTATCCCACTTCATCCCCCGGGCCTTGGGTCTTCTGAGAGGAAAGCCTTACCATGTAGTCACAGGCAAAAGAGTGACAGCAAGAGAGCCTGGCAGTGTAATTTTGTTCCCTTGTTCTTTACTGGTGATTGATTGGATTTTTATGAAATTTTTAAGTGCCACTGAAGGATTTCTCTGTGTTTTTATTCTTTGGTATACTGAAAACCAAGGTCTCTGGCAGGTATCACTTTTGGGAAGATAAGTTAGTGAACCTCAGTTCAGTGAGAAAGACAGGATCACCTCAGTGATTCCCCAAATATGAGCTGATAGGAAAGAGCAACATCTGTGGATGCCTTGAAGAGGAACCCAGAAAATACCCATTGGTCAGTTCTGCTGACTTTCCAGGTGCAAATCAAACATCTCTGCAATCTCTTCTAATTTTTATTCCCTAGAGCATGTGAATTCCAGCTCAGCATGTGGCCCTTCTCACTGATATTCTTAGTCCCTGCCCAGAATGATGTGTATTTTTTTCCACTGGATGAATTATCTTCCCATCTCTTGACATTTACAGTAATTACCAAGTATGGTGCTCTCAGTGGCCTTGATTATCAATTACCAGCACAGAATTAGAATGCAGGGAGGGAAAAAAAAGGGAGGAAAAGAAGTTGAGTCCTTTTCCACATAGTATCTTACCTAGCAATTTAGCAAATTAATGAAAATTAGATCTTAGATTTTTTTTTTCCAAAATGTTGTATTTTGTCATGAAACCTTATCTAACAAATGGCCTTATGGAGACTGATAACCAGAGTAGGTAGCAGCCTATCAGTGACACATTGACTTAGAATCCATACTAATTTTAAGGCCTTTCTGTTCTTTGGAGCAGAGAAACAGGAGCTCTTCCACTGAGAAGTCTTCCTGAATCATTTCAGGGGAGGATGTGGTAGAGGGCACAGGCTATGTATATGATCACTGTGGTGATTGTAAGTCTGACTGTCCTGTATAGATCAACTGGAGTGGATGCTGCAGCTGTGTGGGGCTTCTGTGGTGAAGGAACTTTCGTCACTTGCCCTTGGCACAGTAAGTATTTGTAGTCTGTCAGAGAGAAGGCTCAATATTCTCTCCTGCAACTGAGCAAGTCCCAAAATGTAGCCTCAGCAGCCTTCTCCAATCATGACCCTGTGTCAGAAGACTCCATCTGTGAGAGATGAATAAGGCCTTGGGACTACAAGTATTTAATGTACTGAAGAGAGGCCTTTCCCCTTTTCTTTTTTTGTCATGTGCTCCTGCCCCCTATTTTCTGTTGCTTTCCCCAGCATAGTTTGTTTAGCAAACTAAGAGCAGTGAGGTAACTCTTCCAGAAGTCCTGCCCTGACACCCTTAATACTTTCTTTCCTGGGGATGCAGGGTGCTCAACCAATTGTGGTTATACAACCAGATGCCTGGACTGAGGACAATGGCTGCCATGGTAAGGTTCCTGCATGCATCTATGTTATATGTGTCCTGTTGAGTGGGTTTGGTTCACCACTCATTACCTGGTGCTTGAGTACCACAGTTCTCAGCCCATTTTAAATACTTTTTTCCCCCCCAGTACTGGGAGTGTTGAACCCAGGGCCTCTCACATACTTTGCAAGCACTCTACCACTCAGCTGCACCTGCAGCACCCCTCCCTTCTTAGAAATTTTTTGTTTTTAATCTTGAGACAGCATCTCACTAAGTTACATAGGCTGCCTCTGGCCTTGAACATGTGATCCTCCTGCTTTTGCCTCTGAATCTCTGGGATTACAAGCATGTGCCACACACTGAGCTATCTTAAATACTCATTGAATGAATAAATGGCTAAAATGTCTTTTTAACATTCTTCTAATTGTTTTGTATTATAAAAGTAGTACATGAACTTTTTACATGGAGAATTTTTAAAATATGAATGTTTATCATAGAAAATATAAGGGTGGTGCAGGCCTGTAATCATAGCACAGGAGGCTGAGGCAGAAGAATTACAAGTTTGAGGACAACCTGTACCACATAGCAAGTTCCATTCCAGCCTGGGGTATGTCATAAGATCCTCTCAAAAAACAACAAAAAAGAAAAAAGAAGAAAATATAATGTAGCACAAAAACAATAAAATAATCAGCTGGCGATGTAGCTCAGTGGTCGAGCACTTGCCTAGTATGCATGAGGCCCTGGGTTCCAACCCCAGCACCACAAAAATAATATATTAATTAACTAATTAATAACAGTATTCAGACCACTTGGAGATGGCCACCATAAAATTCTTCCAGACATGTGTATGTTTATGTATACATGTGTATTTTGCACAAATGTGATCATGCTTATCAACCTATTTTGTTTTTTCACTTAACGATATTTTTCCACATCATTAAATTGCAGTGCTATTTTGCTGTCTCTGGTGGCTTTTCCTTTAACAGATTAAAGAGCATATTAATGCAGTTACCAGAGGCTAGGCTTTCACCAGCAGTTACTCCTCAGGCTTCTAACTAAGGTCCAATGTCCTGAAGCATTCCTTAAGAGCAGCAATTTGGCTTCTACCCAGTTAATCCTGAAAACTCACATAATCAGGTTCTTGGAGTAAATTGATCTGAGTCTGGGATAGTGAATCGACACTAATCTCTGTTTGTGTTCTGTCCCCAGCAATTGGGCAGATATGTGAGGCACCTGTGGTAACCCGGGAATGGGTGTTGGACAGCATAGCCCTCTACCAGTGTCAGGATCTGGACACCTACCTGATACCGCAGATCCCCCACAGCCTTGATTATAGCCAGCCACATATCTGAAGCCACAAGACCCCAAGGATGAGCTTAAATGGCTTTTACAGGCCCAAGGAGCACCTGTCACTCTTGAGTCCTTTCACAGTCCTGATTACTAAATATTTTATGTACATCCACCTGAAAAAACTTCTGTTTATGTGAGGGTCCCTTAAAGATTTTCTGCTTCAAATCTCCCTTTAAAACCTCCCATGAGCACAAAATTGTGGTAATTTTTCACCTGAGAAAAATGTAAAACCACTTAAATCCCACCAATTGAGCAAGATGCTGATTCATTATTTATTGTTCCTGTAACTAGGGCTCTTCGCTTAGAGCTGGAGGCACAGAGTGGCTTGGTCTCCCTAAGTTTGTTTCTCTAAAATCCTGTGTTCCTAAAGGTCAAGAGCCAGGGCCTTCAGTAGAAGGAGACTGCATGGGATCTGTGATGTGACTTAAAATCAGAACTGTCTGCAAGGCCCTAGGTTTGATGCCCAGTATCTCACACATACACAGATGCAATTCGCAGTCTTTGGTTAGCTCTCAGATGTTGGAGTAGAGTGTGGGGAAGGAAATTCAGAGGCAGATAATGGATATGAATATGAAACCTCAGGATTATTTAGAGATTTCTGAAAATCTAGGCTGTAGACACTTGATTACCAAAGAATGTGCTCTGAAATGGCAGAAAATTTTCAAGAACCAATGTCCAAAGAGAATATTCTAATTCCACATTAGGAATAAATAAAATGTTTATTGTAGCCATAGTATATAATCCATTCCTCTAAAAATATAAGATCTCTGATATGAATATTTTATGTCTATAAAATAACAGATCCCACCAGGAAAGGAACTATTGCTTTCTTTAAGGTAATTTTTTTTCCCTTTGCCCCCTATTGCTGAAATGTACTGCTTCATAAATAATTTTGCTTGCTGAAGGAAGAGAAAGTGTTTTTCATAAACTCATTATCTGGGACTGTTATAGCTGTTGGAGGGACTAGGTCTTCCCCAGCCCCCCAGTGTGCCAGGGCAGTGCAGACTTGATTGTACAAAATATGTTTTGTAAATGTTGTGCTGTTAATACTGCAAATAAAGTTGGGAGCAAACACTTCCACCAAGAATGACTGTTCTTGAGACCCAGCTGCAGACTTTCTTAGTCTTCTCACTGTGCTCCAGGCTTCTCATCCATAAAATGGGCCAAGAATAGCATCTATCTCCTAGGGTTACTGAGTCAGTTTAAACATTTTGTGTTTTCTTTTTTCTTTCTTTCTTTCTTTCTTTCTTTCTTTTTTTTTTTGGGGGGGGGTGGGTGGATACTGGGGTTTGAACTGAGACTTGCACTTGCATGCTTTGCAAGAGCTGTACCACTGAGCTGCATCCTCAGCCTATTTTTTTACTTTTTGAGACAGGGTCTCGCTAAATTACGCAGACTGCCTCTGGTCTGGAACTTGCGATCCTCCTGCCTCCGCCTCCCAAACCGCAGGGATTACGGGTGTGCACTACTATGCCCGGCTAATATTTTGTGTTTTCTATTTTTGCTATAACAAATTGTCACAAAGTTGGTTTGCATCCCATCATTCAGCTTTCCAATTACATCAATCATGACCCCAGGAAAGAAAGCATTGATTCAAGTTCTTAAGGGGATTTTGAGGGAGGAATGGGTTGTAAAGGGGCCTAGTACTTACTTCTTTTAGGGCCATGGTGGGAAACAGTAAAGACAGCTCCATGTCAGGTAAAGAGACTTATGGGACTGGATCATGGATACCATTTCCACTCCCATCCAGTCTCGCAGCTTCTAACTTTTCTGTTGTTAAAACCTTCCAGTTCAAGCTGGGTGTCATGGTACACAACTGTTATCTCAGGACTGGGGAGGCAGAAGCAAGAGGACTGGAAGGTCAAGGTCCACCTAAGCTACATAGCAAGTTCCAGGTCAATCTCAGCTACATAGTAAGTTCCAGGTCAATCTCAGCTACATAGTGGGACCATCTCAACAACAACAAAAACCCCAAGCTGGGCACCTTGGCTCACGCTTGTAATCTCAGCAACTCGGGAGGCTAAGGTAGGAAGATCACAAAATCCAGGCCAGAGTCAACCTGTGCAATTTAATGAGACCCTGTATCAAAATTTTTAAAAGTGGGGCTGGGGGTTCAACTCACTGGTACAGCACTTGCTTAGCATACATGAGGCTCTGGGTTCAAACACACACACACACACACACACACACACATACACACACACACACACACACGGTACTGCAAAAAAAAATAAACAAAAACATTCAAGTAGCTTTATCTGCAGCAGACCTGTGTCAGCTGTCTGTCTTCCTGCCAAGGAGTCGATGAGTCTCAGTATTAATGGTAAAGTCAGGCAAGAAGCAAGCAGAAGTGCTATTGGCCCAGTGTTCTGTCCCACAGTGTCATTTTCAGGGACCAGTCATGACTCACTGGGCCTTGGAGATGAGCCAGCCTCAAGTTCTTCCAACAAATGTATACCCCATCTGATTCAAGCTTTGTATAACCTTTTCTGAAAGCCAATTTCTGGCCTCATGATGTTTGGCTTAGTTTAAGAGTCCTGTCTGATAATGGAGTAAATCTACGTGTTTCTTTGACATTTGACTTTAAGATATCCTCCCACTTTTTGAGCCCACGATCTCTAGCCCTCTGGGCACAGAAGCACTTGGGAACTAGTTCCTGTACTCTCTTTTATTTCATTTCATAAACTACAAAGAAGCTAGAAAGGAAGCAGGAGGATTATCAAGCAGGCATAGGGAGGGGGCCTAGAGAAGAGCTCTGGCAGATTATCTCCCTCCTAAAAAAATTCAACCAGAATCATCAACAAAGTATCTGCTCAAAAACATGCAAGAGAAAAAAAGGAACCAGTGTTGGGGTGGTTGGAGCAGAAGGAGCCAAGCTGTCTAGAATGTATCCCAGGAAGGCTGCAGGGAGCAGATAAGAACAGCCCTAAAAGGTGGCACCCAGAGAAGGGCAGGATGAGGGGGAACTGCATATCTACTCAAACTGGAGAGAATGGGCCTGCTACCAAGGGAATGTGGCCCTTATCAGAGGCCTCTGCACCCTACTTCAGTGATGCTTATTGCTGGCAAACAGCCTATAAATCTGCCTGTAACAAGGAGAAAATTATAGATTAATCTGGGAAGGTAGAAAATTTAGGGGAACTGGAAATAGCCAGTTTCTGCAGAGAGCATGGATTCGGAGCTGATCCTCGTGGGGTAGTGGGGCACATTCCTGTAGTTCCAGCATTTGGGAGACAGACACAGAAGGATTATGAGTTTGAAGGCAGCCTGGGCTATACAGTGAGACACTTCCTCAAAAAAACAAAAAACAATTTGCCGCTCTTCAACGGTCAGAGAACCTGAGCAATTGCTGGAGTGGCTAGAAGGAATTAGAAGGCTGGAGGGATTCCCCCAACGTTACAGTGACTGGGGAACATGAATTTTGAAGACCTAATTTCCAGGACCAAAATATGGCATTTTGACGTCCAGCTTAGGGAAGTGGTTCTTAAAGTACAACCCCTTGATGGAGACCTTGGGGAGGGGGCAACGGCATCACCTAGGAACTTGAAGATGTGCAGACTCCAGGGCCTCACCCAGACCTACTAAATCAGAAACTCTGGGGGTGGGGCCTGAAAACCTGTGATTGTGCAACCAGCTCAAGTCTGAGAACCACAAGATGAGTATAAGGAACTGCCAATTGGTATAAAATGTTACGAACGGTCTCTTCTTTTGTCTCTAGGAGAGGTGAACCTTGGGCCTATTAAGAATAAATAAGGTCTGTAGGCTAGTAAATTCTTATCTATAAGGATGCAGCAACTGGCTTCAGTTAACTCCAAAATGGGCCTTTAAACAAATACAAAGTAAAGGACGAAGATTAAATTATATTAGCCACCTAGGAGCAGAAGGGCCAAACGGCTTTAAAAAAAAAAAAAACAGCTAGAGGTTTAGAAGGTTTTATTAATATTTAAATTGCAGTGAAACCACAGCTGCAGCCTTTGACTCCAGCATAGAGATATGCAAATGTGGCTTTCAAAAGCAAGGCAATTTCAGACAGCCCTCAAGGTAACAAGAACAAGTAAAACAAATGATTTTGTAATTTATCTTTATTGACTGATGGAGCACAAGGCATGGACAGCCTATACCCTGTAAGAGTCAGCAATAACTGAATTCTCAAAGGGGAGCAAAGGAAGCCAGTCTAGAGGGAGAAATGCAGGCAGACCCATAGAATGGTAACCTCAAGGACCCAAGGAGGACAAAACAGAAGAATGTCTATGGGAAGAGATGATGACTAAGTTAAAAGGGAAGGAAGATAGAAACTTAGCCCTGTGTTCTGTAGACCATCTGATCCTGACAGCTCTCAGGAGCAACAATAGTGATAGTCATCAGTGACTACCATTTTCCACACTCTAAGTGCCATGCACTATTCCCCACATACAAATGAAGAAAATGAAGCTCTGGGAGGTCAAACAACTTGCCCTGGGTCACACAACAAAAGGAAGGGGCAGAGCCCAGATTTAAACAAAGACTTGTGAAGCAAAAAGCTTATTTTCTTTCCAATGCATCATGATGTGAACCAGGGGGCAGTGAACAATAAGGTTAGTGATTGAAAGATTATGTGCTCAGTAGCCTCTGTTGTGTGTATGTATGTGTGAGTGTATATGTATGTGTGAGTGTGTAGTTGTGGAAGAGTGTGAAAGAATCCATTTCTGGCCTTCAAATTTCTTACAATTTAATGGAGGAGACAAGAAAGCCACAAAAGATCCTTACAGAATTCTGTTTCAGAGGCTCTTTAGGGGCTATGTGTTGGGGCCAGACTTTGCCCACCATAAGGAGACTTCTGGAGGAGGCATCTCAACTGGGCCTTGAGGCTCAGGTAGGATTTGACCAAGTGAAAAGGAAACCAGGAGATTCTATAAAGGCCAATGACAACTTCCAGCTGCTGGACAGGAGGAAAGATTACCCAATCCAGAAAGAAGAGATAGGAAAGTCCTCTAAGAATCATTTCTCCTACCTTTCCCACTACCCAATTTCCCCAAATCTTTCATGCCAAACCCAAACCTAACCTCTCCATGCTTTTCCTGATGATCCTTTCCAAGACACCCACTATCCCACATGCTGGGACACATAGATTTTTACTCATACTTTATTTCCTACTGGGTGAGTCCTGGTCTTCCTGCCATCTCTACAGGCCCAAATCCTGCCCAACCCCTCTCCACAAATCTTTCCCTAGGTTTTCTAGGCCAAGAGCTCTCCCTATGTAGCATACCCCGGAAGCTGGGCATGGTGGTGCATGCCTATAATCCCAGTAACTCAAGGCAGAGGCCGGAGGATTGCAAGTTTGAGGCCACAGGCAGCCTGAGTAACTTAGCAAGACGCTTTCTCAAGACAAAAAAATAAAAAATGGACTGGGGGTGAAGCCCAGTGTTAGAGCACTTGCAAAGTATGTGTGAGGCCCTGGGTTCAACTCCCAGGTGTCACAAAATAAATAAATAGAATACCCCAGAAGTTTTGCTTCATTTATGGTATTTTCTTCAACCAATAAATGTGCATGTTCTATCTTCTCTATTTGACTAGAAGGTGCTTCTTGTTAGGTGCCATCAAATTGTGTCTGACTCATAGTGACCCTCATAGGATTTTCAGTGGCTGATTATGTCGGGATTGCCACATCCTTCTCCCATTTTGGCGGTGCTGGGAATCAAACCCAGGACCTCAGAGACTGCAGAACAGCACTCTACCACCTAAGCTAAATCCCAGCCCAGAAGGTGTTTATAATTCTGTTATAACTGGGTTAGTGCCATGTTGTCTTTTTTCTTTATTTTTTGGGGGTGGTACTTGAGGGTTGAACCCTGGGGCCTCACACACACATACTTTGCAAGAACTCTAATAGTGGGCTGCACCCTTCACCCATTTTTTATTTTTGAGTCAAAGTCTTGATAAGCTAAATTATATAGGTTGCCTGTGGCCTTGAACTCAAGATCCTCCTGCCTCCACCTCCCTCTGGAGTTGCTGGGATTACAGGCATGAGCCACTAACTACATCCTGCTTCCATTTTGTCTTTATTATAATGCAGCTCTGTACCTGGCAGATGCCTTGTTAAGCACCCAATGAGTATTTGCTAAATTAATAAGTTAAATGAATTCCATGAAAAGAAAGGCCTAACTGCTTGGCTCTACCCTCAAGAACTTTGGAAAATCAGCCACATTCTTCCCTGGGGAGTGCTAATTTCCTTGAGGCCATCCCACTCATTTTTTAGGACCCTGATTTATTCTGAAGGCAATTTAAGGCATCTCCTGTTTTCCTCTTCTAATCCTGCTCCTATAGACAGCGTCCTTGGTTCTATTTTGCCTATCATGAAGCCAACCCCTTTGTGATTAATCAGACCAACAACCACCTAGACAGAACATCAGCTTGCCCTACCTATCAGTGAGGGCTTCTTCAGGCTGGACATTCAAGACAGACTCTTTTGCTCTTGCTAACAAAGTGATAATGATGTTCCTAATAATCTCTTTGCAATGTCAAAGCATAGCCTTTAGCACTCTCTTGCTAAAGATTGCTAACCACACTTTTTTGTGTGTGTGTGTGGTACTGGGAGTTGAACTCAAGGCCTTGCACTTGCATGCTTTGCAAGTGCTGGATCACCGAGCTGCACCCCCAGCCCAACATTTTACTTTTTCTGAGACAGGGTCTCACTAAATTACGCAGACTGCCTCCGGTCTCGAACTTGCGATCCTCCTGCTTCCACCTCCTGGGCTGCTGGGATTACAGGCATGTGCCACTGCACCTGGCTTGCTAACCACACTTTTCAGGTGATAAAATTGAGATCCAGGGATTTGTCAAAGGTTACTTCATGAGTTGGTGGCAGACCTGGAACTAACCAGCCCAGGAGTCCATATTCATTAGGGCATAGGTGGGAATGCATGCGTTGGACTGATTTTGGGAAAGGGAGCATAGACTCCAGTTGAGTGGGGTTAGAAATCTGGAAAAAGCCAAAGAAAGTGTGCAACTGTAAAGTTTTTTCTCTGTAGTGCTGAAGCAGTTGGCACTAGTTAATTCCAGAAGGTTTTTTGGATTAAAAAAAAAAAAAAAAACATTAAAAACATGTCCACATGTCCTAGATGAGGAAAAGGAGAAGGTGAATTGTACAGACACACAGGTAAGCAGATGCTTTGCCATCTTCCCTTGAAAACCACATGAAACCAAATGGCAGTATATTAGCAAGGTAAACTCATGTTAGATTTTAGAAGGGTATTCTTGGCTAGCAGGCTATTGTTAGGTGCCGTTGAGTCGGTATCCGACTCATGCTGACCCTCATAGGGTTTTCAATGGCTGACTGTTTCGGGATTGCCTTGGGAGTGGGTTGCCAGGCCCTTCTCCCGTTTTTTGTGGTGCTGGGAATTGAACTCGGGACCTCAGAGACTGCAGCGCAGCACTCTACCAACTGAGCTAAATCCCAGCTCAGCAGGCTATAGGACTCTGGAATAAGCTAGTCCATGTTCTAAGTAGATAGAAAATCTTCCCTTGGTAAACCCTGCCCCTTGTAAGGGGGAGGGCTGTCCTGAAGGCAAAAGGGTTGTGTGTTAAGGGGTGTTTCAGTGCCCTCTGCAGCCCCGAAGGTGAGAAGCCTGCTTGCTGGGATCATCCTCAATCCCACAGAGGCTCTGAAAGCCATGGAAACCAAGATCTGTGCAGGGTCACCTCTGATTTCTAACCAAATGCCAGAGAAATTGAGAGGAACAAAATCCCCAGGGAAATTCAGTTCCTAAAGATGTGACCCAAGGGCTGTGCTACCCAGGCAGTCATCTCCCCACCAAAGGCCAAGCATTCTCCCCCAGTGACATCCTAAAGCAAAGAGATTCATTATCCTCTCCACTCCAAGCCAGCTCTGGGTTTTTCCCAACCTTTACCCCAACTCCAGCCTCCCCCTCTCCAATCTGCTGAGGACTCAGCAGCTTCTGCCCCCCCTGAAGGCTGTGGGGAACTGACAGAAGGGAATAAAGCCTGAGACCACAGAGGTGGAGGTCACACCACTTTGTGAATGCACTAAATGCCACTGAATTGTATGCCTCACAATGGGAAATAATGTGATGTGAATTCCACTCAATTAAAAAAAAAAAAAAAAGCCCGCTGTGGTGGCCGCATGCCTGTAATCCCAATAACTCAGGAGGCAGAGGCAGGAAGATCGCAAATTCAAGAGGCAGTCTTCATAATTTAGCGAGACCCTGTCTCAAAAAGTAAAAAATGAGCTGGGGCTGCAGCTGTGTGGTACAGCACTTGCAAAACATGCAAGCATGAGGCCCTGGGTTCAACCCCCAGTACCCGCAAACAAAATTTTAAAAAAACACGGCACAGTAGTGCACACCTGTAATCCCAGTGACTTGGAAGGCTGAGCCAAAAGAATGGCAAATTCAAGGTCAGAGGCAGCTTGCCTAATTTAGTGAGACTGTCTCAAAAAAGTAAAAAATGGGCTGGGGGTGCAACTCAGTAGCACTGCACTAGTAAATCATGTGTGAAGTCCTGGGTTCTTGAGTTCAGCCCCCTAGTACTACCAAAACAACAACAACAACAAAAAGCTGTGTTTGGTCGGGGGAAAGGAACTGGGTCTGGCTCTAAGGTTTTGCAAGGTTCAGGGCTCCTTGCAGGGAGTGGCATAAACAACAACGTGACGTCCACACTGGACCTCCTCCTTCAGGACCAGATGGGAACTGGGGCTTGGGAGAAAGGCTCAAATAGGGCACGCCAAGCTGGCTAGGCCCGGAGAGAGGCACTCAGTGAATGCTTGGAAGCCACAGCCAGCAGCTCATTTGCATCATAAGTGATTGGCTTTCTCTGCTCGTCCCTCATTAGGACACAATGAACGGTTGTTTGCAGGCGCAGCAGATCATTTACTAAGGGAGAGAGAGACAGAGCACAAGTGACTGACGTGCCACAGCACTTGGGGGGAGCAGCCACTTCCCCTCCCCTGTGCTCTGCAGGCCACTGAGACTCTTGTTCTCACATGGTGAGAGGGGACTTTGGAGCGAAAGCCAACCCTCTCATTTGACAGTGGGGACCCAGGCACTAAGAGGGGATGTGAGACTTGCTTAAGGTCAGACAATGAGGTCAGGGCAGAATTGAGTCTTCCAGAATCAGGTGTAGATCCTAGACTCTTTCCCTAGAGATCACTTCACTCCCTGCAATACCTTCTCCCTTCCCCTGTCTGCTCTGCAGTTCTAGATCTCTGTGTTTCTCCTGTCCTGGGCTTTGGTTTCCACTGTCATCTCCTGAGCCTGTCTACCTAATCTCCTTTTTCTCTGTTTCTACCCCTGTGTCTTTTCCAGTCAGCCAGGATAATTACTAAACTTCTAGTTAACCCGTGCCCTAGCAAGGGTGCATCTGGCAGGACAGGAAGCAATTTGGAAAATGCCCCAGTGTGTTTTCGGGACAGGCAGGGAGAGATCAAATATGTATTGGGGCCTGTGATGGTAGGGTTTTGGGTTTGTTTTATTTATTTTTTTGTTTGTTTTATTTTGTTTTGAGACAGGGTCTGGCTATCTAGCCCAGGCTGGCCTTGAATTTGGGATCTTCCTGCCTCTGCCTTCCAAGCGCTGAGATTACAGTCATGTGGCACCACATTCACCTTGGAGTCTACTGCAAACCAGCCAGGAAGACAGCCCCATGACACATTTTATTTCATTTTTTCCTTTCAGCCTTACAAGGTAGATGTTCTTAGAGACAAGGAGAGAAGGCTAAGAGAGGTCAAGTAACTTAGGAAAGGGCACCTAGCTGGCAAAAATAGTAGCTGCCTGACTCCATAGCGACTGTTCTTCCACCAAACACCCCGGCATAAGGTCCAACTAAGGCAGGGGAGGGGCCTGGCTGATTCCAGGCTCAAGTGTTGCCCAACCTCACAGAAGGAGGCCACTACTTTATTGCTCTCTCCTAGGCAGCAACAGCTTCCCATCAGGACCTTCTCCTATTCTCTGTCTCCCACCTTCCTCTGAGTCCCTTCTATAGGATGGTGAAACCCAGAGATGCAAGCTTTCACTCCTAGGGGGATGGGGAGGTGGTGATCAAGACAGAGAAACTGGCAAACCAGACCATAGGGGTCTCCCTCCTGCTAGCACCCCTCCCTGTTCTCATCTGCCCCTCCCCTTTGTGAGTCAAAGCTGCCAATGTCTGGTCTGTTTCATTATGCTGTGGGGGACGGGAGAGTCTGAGGGTGACTGGGTGTCTGTGTGAGTGAACATAAGGCCTCCGGGTTCATTCTGACACTGAATGAAAAATTCACCAATTATTCGTCCAATCTCATTAATATGCAGACAGACATCTGTTATTTAGGAGTCAACAGCAGAGGCATTTTCTTGGGGGGAGGGGCACTTATGTACTTGTCTTTCTTGTCCATGGTTCTAGGGGGCTAGCTGCTTGGGACTCATCCCACCCCTCAAGATCTGGAACCTCCTCTCTTTCTGACCCTCATCACAGCCTTGAGGAAAGCAGGCAGGGGGTGACTAGAGATGGAGGGAGACCTGGGAACCCAGCTGGAAGGAGGCAGACAGAAGAGGAGCCAAAATGGTAAAGGAAACTACCAGAACAAAGAGCTGAACCCCTTCCTGGGGACAAGAGTGTAGAGTAGGGAGAGAGAGCTGTACCAGAACTGCCTGCCAGGGTCCTGGTGTCCACTGGAAAATTAAAGATATGACTTAGGAACATGACACACACCCCCACATCCCCATGTGCTTCCTAGGCCACAGGGGCCCCAGTGTAGCTGGGTGGGTTACTATGGTAACATGGGGTCCTCACTCAGAAGCTTCAGAAAGCTGCTGGGTTATGCCTGTAATCTTGGCACTTAGGGAAGCAGAGGCAGGAGAATCAGGAGTTTGAGGCCAGCCTGAGCTACCTTAGCAAGACCCTGTCTCAAAAACAAAACAAAACAAAACAGAGAAAGACTTCAGAAAAAGTAGGGAGGGGAGTTCAGAAAAATGAAGAGCAAAGGGAGTTACTAAAGCTTTAACTCCCAGAGTTCCATCTTCCTCCTCTTTAAGTTCCCAGCACCAAACACTCCTTCCAAGGAGCTTTCCTGATCCCCTGAGGCCCAGTTTAGAAGTTCTCAAGCCTGCACAGATGTCTTGGTTATAAAGATTGACATCAGCTCAGGCTCTGTCAAAGGGTCAAAACAGTTTTCACACATTCTTTCTGCTCTCTTCATCTGCCTCAACAGCAAGGTAGAGGTGATCGGCCCCTTTCCTTCGTATGAAAACTGAGCTTCAGCTGGCGTGGTGGCACATGCTTGTAATCTCAGTGACTCAGGAGGCAGAGGCAGGACGATTGTAAGTTTGAGGCCAGAGACAGCTGTGTAATTTAGCAAGACCCTCTATCAAGATAAAAAGGGGGGTTGGGTTGCAGCTCAGTGGTAGAGTTACTTCCAAAGGATGTGTGAGGCACTGAGCTCAGCCCCCTATTACTGCCCCCCCCAAAAAAAAAAGAAAAGAAAAAGAAAAGAAGAAAACTGGCTTTAGACAGGTGCTGGGCCTTGCCACAGGCTCCCTAGGGAGGAAGCAACCCAGGCCCTGGGACTTCTGTCTCCAAATCTTAGGCTGTTTTCCTGGCTATCCCTACCAGAACTGGAGTCATGGTGGGGGATCCTCATCAGTTGAAGTGTTTCACAGGTTAGTCTGAGTTCCCCGCTCCCTCTCAACAGACTGATTGCTGAGGTTAAGAAACATTGGCAGCATCACAGCATGAGTAGTTGTTTATTTCATTAAATTATTAATGAGGCTACATTTTCTCCCAAACGGATGTCTAATTTGTGGGGGAAACAGCTGCAGAGGAGGAAGCTGGGCCTGACTTTTGCGTCTGGGGTGGGGGAGGAGATAAGGTTCCCTCTTCCAGCCTGCATTGGCCTTTTTAGATCTAGAAACAGCTTCATTTCCTCATCCCATCCATTGGGGTCCTCAGCCTAGAGCCATAGTCTCTTCCCCGGAAATAAAACATCTGGCAACTCAGACTTGCTGAGGGGACCAAAATCCATTCCCAATGGTATGGAAATGTATTAGGGGTTCCTCCAGCTGATTTATCTTCCTAATTATGTTTGCCTTAGGCAGACACTACAGGACAGCTGAATAATGTGAAGAAACAAGCCATACAACAATGGGGAGAAGAGGACCGTGTGGTAGTACACACTTGTAATCTTAGCACTCAGGAGGCTGAGGCAGAAGGATTGAAATTTGAGGCCAGCCTGGGCAACATAGTGAGTTCAAGACAGGCTTGGGCTGCTTAGGCAGACTGTGCCTCAAAAAACAAACAAAAACCATATAAATTTGTGGAAGAGCATACCAGCAAAAGGAACAGAGAAGATAAATTCTGAGCAGAGCTGGGTGCAGTGGTGTATGCCTGCAATCCCAGCAACACAGGAGGCTGAGGCAGGAGATCAAAAGTTGGAGGCCAGAGGCAGCCTGCATAAGTTAGTGAGACCTTGTCTCAAAATAAAAAATTTAAAAAGGGCTAGTGGTGCAGCTCAGTGGTAGAATACTCACCTAACATGCACGAAGCCCTGGGTTCAAACCCTCAGTACTGAAGAAAACAAGTAAATCCCCAGCAAGTCCCTATGAGGGAAGGATCAGTCCTCTGTGAGAGAGAGAACCACTACGGAATCACCTAACTAGCCTGAAAGCCCCTGCCCTCTCTAGCACCCTCAGCACAGGACTTGAAGCTTTTGAGAAAGGTCTTGAGTTAGCCTCTAACCAGGACTCAACTGAGAAAGTAGGATGTCTAGTGCCCTTGAAATTACCCTAGAATCCTTGAGATTGGCTGCAATGGATTAGGATAGGAGTTGCATAAGAGAGAGAGAAGTGTCCAATGAGCCTGAGTGGGTAGAGGATTTCCTTTCCAAATACTGGGGCATAGATAGGGAAAAGAGGAGTTATTTTTTTATTCCTCTTTATTTATAAATGTTGTTGGGGTACAGAGTAATAATGCTTTTGCTTCAAGAGAAGCTATTTTAAATGACACGTTTCAGAGCCCAACCTCTAACCTCTACCACCTCATCCACATAACCCTCTGTTGAAAAAACAAATACGATCATTTCACTCTGCTTGAAATCCAAGCGGCTCGTCCCATCCTCAGAATGATGTCCTGTTTCCCTTGTGGGACCTGCAGCAGCCTTGATGTACCTCCCTGGCCTTATCTTCTGCTCTCTCCACGGCAGAAGCCCCATCATGCCATGCTCATCCTCCTCTCCATGTGTTTGCACTTGCCATACTCTGCTCAGAGCACCTTTCCTAACCCTTCCCTGCCTGGCAAACTCCTCTTCAACCCTCAGCAACTGGCTTCCCCAGCCATCAGAGCTCCTGCAACAACTTATATGTACACAGATAGCCCCCACCCAAGGCCCCCTCACAGCTGGGGTACCTGCCTCTCCCTCTAGGGTGGTCTCCAGAAGTTCAGAGACTTATTTTCTGCCTCCCTAGCCAGTGTGTGCCACACAGTTGGTACAGCACATACTTGCTGGATGCATAGGGAAGGATGGGGTGTAAATTATGGTAGGGTCCCAGCAGATGGGAGGGTAAAGTTTTTGTTCTCTCCCAGTGAGGCTAGGAGAACTAGCTGGGGCTAGCACTGAAAGCCAAGATGATTCTAGGGGGAGAATGTCACCAAAAAGAGGCCAGTGGGACCAGAGCCAGGGAGGGAATACAGGACAATCTGAAACCAGACTCCCAAGAAAACAGACCAGCACTGTCCTTCCTGACAAGTGTTCAGGCCTTCCCTTCCACCAGCTTTTCTTCACCAGGGAATAGGCTTGGGGTGACCCCTCATAGCTGATACTCCCTCTAAATCATCAAGGAGCTCAGGATAGAGGAAGACAGCTCCTGCCTTACCCTCTGAGGAGACCCCAGAATCAAACTACTGACCTCTTGGGAAACTTCACTCTACCCAGGGTCAGCTTCAGTGATATGGAAGCTTTTGATGCCCTTCCTAGTGCCAGAAGACTCCAAGTTGTGTGCAGATGGTGAGTAGGGGGCCAGCAGCACTTTGCAAGACCCTTCTCATGCTCGCAGGGAGCCTCAGCTGGGCTGATGAATTCTAGACAACTGCATATCAGTCCACTCCAAGAACCCTAATGGCCTGAAGATTGGCCACCTCATTAGCTAGAAAGAAGAATCCCAAGATATCTCACTCCCCAACCTCTGTCTCCTAAAAGGGCACTTCTGATCCAACTCGGGTTCTTCCTCTACTCTGTCTGTGAGCATGGACAGGAAAGTCCTCCCTGAGGACTAACTTTCCCTCCTGCTGCTAGAGACTGGTAGATTAGTTTTTTTAAAAGCAACAAAACTTAAAGCCACAGCTGTTTTCAGTGAACATGGGCTTTATTTGGGGACTGTTGGGGGAAGGAAGGAGGGGAGCTAGGACTGGTGGGATGATAGTGGAGAGGGGCTTCTCTTTGCTTTAAAATTTAGTGTATGTTGCCTGGAAGTTAGAATGTGTGAGAACAGCTGTAGAAGTGAGAGGGGAGGAAGAGAAAGTCATAGAATGGACACTTTCCTTAACAAAGGAAGCCAGGACTGGGGTGGGGAGGGATGGTACCCTTTATTTATGAGATTCAACCAAAGTCATTGCTTGATGTTGGCTTCTCTAATGCCCACCTACCCTATACAAGTTCATGCCTCAGATGCTCGCCCTGTTAATTCCCTCAACTTCCAGCAGAGAGGAGGAGGAATGAGGATGGGGGCAATGGTGACACCTTTCTGTCCTCCAATTCCTCTGGCAAAGAGAATTGCTCTCTCTTCCTGTCCGGACCTCTCAGTCAGGGTCAGGGGGTTAGGAAGCCCAGGTACAGGCAGGGGAACAATTGTGCCCCTCACCCCCTGTCCTCCCCCTCTGCCCCACCACAGCCCCTCACATGAGGTTGCAGCTCTTGGCTCGATCCTTGTGTATCTCGCCCTCATTTCCCCGATCTGGCCGTCCCGACAGCTGAGCAGATCTCTGCAATCCTCGGCGTGAGTCAGTACGGCGCAGCTGCCTGTGGCCACGGCCAAGAGAAGCCACTGTGGCCACATGGAAGACATCTCTGACGCTACGCTCAGAGGAACGGGAGGAGCACTCAACATAGGACACGGCCCCCACTTGTTTGGCCAGCACAGTGCCCTGAAAAAGTGGATGGAAGAAAATTATAGGGCTTAACTTGCAGCTCAGCATGGGATATAGAGGGTGAGGATTGGGGATGAAGGTTACCACTGCAGGAGGGTCAAGGGATTGGGCCCAAGGTCAGAGCAAAAGGATGAGCTGGGTAGGGTGTTTTCAAATCAGAGATGGAGAGAGGCAGAAGTGAGAGGTGTAGGCTGGGATTAGGTCAGAGGTCAAGGGTCCCACCTGCTCATGTGTAACAGGGATAAGTCTCTGCTTGGATAGCTCCCTCAGTGTGGCCAAGTCAGTTCTCATGTCCAGTTTACAGCCAACCAGCACAACCTTCGCGTTGGGGCAAAACTCCTGAGTCTCTCCCTGCCACTATTTGGGGAGAAGAAAACAGTTATGGAGGGATAGAGGAAGGAATAGAGAGAGCCCTTGTTCTATGCCAGGAGGATGCCCTTCCTTTCTCACAGCATGTGGGAACCATCCCTATGGACTCGCCTAGGTGAGGAAGGACATGGGAACGGTGGTTTTAGGCTGAGAGCAAGATGGGGTATCAGGGGGAGGAGAAGAGGGTTGTAGTGGGGCTGTGGAGTTGGGGGCCCTCTTGTGCTCTCAGTGGCCAGGAAGGGTGTGCCAGCTTGGAACCTTCCCATTCCCACTCTCCTTTCCCATACTTTCTCCTGGGAACATTCCAACCCCATCCTTCTCCCTTCCCCACCTGGGAACTGGGGCTGCCCTAGCTGACTTCTGTCCATTCCCCATGGGCTTTTCTCATGGGGACAGAGACCTGGGCAGGAGGCCACAGGAATTTCCTGAGTTCCAGGATCAGCATTCCCCATCCCCTTCATCTGGGGCTCCCACACCCAAGAAGATGGGGAGAGCAGATAAGGAGTCCCTGAATACTCCCAGCTTTCCCCATGGCCCCCAGCTGCTGTTTCAGACTCTGAGGAATGATTTTCAGGAAGGGGCAGGATGGGAGGAATGGGGCTACAGTAGGGAGTGATGAGTCATCTACTATCTAGATAATGACAATGACCTAGACATCACTCCCTCCTCCTGGCTCATGCTGCTTCAGAACCATGCTGTCCCATCCTTTCAGGCTCCCACCTTCTTGAGGACATTGTCCAGTGTTTCCGGCCGGCTAATGTCAAAGCAAATGAGCACAGCATCAGAATCAGGATATGCCAACGGCCGGACATTATCATAGTAGGAGGAACCTGTGGGAAGACAAAGTGAGGGGACAAAGAGCCTGAGTAGGTGGGAGGCCTGGAAGGGAACGGGAAATTTAAGAAATCTTGTTTGAGCCAGACGTAGTGGTGCATGTCTGAAATCCCAGCACTCAGGAGGCTGAAGCACAAGGATTGCCATGAATTTGAGGCCACCTAGGCAACATAGTGAGTCCCAGACTGGCCTCCCCTATGGAGTGAAACTCTGTTTCAAAGAAATATTGGTCAAGGGATATTGGGAGCAAAGAATGGAAAAGAGCAATCATTAATACCCATCATGGAATGTGTGTTATCTCTAAGGAAGGGAGCAGGCGGAGGGGAGGGGAGATAGTGGGAAATACCTCCCCACTTCTCTAGGGGATTCTTTAAAAGTAACAATTCTTAATCTTTTTGAGTTTTTGGACCTCTTTGCTAAACTCAGGAAATCTATCAACATTCTTACAAAATTTTGCATGTGCTTTCTGGGCTTTGATGGACATCCTGTAAAGCCCTCCAGAGAACTGTATAAAAATAAAAACCCTCTGCATTTTGGGAGCAGGGGAGGAGGAAGGAGCAAGGGCAGAGAAAGAGTCCTCTTAGGACTTGATCTCAGATTTCTCTAGTTCAATAGAGACAAACCATTCTCCTTTATCCACCCCCATCAAGTTTTTTTTTTTTTTTTTCAGTACTGGGGGTTGAACCCAGGGCCTCTCACTTGCATGCTTTGCAAGTGCTGTACCACTGAACTGCACCCTCAGCCCCCCTCCCCCCTTTTTTTTTTTTGAGACAAGGTCTCGCTAAATTATGCAGATTGCCTCTGGTCTCAAACTTGTGATCCTCTTGCCTCTGCCTCCCGAGTCTCTGGGATTACAGGCGTGCACCACTGCACCTGGCTCCCATCAAGAAGTTCTAAATATTTTTCCTAAATCCAGACCCATCTCCTAAGAAACATAGTATTCCAAAATAAAAGTTATTCCTCCCCAACTTCCTCAGGTAGGCAAAGCCCAGCTGAGGGGTTGGGATACAAGGCTCTCTTCTTCAGGACATTGTTTCTGTTAGGGTCAGCAAGCTCTACCTCAGTTTCCTTGGCTTTAAGCAGAAAATTGATTTTCCTTTCTCCTAGAATTGGATGGACTCGGCTGAGCTGACCTGGATTCTAAGGGTCTAGCCCCGGGAGGGGCAAGGGTGGGGGGCGTTGGAAGTCAGGATGACCCCGAGGGACTTGGTTACCTGAAGTATCCCACATGTTGAGCTCAATGCGGCGCTTGTCGATCTCGAAGCTGGCAGTGTAGTTCTCAAACACGGTGGGGACATAACTCTGCAGACACGGATGGGTCAAGATGAGATCCTTTCTCCAGTCTTCACCCCAGAGAGATGCCCTCCTCCCTCCCACACGCGGTCCAGCCCAGTCCCTGGACAGAAGTTGGTCTGGCATTGGGCTACAGGAAGATCTCAGGAGCAGCTGCCTCCACGGAATCTCTGCTAGGCTCCCAGACCCTCTCCTAGTCCCTTCAGACCCTAATTCTTCCCCTCTTCGATGCTCAGGACCTTCGACATTCTCCGAGCTTGCCCTCCCAGAGCCTCTGGTTCTCCCAAACCTCATCCATCTCACCGTGCTCCCTAATTCCTCCTACCCCAATCCTCTGCAGTCCTTTCAGAGCCCCCAACGCCTCCTCCCCCACCTCTGAGCGTGTCTCCCTTCCCTCTATTCCCTCGTCCTGGTTACCCTAGCACTTGTTTCCATCCGTGTCCAGTCCCCACCCCCGGCAGTCTTAGAGCCCCTCTCTCAAGACGCCGGTTCCTCACCCCGGGGTAGGCGTCCTTGGCAAACACCTGCAGCAGCGCTGTCTTGCCGCACTCTGCGTCTCCCACCACCACGATCTTGCAGCGGCCGCTCTGCCCCTCCATAGCCCCGGCTACGCGCCGGTCCCCCACGCCACCCTCCTCCCGGGCCCCGCCACCGCCTCTGCCGCCTCCTCCCCCGCCGCTGCAGCTGCAGCCTCTCGGGCCGCCGACACCGGCATCTCGCAGGCCCGCGCCAAGCCCCCGCCCGGGGCTGCAGGGGGGGGCCTCCGCCCCGCCCCCAGCCCGGGGGCCGCGCCCCCGGCCCCGCCTCCCACCCGCGCCGTGGAGGGGCGGGGTCCAGGAGATCGGGGCGGAGCCAGGCGAACCTAGGCCGGGGAGTCTGATTCTAGAAAGGTGGTGTGATTTAAGGGGCCCATGTGGATTCAGGGCGGGCAGAGATCGGCTTCTTTGATTTTCTTGGGAACAGTGGCTGGGGCGGAATTGGAGCGAAGTTCTGAGGGGTAGGGCGTGAGCGGTATACGCGCGAAGCTTGGGCCTTCCGTGTGCCTATGCGTGCACGCAGGTGTGATAGTGCGGACACGCACCGCAGCAGCCATCCATTTCCTGAGCACAGTGGGGAGCGAGATGTCAGAGGAAGGAGGGAGTCTTTTGTGGTTTGTCTCCCTCTTCCACTCCTGTCCTCGCAGAGTCTTGGGGAAATGGGAGTATAGACTCCAACACAGCCCTCCGATAGTAGTGACATCATAGCTTTCTGCTCCCATGGAGACGGGTGACAGGGTCTGGGGCTCTGATGACTTAACGGAACACCAGGACTAGCAGGGAAGCGTGTACTGAGTTCCCCCTGCCTAATGCTGAGTGGAAAGTTTTGGGGGAGCTACGTCCTCTGGCGGATGCTTGGGGAGAAGGAAAAAGGAAGAAGATAGAACTACCTGAGCCAAGCCCAGAAAATCAATTCCCGCTTGATTCAAATTCTAACATCAAACCACTCTTCTTCCTTAAATCTAGGATATTCTGTTTAATTTCACCTTGTTCTAAATAACCTTGTAAAGATAACTAGAGCACTTAGCTCTTCCCTTTTACAGAAGGGAAACTGAGGCACAGAGCATTCATAAAGTCAGAAAGTTTTAAAAGCTTAGTCCTCGTGCAGCTAGTTTGCCACTGCAAGCCTGATTCCTACCAGGGTTACTGACGGGTAGAGTTGGAGGAGTCTGAGACACAACTTCACTGGGGTCTGGCCCACAGATGGCTGGCTCCCCAAATCTGATGTAAACTCAAATTCTGGCATTATCCTTCAGACTATCCCACAACGTAGCTTATAATTTGCATAAAGCTTATTATGAATAAATTAAATCGTAGTCTTTGCACGATACCCAAAATGTTCTAATGTGTCTCGGCCGCCCAATGCCGCTGTTCTCCTTTTTCGCGCTCGGTAAACTGGAACAACAGAGCCCCTAGCCCTTTAAGCCAACACTCGAGGCCCCGCCCCCCGCCCCGCGCCCCGCCCGTCCCGCCGGAGTCCGCAGCCTCTGCTCTTCCTGAGGCGCGCCCCGCCCTCTCCAGCTGTGCACCCTCGGTCCAGCTGTGCGCGCACCTCGGGAGTCTAGCCATGTCCGCCGAGAAGGAGGCAGCTGAGGTGGCCACTGTGGTGGCGGCGGCCGAGGCAGGGGCCGGGGAGGACGCCCCTTTGCAGCCCCCAAAAGCCGAGGCAGCCGGCGACCCCCAGCCGCCCGCGGCCTCCGAAGGGGCAGCCACCATCTCGCCCCCGCCCCCACCGCAGCGCTGCCTGGTACTCACCGGCTTCGGCGGCTACGACAAAGTGAAGCTGCAGAGCCGGCCGGCCGCGCCCCCGGCCCCCGGTCCGGGTCAGCTTACGCTGCGCGTCCGGGCCTGCGGGCTCAACTTCGCAGACCTCATGGCCCGGCAGGGGCTGTACGACCGGCTACCGCCGCTGCCGGTCACCCCGGGCATGGAGGGCGCGGGCGTCGTGATCGCCGTGGGCGAGGGAGTCAGCGACCGTAAGGTGAGCGGGCCAGGCCTGGGCAGGGAGGGGCCGCACAGGCCACTGGGCAGTGCGGCCCTACTGGGCGGGAGCCGGGGGTGTGGCAGGGCGGGGGAAACTGGCACAGATCCAGGTGGACAAGCATGGAGGAGTAGGAAGGGAACTTATGTTTTCAGGCTCCGGGAGAATGAGACTTATGTAGAGGGCAAGGACGGCGTTATTGCCCCTTCCCCAACCATTTTTAGTTGTGGCCGCCGCCCTGAAGAGGTGGTGGTGGTAGGGGGGTGGAAACAATAAGGCGCCCACGCGCATGCGCACAATGACCTGCTCCCCTCCCCTATAAAACCACACCTGTACCCCTGTCCACCAAACACTCCTCGGGTGATTGTGGTCAGTGGCCCTGACTGACGCCTAGCACCCCGGGGAGACCCAAGAACTATGTAGTCAAGGTTGGGCGGGGGCGCGGTAGCCGTGCCAGAGCCCTAGTCACATGCAACCTCGTGGTCTGTGGGGGTGTGAGGCGGCCCCTTCCCGAGCAGGGCCAAAGAGGGGACACGCCCATCATGGAAGCAAGAGAGGGGGCGGTGCCCCCAACCCCAGTGCCACCGGCCTCACACTTCCAGTCTGGTCTTCGGGTGGGGGAGGAGAAAGGAGTCTCCGGATCTTTGTCCTAGACTCTCTGACTCCCGTGGATACAATATCTTCTCTTGTGACTCAGCCAGCGGGCCCCGACTCCAGGCTGCCCTAGACAACTTCGGGGAGGAGCTGCTCTGCCTTCCTTGTGGAGGACCCTCGCCTCAGAAAGGCCCTGGGCTGGAGAGAGGTGTGGCACCATAAGCAGGTTGGCCCAGCTCTGCCTGTCTGTTTCTCCTTGTTTATCATTAATCTTGGCCACAACTCTGGACACTGGAGACTTCCAGATAATCAATCTTGTGATAGACCTGGGGTGAGGCCTTTCCACGTCATGTGTTTAGGGGATTCTTCTCAAATCCAACTCCATGAGCCGGATGTAGTGCTACATGCCTGTAATCCCAGCACTCAGGAGGCTGAGGTAGGAAGATTGACCCCAGTTCAAGGCCAGCCTGCTTTACATATCAAGTTCAAGCCAGCCCCTGAGCTACATGGTGAGACCCTGGGAGAAAAACAAATCTAGCTCCTTCAAGAGAGGCCCCTCAGATGCAGCCTTCCACTTGCCTGACCTACCAGCCCCAGATACCAGAGCTGGATTTTTTGGTTTTATTGTTTAAGTGCAAACAGTCCTCCTTAAATGGCTTCTCCTGAATTCAGCTCTGGTCCTACCCTTGCCCTGATTTCTAAGTACACTTGGGAAGGTACTAAGAGGGATTGGGGGGGGCATAGTTCATGTTACTGCTGAAGGCCACCTATCTATCCTCCCTCCCCACACTTTCCGTCTGGTAAATACAGGATATCCTGTCCAGGGCAAGAATCTGATGTAAGAGCCTGGATTCTGTGGGGAGAGCCCTCCCTCCCTCCTGGTGTCTGGGCTGGGGAGGTGTCATGGCCTTGACCTGTGATGGGCTGAGGGTTAGGCATGAGCCAGACTAAGTGAGACTTGTTCCAGGCTCCATCAGGGACTGGCCATCACCCACAACTGGCTACTGCATTTTGCTGGCTCTCCTGGGTTGGTTCTGCATCTGCTAGACCTGGGTCCTGGAATGGTGGGCTTACTTCTCCAGACCTGTTTCAGGTCAGAACTATCAGGGATAGATCCTAGTGTGCCCTCAGTCCTTCTCTTCAGTGGCATTTGGGAGCTTGAGGATATGAAAAAGGGTGTGTGTGGGAGTCCTGTCCACCTTCCCATGGATCCAAAGTCTCATTGATATAGATTCCCATCATCCTTGGAAGGAGCTAAGATAGACCCAGATTGTCTCACAGCAGCACCCACACTTCCCTCTTCACACTCCTCAGAGAGCCAGGAGAAGACTTCCTTTACCTGAGACTCCTCCACCCTCTTCCCTGCCCTTCCCTTGACCAGAGATGCTAAGCTAGATGGATTCTTTTATCTTTGTCCTCTTTCCTCCGGCAAAGAGGTTGTCATACAGATGCTGAGGATGGGGAGAGAATACCTTTTCCTGGTGACTGGGTATAGTGTGTCTTTCTTTGTGTGTCACATCTCCCACTCCATTTCTGGGTGAAGGTGTTTTCTTGGCTCCTGGTGCTAGCTTAAATATGACATCTCCTGAGGTAGTCACACCCAGCCCTGAGCACTCAGAGATGTTTACCTGCACTTTGGCATGGCCCTTACCACATGCTGTCTGCTTGTTTCAGTTATTTGATTGTGTGGCTTCCCTTTCTTGCTGTTATTATTGTTGTCATTATTTTTACTAAGTACTTACTATGTGCTAGACATTTGTGCTAAAAGTCAGAGTGGGCTTTTTCCATTTAATCCATATAATCCATAATCTCTTTTACTTTGCAGAGAAGAAAACTGGTTAAATAATTTTTATTTGGCCAAGGACATTGCCAGTATATGGTGGAATCCAGTTTTGTAACCAAAACAGTTTGATCTCTTCAACAATATTCAGGCTGCCCTAACCATAAGCCTCTTGCATTCAGGGATCTTACACAATAATGAAATGTATGGTCTGTAAAGTGGAGATAACGATAATATCTACCTCAAAGCTGATGTAAGGATTAACTGAGCGCTTATTATAAAGGACATGGGGCTAGACACCAGGCTACATGCCTGTAATCCAAGGGACTTGGGAGGCTGAGGCAAGACCATGGAAAGTTTGAGGCCAGAGGCAGCCTGTGCAACTTAGTGAGACCTTGTCTCAAAATAAAAAATAATAAAAAGGGCACTGGGGTATAGCTCAGCAGTAGATCACTTGCCTAGCATTCATGTGGTCATGGTTTTAAGCACCTAATACTGTAAAAATAAATAAGTAATAAAGTACTTGGAATAAGATCTTAGTGAGCCCTCAATAAAGGTAAGTTATTTTTGATGATGTTGTTGTTACTAGTACCATGATTACTACTGCTGGTTCTACAGCTTGTTGTTGTTAGGTACCATCGAGTCAGTATCCGACTCATAGCAACCCTGCATACAACAGATGAAACACTATTGTTGGTGCTTCTCTGCTGTTCATAGGGTTTTCAATGGCAGATTGATTTTTGGGAGTGGCTTGCTGGGTCCATCTCCCAAGCCTACAGCACCTCATGTTCCCAGGAGGTCTCCCATCAAAGTACTAACCAGGTCTGACCCTGCTTAGCTTCTGAGATCTGACAGGATTGGATGCCACAGGGTTACAGCTGCAGGCTGCTTCTACAGCTACTTCATCTTAAATAAGAGGGCTTGGAATATAATGGAAAGTCAGTAAGTCACCTGTAAGTGACTGAATGGTGTTCTTCTTCCATTCTTCAAGGCAGGGGACCGGGTGATGGTGTTGAAGCAGGCAGGGATGTGGCAGGAGGAGGTGACTGTGCCATCCATCCAGACCTTCCTGATGCCTGAGGCCATGACCTTTGAGGAAGCTGCTGCCTTGCTGGTCAATTACATCACAGCTTACATGGTCCTCTTTGACTTCGGCAACCTAAGGCCCGGCCACAGCGTCTTGGTACACATGGCTGCAGGTGACAGGTTTTTTCCCTTTTTCCCCCACTCCTTACACTGTCAAGATTTCCTTCCAGGCCCCTTCCTGCAGCCTGTCTGGTTTGTTGTCATGGCAACACCACGCTGCCTTGGCCTGTGGTGCCCTGAGGCCCCTGCAGTATAGTTGCCTTGGTAACATTCAGGCACCAAGTCCAGCCTGGTGTCCTTAGCAATGTGCCCTTCCCTGCATCTTCTCTTCTCCAGTTACCCTCCCCAAGTTTTCAATCATTCAGTTTGGACATCAGCCCCGAAATGAACCTAGGCACACTGAATGTGGAGGACTCACTGGGTGCTTGGGAGTCTAGAATGCAGAGTAGTGGCCAAGTGATTCCATATTCTCACCCTGTGGATGTCTTGCTGCAGGTGGTGTGGGTATGGCAGCTGTGCAGCTGTGCCGTACTGTGGACAATGTGACAGTGTTTGGAACAGCCTCGGCAAGCAAACACGAAGTGCTGAAAGAGAATGGGGTCACACACCCCATTGACTACCACACGACTGACTACGTGGATGAGATAAAGAAGCTCTCCCCCAAAGGTGGGGTTAGGGTCTAGGAGAGGGTAGGGATGGCACAGAACAGGGAGGGGGTTGCTAGATCTGTGGATCCTAATGCTGTTCCTGTGCCCCCTATTCTGTGACAGGAGTGGACATTGTCATGGACCCTCTGGGTGGATCAGATACTGCCAAGGGTTACAACCTCCTCAAACCCATGGGCAAAGTCATTACCTATGGTGAGTTAGTGGGCAGCGACGGAGAAAGAATATATTGGAGAGGAGGACAGGTGTGATGGGTAAAAAATGGGGATATAGGGGCCCGGAGCTTTTGAATGAAGAAGGAGCAGAGACTCTGGGGCCATATATAGAGAGTCACAGTTAGCAATGGTCCTGGATAATTGCATTCAGATTGCTGCCTCATGGGTGCCAACTACTTCTCTCATTCTCTTTCACAACTTTTCATGTGACTGAGTAAATCCTGTTGTCTCTCTGTGCTTCTATTTGGAGATTTTTCCTGATGCAAAACCAACCGGTCTGCCTTCCTTCTGCCCTGGGCTCCTTGGGAAAACTGGATTTACATTAAAACCTACTTTGCACAAAATGTGCTGAGGCACACACCTGAAAACCCAGCTACTTGGGAGGCTGAGGCAGGAGGATTGCCAGTTTGAGGCTGGAGGAAGCCTACACAATTTAGCAAGACCCTGTCACAAAATAAAAAATAAAAAAAGTGTTAGGGGTACAGTGGTGGAGCACTTGCCTAGTATGAGTGAGGGCCTGGGTTCAACCCCCAGTATTGCTGAAAAAAAAAAAAAAAACCCAAAAAGTAAATATAAAGATTAGAGCAATTAATTTTTTGAGTTAGTCAGAGTTGGTTTGGGAAGGAAACCAGCAGGTTAAGGATTATCTTTTCATTCCCTGATGCTGGCATGGAAAATTGGAAGGGGAGCAAGCGCCCAGAGAAGCATGAATTCAGACACGTAGGGATGTGCATGTTACCTGCATTACAGGCCATGTCATCCTATTCCTCAGGAATGGCCAACCTGCTGACGGGCCCCAAGCGGAACCTGATGGCCCTGGCCCGTACGTGGTGGAATCAGTTCAGCGTGACAGCTCTGCAGCTGCTGCAGGCTAACCGGGCGGTGTGTGGCTTCCACCTAGGCTACCTGGAGGGTGAGGTGGAGCTGGTCAGTACTGTGGTGGCCCGCCTCCTGGCTTTGTACAACCAGGGCCACATCAAACCCCACATTGACTCTGTCTGGCCCTTTGAGAAGGTGAGTATGATGACCTCAGAGAGGGCTTGGATAGGATTCAGGAAAGCTGAGGTCACAAGATGGGATTTCTTTTTTTTTTTTTTTTTTTTTTTTTTGCGGTACTGGAGGTTGAACCCAGGGCCTCGCGCCTGCATGCTCTGCAAGTGCTGGACCACTGAGCTGCACCTCAGCCCATTTTTTTTACTTTTTGAGACAGGGTCTCGCTAAGTTACGCAGACTGCCTCTGGTCTCGAACTTGCCATCCTCCCGCCTCCGCCCCCCGAGCCGCTGGGATTACAGGCGTGCCCGGCCACAAGATGGGATTTCTGAGGAAGAAGGGGGCCATCTCCTTTGGGCTGGCTGTTGTGGGATGGGGGCTGGATGGCATTGGTAGCAGAGTCTTCTCTTCTCCAGGTGGCTGATGCCATGAAGCAGATGCAAGAGAAGAAGAATGTGGGCAAGGTCCTCCTGGTTCCTGGGCCTGAGAAAGAGAACTAGGGCGAGGGGCTGAGGGCCCTTGAGACCCAGGAAGGGAGAAGTTGGGAAGCCCCGTGCTATTGACCACCAGCCTCTCACATTTCATCCTCTATTATATTGCTCTTCCCTCCTTCCCCAAAGATCTCTGTGGTGATGACTGCCTCCCTGTTCCGATCTTACTCTTTGGTCAGGGCTGCCCCCTCCCCCTTCCTGCCCTCAGAAGAGGTTGGGAAGTGACCACTTGGATGTCTGGGCCCTGCCAAGGGGACAGAGAAGGTCAAAAGGAGGCTGGCTACTTCCTGCCCCCACCCTTTCCCCAGGCCTGATGTGCTGCTTTTGTGCCAAGGTCAGCCAGTCCCTCCCCATCCTGTTCTGTGTGCTTCTCCCTCTGCCTCATCTTCCCTCCCATCCCTGCCCCATCGCCTCCCCAAAGAATTGAAATGTCAGCTCAGGATATGGGGCTAATCTGTATCAGTCCAGCATGTACCTGTCTCTCCCTAGTGTCCCTTAAGCCCCAGCCAACCAGCGCCTGCCTCTGGGCTTGATCAGTTCCCAACCTTTTCTTCTGTCCGCAATTTCTTAAGCACAATTAGACTTCTTCCTCCTCCAGGTGTTCTGCCATTCTTAACCGAGGCTGCCTCTTACAGCAAAGACAGGAACCAGACGAACTCCCCTAGGTCACAACTCTGGGAGGGATACTGAGCACCCCTACCCTTCACTGAGGTCTCTGGATTTGTTCTCAGTGCCTTAAGCATCAGAAAACCTGTGCTTATGTGTGTATGTAGGGGGTCCCTGTCTCCAGCCTCCTCCACCTTGTCCTCCCCAGTGCCTTCCTTGTCCTAACGGAGCTGGGTTTTTCCTCCTTCTCAGTCCTACAACACTGCCAAAAACCTGTGTATGTGCCAGTGGTGGGGAAGGGCAGCCCCTAGCCCCTTGGGGTTAGGGAGAAAGCAGTCGCCCTCTCTGTGGTTTGTACCATGTCCTGTCTCTGTTGGTGGTGGAAGAGAAAGAGGCAGGAAGATTTACCAGCTAGAGCTCTGAGAGGCACTGCTGTGTCTTGTTCTGGGACCAAAGTGAAAATCAAGCACATTCCCTTTGCAGTTAAGAGAGGCTCACTGCCTTCTCAGAGCAGGGAAGCAGCTTTTCAGCTCAGCCCCAAGCTTTGTTTACACGGGTGGGGAGGTGGAGCAGGGGAATAAAGGGGGATAGTTAGGACTAGGGGCCACTGGATCCGGAGTAGGGACTTCCTAAGGGGGAGGGCAAGTCCCTCTGCCCCTGAGCTAGGATTAGGGAGGGTTATTGCCCCAGCCATTGCCAATGGGAGGTGGGGGGAGGGGCTCAGTCTCATCATTATCTAAATGAGGCCTCAATATTAGAGGTGCGATTTCTGCTTTTGTGTCCCTCAGACCATTACCGCAGCTGCCTTTGTGTTTGTGTCAATAAAAAAAAAAAAAAACCCTGGGTCCTAGATGCTGTCTCTGAGAGTGGTAAGAAATGTGAGCGAGTGGAAGGCCAGTGCTCCTGGCAGGTCAGGGTTTTTCCCTCCCCACACCCTCCCTTCTATGCCACAGTCTAGTTTCCTTCATGAATGAAATGAGGAAGAACGTCCTGCCGTACCAGCACTTTTACTGTTCTCTGGCAGCATTTTACAATTCGTAATCCCTGCCTGCTGTTGGTGAATATGAAGATCTCTTAACACATGCACCCATCCTAGCCTGACTCAGGGGTGAAGACCACCAGGCCCTGCTGTCCTGGGGACACAACTGTCAGGGCTTCCACCTCCCCACCCCCACGGGTGGGCTTCTGGAAGTGGATCTCCAGAAGGTCGTGCAGCTCCTGGCTGTCTAGGACATCAGGAATGTTGAGCACCAGCACTGAGCGGGGCACTGGCTGGAATCTGATCTGGAAAAGAGATGGTGAACGCTTAGAGGAGTACAGGGCTGAGGCAGGGGTTGAGGCAAGGATTGCCCCACGGGAATGTGGGAGGGTTCAGGAGGCAGAGAGAAGAGGCTGAGGGTAGGTTCTTGGGGTTTTGGGATCAGAACCTTCCTTGGGCAGGTTGCTGGCAGGTAGACAGGTTCCCTGGCCCTGCCTAGTTCTCTGCCTGCCTACTTACCTCGGCCTTCTGGATTTCCCCACTCAAGTAGGGAGAGACTCTCAGAGGGACCTCCTGCCCACCTAGAGGCACTAGGAACTGGCCAATCTGACATAGGTGTTGGGCCACTGTGGGGAACAGAAGGGGTAGGTAGACCTTTGGGATCAAGCCCTCTCCTCTCCCGGTCTCATACTATCTGTGATCTTCCTTGTAGGAGGCCCTGCAGGGTCCTTACCTTCTTCCTTAGCGAAACTCAGCATGACACCCCCTTGCAGCAGTTCCCGAGTCTCCACATCCCCACCCCCATTCCTGGTCTTGCCAAAGAAGATCTCCAGCTTGTCCAACAGTTCCTCCTGGCTTAGCCTGAGTCCAGCAGGAAACCCACTGACCAGCACCCTTTGGCGATCTGGCTGGCTAGACACCTAGGGGAGATAGGAGGGAGTCGGCCCAGATAGCCCACTTCTCCAGGGCCCAAGTGCACCACACTCCTTGCACGTCCCAGGATCCTGCCATTCAGTCACCTGGATGGTGGTCACCACAGGCAGCTCCAAGGGCTGGACCTGCACCCGCAGCCAGCACTCCTCCATGTCAATCTTATGCTCCTTTTGTTGTAGCACCCGATCAGCCACTGGGTGGTGGTGGGGAAGGTGGGATAGGATCAGTACTGGGAAACCTCCAGGCTTTCTCCTGAGGTCCCCCCCAGGTTTACCTTTGGGGTCATCAAAGGTGACCAGAGCAGAGCCTCCAGGCAGAGGGCAGCAGATTTTCAGGTTGAAAACCAAAGACTTAGGCACTTCCCTGCCCTGCTTAGTGCGTCCTTGGAATACCAGGGGGACTTCAGGCACTGGGAATGGGACCTGGAAGTGGGAGAAGGGAAGTTGATACAATCTTCAAGTTTAAGTGAGTTCCCTGTTCCCTTCCAAGTAGAAGATGCCCCCAATTCCGTTCAGTTGTTCTCAGGGCAGAATATATTTATTGAAAGAAGAGCTAGATTGAGTGGATGAATATAGATTTGGCCCACACTGGGTACTTTACACACAAGGTCTTAGTTTGTCCTCACACAAGCCTGGAAGGTAAGTAGCTCCATTTACAGATAAGGAAACAGATTTAGACTTCAAGTAAGGTAATACTCGAGGTCACACAGCAAGAAAGTGGTAATGCCAAGAATAAAGCTAAGAACTCCTCAGCTTTTTTCAAACAAACACCTCATTTCCTACCTTACCTTGTCTTTGGGGGAGTCCCTGAGCTCCCTTTTCAGCTGTTGTAGCTCCTGCAACCTCATCTTGAGTCTGGCTTGTTCCTCCTGAAGAGCGCAGAGGGCCTATTGGGAGCAGAAGGGAACAAGTGGACAGCCACCGGCTTTTCTAGAGAACAAGGGAAGAGAGACCCAAGGGAATGTGGGCCTATTTTGAACTCTCTGGAAGCAGAGATGATACTCAGTCCCAGAAAATCCCAACCTCTTTTTCCCCACCCTGGACTAGTCCTGGCCCACTCCACCCAGGGCGTGTTTAGCCTTAGCAGCTCTCAGAACAGCAGAAGCCCTTGCAGCAGCCATGGCTGGTTCACTGCCACAGATCCTAAGTTTAGCAAACACTAATGGTCTCCTGATATGAGGCGCTAAGCCCTGATACAGGGCAGTGGAAGATAAAGGTCCAGCCCTTGGGCCTATATTAGGCAGTACTCCAGACAGTGTACTGTCACATGATTGGAAGAGCAGCAGGAGTTAAGGGAGCATGGTGCCAAAGGAGGTAACACAATTAGGGAGACCTCTAGGAGGAGTGGGGGCTTAGAGTTGCAACACTATTTGCTAACTTTTTTCTTTTTGGTTCTGGGGATTGAACCCCATTCCCTGGACATACTAAACACATGCTCTACCACTGACCTATACCCCTGCCTATTTGCTAATGTTTATTAAATATGTGTGTCAGGCCCTGAGCTAAGGCTTTTAAATGGATTGTATCACTCAACTCTCTTGACAACCCTATGAGAGAGATACCCTCTTACCCTTATTTTACAGCTGAGAAAACTAACTCAGAGAAGTTAAAGCACTTGCTCAAGTAATTTGGCCTTAGGCAGTCTCACTCCAGACCTCACTCTGCCAACCAGTGCTTCTCAGTGAAGAAATCAAGCTTACAGTGGGAAATAATGTATGTATCTCCTAGCTTGTCCCTTGACTGCCACTCTTTCCACATACCAAGTAGCCTTTCAGGTTGGTGTGATTTGGAGCAGGTCCACAGAGAGAGCTGACAGCATAGGCAGGAAATGACATGAGAGATACCAATAATGCGCCTTTGTTTGTGGGATGGAGCAGGCATTGGCTGGCAGAGCTCACATTGTTAAGGAAGTCCAATAAATAAGGTCAGCTCAGAGAAATGTGAGCTTACTTGGAAAGATGGGACTCTATCCTGGTCACTCCTGTATCCTAGTGTCTAGAAAAGTCCCTGGCACAAAACATGTTCAGTAAATGTATGTCGAGTGAATGAAATAAAATGAATGATAGGGCCGGAGCATGTTAAAGAGGGCATTGAAGAAATCACTGTAAGTTTGTTCTATTTTAAGCAGAGGAAAATTAGAGCTTGACCACATTATGCTGGTTTGTGGATAGCAAAAGTTCCCTGTTTATATTTCTGTAAATCAGAGGTTGCAAACTTGGTACTTTTAAGGGCTAATTAGATGGCATCAATGAATCTAGGGAGCCATGTAGGATGATAGAGAGTGGTAGGGATTGTGACAGAGTATAGACAGCATTTCCCTGAGAATTTGTGCAATTTCTCAGCTCTAACCAAGTTTTTTTCCCCCCATGAGGATGTGGTTCTAGTAATTGATATCTTCCCAGTTTTTAGGAGAAATCAGAAATCCTATTTTATTTTAATTAATTAATTAATTAATTAATTGTGTAGACACTGTCTTGTTTTGTAACCCAGGTTGGCCTGTAACTTGCTATACAGCCCAGGCTGGCCTTCAATTCATGATCTTCCTGCCTCGGCCTCACAAGTGCTGGGATTATAGGCATGCACCATGCCCAGGGGGCTGGGATTTGGCTCAGTTGGTAGAGCGCTGCGCTGCACTCTCTGAGGTCCTGAGTTCAATTCCCAGCACCACAAAAATGGGAGAAGGGCCTGGCAATCCACTCCCAAGGCAATCCCGAAACAGTCAGCCATTGAAAACCCTATGAGGGTCGCTATGAGTCGGATAGCGACTCGGACGGCACCTAACAACAACAACAGCAACAACCATGCCCAGGTGGAAATCCAGATTTTAATTTGAAAAGAGCGTTCAGTTTAAAAATCATGAAAACTTAAATATATTGGTAGGCTAGATTCAATCCTTGGTCCATCCTCTTTTTATTTTTGCCTTTTTTTTTTTTTTTTGCGGTACTGGGGGTTGAACCCAGGGCCTCGCGCCTGCATGCTCTGCAAGTGCTGGACCACTGAGCTGCACCTCAGCCCATTTTTTTTACTTTTTGAGACAGGGTCTCACTAAGTTACACAGACTGCCTCTGGTCTCGAATTTGCGATCCTCCCGCCTCCGCCTCCCGAGCCGCTGGGATTACAGAGCCGCTGGGATTACAGGCATGTACCACCATGCCCGGCCCTTTGCTTTCAATCTTGATGTCATTGTACATGGTTGGTTGGTTGGTTGGTGCTGTCATGTTGTGTCCAACTCGTAGCAACCCTCATAGAGTTTTCAATGGCTGATTGATTTGGGATTGCCTTGGGAGTGGATTGCCATGTCCTTCTCCCATTATTTGCAATGCTGGGAATTGAACCTGGGACATCAGAAACTGCAGAGCAGCACTCCACCAACTGAACTAAATCCCAGCCCCTCATTGTACATAGTGTTTGAAAATCCAGTTATTGGCAGTGTTATTCACTATGTATAATTGCTAGCTTAATAAATATAATTTCATTTTTTTCTTTTTGCGGTACTGGGGGTTGAACCCAGGACCTTGCACTTGCATGCTTTGCAAGCGCTGGACCACTAAGCTGTACACCCAGCCCATTTTTTATTTTTATTTTATTTTTTTTTGCAGTACTGGGAGTTGAACCCAATGTCTTACACTTGCATGCTTTGCAAGTGCTGGACCACTGAGCTGCTGCCTCCAGCCCATTTTTTTTACTTTTTGAAACAGGGTTTGGCTAAGTTACAAAGGCTGCCTCTGGTCTCAAACTTGCAATCCTCCTGCCTCTGCCTCCCAAGACTCTGGGATTATAGGCGTGCGCCACCATGCCTGGGGCATAAATATAATTTCTTAAGGAACAGTTCAAGCAGGGTGTTTCAATTTGATAGCAGATACAGTTGGACTCATCTAATTCTCAAAAACACCTACTGGGCTGTGTGTGTAGCTCAGTGGTAGAGCACATGCTTAGCATTTCGAAGTCCCTGGTACCATCCCCAGCAACCCCCCCCAACACATGCACATACACACAGAAAAAAAAAAAAGCCACAGAGATTTAGCAACTTGATGGGCATTGGATTGGGCAATTTAAAAAGTCATACTTATCATGAGGAAATGATCAGAAGTTCATGTACAGATAGTCCCCAACTTACAATGGTGCAACCTACAATTTTTCAACTTTACAATAGTGCTAAAGTGATAACACATTCAGTAGAAGGTGTACTTTGAATTTTGATCTCTTCCAGGTGGTTGATATATGATACTCTCTTGTGAAGGTGGGCAGTCATGTGATCGCAGGGTAAACAACTGATACTCTAAGGCATGATGTTTGAGAGGTTAGGTTTTCATTGCATTTTTGATTTAAGAGTATTTTCACCTCCTGGGGGTTTATCAGGACTTAATCCCATTGGAAGCAGAGGAACATCTATGCAGATTATTACTGAAGCCTTTTTTACAACAGAAAACATAAAGGAAATTTACATGTCCAACAATAGAAGTACAGTTAAATAACCATGTTAAAGTCCCTTTGCTTCCTGTTGCCATCATGTGAAGAGCCTCCACTAGGAGCTCCAGCCAACTGCCCACTATGTCCTTTCCATATGCATGGACCAAACCTCTGAACTTTGAGCCAAAAATAAATCTTTTCTCCCTTAAAAACAAAAAACAAAACAAAACAAAAACAACTATGATAAAATATTATATAGCAAATAAAAGATATATTATTGAAGAATATCTGATGACATGGAAAAATGCTCATAGTAAGACAAAAAAAAAACAAAACAAAATATAAAATTATAAGGAATTATAATCCCTATTCTGTTGATTTAATTTTTTTTTTCCAGTACTGGGGGGTTGAACCCAGGGCCTCACGCCTGCATGCTCTGCAAGTGCTGGACCACTGAGCTGCACCCCGAGCCCACTTTTTTTAGTTTTTGAGACAGGGTCTTGCCAAATTACTCAGACTGCCTCTGGTCTCGAACTTGCGATCCTCCTGCCTCTGCCTCCCCAGCCACTGGGATTACAGGTGTGTGCCACCACGCCCGGTTTGATTTAATTTTTTAAATTCATGTTGTTGTTGTTGTTAGGTGTCATCGAGTTGTGCCTGACTCATAGCGACCCTCATAGGGTTTTCAATGGCAGATTGTTTCGGGATTGCCTTGGGAGTGGATTGCCACGTCCTTCTCCCATTTTTGTGGTGCTGGGAATCGAACTCGGGACCTCAGAGACTGCAGAGCAGCGCTCTACCAACTGAGCTAAATCCCAGCCCCTTTAAATTCATAAGAATATTTAAAAATGGACCCAGGTATGGTGGCACACACTTGTAATCCCAGCACTCTGAAGGCAGAGGCAGGAGGATTGTGAGTTCAAGGCTAGCATGGGCTACATAGCAAGATCCCATTTCAAAAAAAAGAAAAAGAAGAAAAGAAAGAGAATAGAAATATAAGTTTTGGGTACTGTGTCATAAGCCTATGATAAATCCCAGTGACTACGGAGGCTAAAACAATCAACCATTGAAAACCCTATGAAGGCTGCTATCAGTCAGACTCAACTAAGAGGGCATCTAACAACAACTTGAGGCTGAGACAGGAGGATCACAGGTTCAAGGCCAGAGGCAGCCTGTGCAACTTAATGAGACCATCTTAAAAATAAAAAATAAAAGGGCTGGTGATGTGGCTCAGTGGTGGAGTGCTTGCCTAGCATGTGTGAGGCCCTGGGTTTAACCCCAGTACAGAAATAAATAAATAAATAAATAAATAAGATATAAATAAATAATGCAGTAGGGCATAATGGTGCACACCTTGAAATCCCAGCACTTGGGAGGCTGAGGCTACATGGTGAGTTTGAGGCCAGCCTGGGCCACATAGGGAAGGTTAGCACTGGGGTGGTTGGGGTAAGGGACAGACCCAACATTTCTTCCTGTCCCTGAATAGGGCTAATGGTAAGATAATGGAAATATAAAGCTGAGTGGGGGCCTGGGGATGTAGATTAGTGGTAAAGGACTTGCCTAGCACAGGCAAGGGCGTGGGTTCCATTCCCAGCACTGCAAAACAACAAAAACCCAATTACTTTGAGTGTGGTGTCACATGTCTGCACTTGGGAGACTGAGGCAGGAGGACTGACATGATTTTGAGGCCAGCCTGGTCTATACAGCAAGAATTTATCTCAAAAATAAATAAACAAATAAATAAATAAATAAATAAAAATAAAGGGAGGGTTCTGGGGAGGTAGTGTAAAATAAGGAGGTAGGTGGGCAGGGAGAGATCTCAGGTGATAGTTGTTGTTAGGTGCCGTCAAGTCGGTATCCGACTCATAGCGACCCTCATAGGGTTTTCAATGGTTGTTTCTGGATTGCCTTGGGAGTGGATTGCCAGGCCCTTCTCCCATTTTGCAGTGCTAGGAATTGAACTCAGGACCTCAGAGACTGCAGCGCAGCGGCTCTACCAACTGAGGTAAATTCCAGCCCTCAGGGGATAGGGTATTACTTATTAGAGCAGTTATTTGGGTCACAGAACCCTTTGACTATCTAATGCAAAGTATAGATTCTCTTTCCAGAAAAATGCACATTCACACAAGGAATTCACAACTCCTGTGCAGGTTGTGAGAGAATTACTGTTTTTGAGGTAATATAGATAAAGAGATTAACTTTACAGGGAAGAGGTAATCCCAGCAGTTCCTCCCCAGCCGCTTTAGCAGGTAGGTCTGAGAGGCAGGTTCCCAGGCAAGGGAGGTCCTCTGCTTCTCTCCATCCCGTACACCCTCCTCCTCACTTACAGCATCGACAGTCACTGACTTTAGATCTGGGTCCATCTGGTAAGAGCCGAGGCTTCAGAGCTGGGCACAAAGTAGCAGAACCCACCACGACTAGACTGTGGTTTTTATCTTTTGAGGGGCTTTGGTTTCCCCTATCCCCAAGGAGGCCCAAGACAAGCTTCTGAAGATTCAGTATGCGAGCTGTTTGCTTCCACTTTCATTTTAGTGGAAATCCGGCCCTCTGAATTTTCCGCCCTCCCCCACCCTGGGAGGAGCCTTCCTGGTTTTCAAAGTTTAAGCACCCAGCATGAAGCCACCTGGATTAGCTGCCCCAACCAAACCTTCTCAGGCAATCAATTCTATCACAGGCCTAGTGGCAGATTTTTTTTTTTTTTTTTTTTTTTTTTAATTTTTTGAGACAGGCTCACACATACCCCAGGCTCCTGAGTGCTGGGATTAAGATATTGTGCTATCAGGCTGAGGTTAGAACTCACTTTAATGGTATTTCTCTAGAGCCCAGAACAAAGCCGGGCACATGTAAACATTGATAAAATTGTTTTGCCAATTGAGAAATGCAACCAAGACAGATTAAGGCCCATAGTTAAAAGGTCACAAAGCAGCTGGGCATGGTGGCACGTGCCTGTAATCCCAGTATTTGGGAGGCTCAGGCAGGAGGGCTGACCTGAGTTTGAGGCCAGCCTGGGATATGGAGACTATATCCAAAAACAAAACAAAAAAAATAACAAACACAAACTTTACAAAGCTGTAATAATTCTCAGCATTTGAATTGTATGAGCAAGGCGTGGTAGCGGACTACTGTAACCCCAGCAACACGAGAAGTGGAGGCAGGAAGATCATCAAACTCAAGGTCAGATGCAACCAGGGTAACTTCAGCAAGACCTTGAGCCAAAGTAAAAAGCGGGCTGAAGTTGCAGGTCAGAGGCAGAGTGCTTACAAAGCATATGAGGCCTTGGGTTCAATGAATACCATGAAAATAATTAGAAAAGGGCTATACGTCCAACACCATTCTGCTTTGTGTGAATTAACTTTGTAAAACTCCATGGGCTGGGGGTATAGCTCTGTGGTAGAGCACTTGCCTAGCAAGCACAGGCCCTAGGTTCAATCCCCAGGACCATAAAGAGAAAAACCCAACTCCATTAAATTGGTTCTGCTTTCCTGTTTTACAGACTGAGGAAACCTGAGGCAGAAAAGCACTGCTAGAATGTAGAAAAAGATGGATCCAAAGCTGGTTGGAATGTGCAACCCAGGCTTTCAGGCAGACTAGAAAAAATTGGCTAAATTTTTAGTCAAACTGATCCTGAGCCAGTCACCCAGAAAAGGCAAGTAATCTAACAAGAAGCCTGTGTCAATACAGATGCCTAATATTTAAGATTCAAATTACATAAAGCACAGTAAAAGTGGATCAGTTAAGTAACCAATGAGGTAAAATGCCAGATCATAGGGCCAAACAGCCTTCCTGCACCACACAGTAGACACAATTCAGTGCCCAAGCCACTTGAATCAAATCCTTTCTTGTCTGTCTCTGGCAGCTAGGGAGTGTGGGAAATTGCCCCCTCAGCCTAACAGCAGCTCTGGGCTCAGATCTTCCTCACTGACCCCTCACATCATCCACAACAGTTCTCCAGTCCTCATACAAGAATTGACAGTGTCATCTAAAAACTTGCTAGAAGTGCATTCAGACTTTTAAAATCAGTCTGGGGATTGGGTTCTGGCACAGTGTGGCTAACAAATCATCTAGGTGATCTCCACCTGCAAAGGTTTCATATGAGGACAGGGGGATGGTTCAGGTACTCCTGGTATATAATAGGTTAGAGGCCAGAGATAGTGAATAATTCTGCACAGGGAAGAACTACCTCATGAAAAATATCAGGAGCAGCCCTTTGGGGAAACAGTTCAATAGATCACATTTTATCTAAAGAGGGCAGTCAGATAATTAAAGGATTATCAGATAGAGGACAGTGGTCATCCAAAAGTTTCACCAAAGCAGATTTGTAATATTTCCATAGTCCCTCATCTACCACCCAGTGTCTCCTAGCCTATTAATGTTCTCCTGTTTTCAGCCTGATAATACATGCAGCAGGCAGACACAGAGGTTTTTTTTTTTTTTTCTTATTTTTAATGATGGACAAAAAGCATCTAAAACCGAAGCTTCTGGAAGAACCATTTGTTCTTGCCCGTCTTGTATCTAGAAGAAAAAAAAAAAAACAATGAAAAAAGGAACAGGAAGACAAAATTCTATCATGGTAAATAATGTACTTCAAGATGCACAACAAAGCTTACTCACCTCTCCTCGAACTTGACCTTGGCCTCTCGTCTGGCCTTTCGTTTAAGAGCTGGGTCTCTGAAGACATCCTTGTTGACAACAGTTTTGTCCAAAGGGATATCCACAGAGTACCTGGGGACAATGGTGTAGAGGTAGGATTAGCTAGGGCATTCAAACAAGAAAGTCCTCTTGGGACACTGGAGTGGTCAGGGTATGACTTCACAGGAGTGCTGACCAAAAGCTATGCTGAGCTGGGCATGGTGGCACATACCTGTAATCCTAGCACTCAGGAGGCTGAAGCAGAAGGACTGACAGAAGTTCCAGCCCAGCCTGGACTACACGGCAAGACCCTGTCTTAGTTGAGTATGGCTGCTCATGCTTGGAATCCCACCAGGAGGCTGAGGCAGGAGGCTTGCCAAAGTTTGAGGCAAGAGTCCACCTGTGTAACTTAGCAAGATCTCATCTCAAAATAAAAAGTAAACAATGGGGTTGCAGCTCAGTGAAAGTAACAGTGTGTGTGTGTGTGAAATGCTTTTCACTCACCCTTTTTTTTGTTTTGATTTTTCTGTTTGCTTTTTTATTCATATTTGAGACAGGGTCTTGCTATGTAGTCCAGACTGGCCTCAAACCTGTGATCCTCCTGTTTAAGCCTCAAGTGCTGGGATTATAGGTGTGCGCCACCACGCCTTCATCAGGGTCACTTTAAGAATAAGTGACAAATTAAAAATGTTCTTTCCTGGTATTGCAGTGGCTTCAAGGCTGCTCCTGAACAGAAGGAAGAAATAAAAAATCATCCTTTCCACTGCTGAGATGCTCACCTTGTGGGCATGAGGTGATTGTAGTTATAAACTTTCACAAAAGACTTGATTTTTGACCTCTTGGCAATTTTCTTCTTGCCCATGGCAGCTGTCACTTTGCGGGGATAGCGGTCAATTCCAGCCACTAGAGCATGACTGTAGGGGCGGTCTGAGGTACCATCATCGATGTTCTAAATGGGCAAGTATTACATTTGTTATTAACTAAGAATCTATTTAAACCCTGTACTAGACATAGACTAGGTACATAAAGACCCCACCTCCAGCTCTTCAAGAACCACTATTCTCAAAGACAAAAATCACACAATGGTATGCTAGACATAGATGCCCAAAAAGTAACAGGGCAGTATTTAGTCCCACCACAAAGAATCTGGAGAAGTTTTTTTTTTTTCCTTCCCTGGTACTGGGGCATGGGGGGTGGGGTTGAACCTAGGGCCTAGCACATATTTTGCAAGCACTCTACCACTGAACTGCACCCCTAGCCCACTTTTTATTCACTTTTTCACTTTTTATTTTAAGATAGGGTCTCACTAAGTTACACAGCCTGCCTCTGGCCTCAAACTTGCAGTCCTCCTGCCTCAGCCTCCTGAGTCCCTGGGCTTACAGGCGTTCACCATCACGCCCTGCTCTGGAAAGGTTTTTGATAGTTAAGAGATTTAAAGTGACAACAGTAAACAGAGTGCTCACTATGTACCAAGCATGGATTCTTATGACTTTCGATTAACCCCTCCCCTCCCCGCCCATTAGACTGCTAATAAAGAGTAACGCCAGAATTCGCTGGCAGTCTAATTTTGAAGACCAGCCTCAGGTAGATGGAACAAAGGGAAACAGGGGTGCACCAGTGTTCTCACAAAAACAAAGTCATTCCTGTATGTAACTGTAGTCCAGGGCTAATCTGCAAGAGGCTACAAAAACCATAGGGGGGCAGTCAATAGTGAGGGACTAAAATATGCTCAGTGACTATTTTGAATAAAAGCAACTTCTGTTTACAAAAATCCCAGTTGCAACCCTATTACCTGTTTGACCTCAGGTAAACTACTCATCCCTTCTAAACCTCAGCAGTAAGAAGGAATCCTCTTATGGTTACTGCAAAAAGTTAGACATGACACCTGCAAGGCGTTCAATAAATGCCCACTATCATAACTATTTAAAGTTACTCTTTGATGGAGAACTCATTATGTGTTAGGAACCCAATTCAACTTATATGTTTTTATTTTGCATCTTTCTTCTTCAAAAGCTCTCATGTATTCACCCTCCTCCCCCCAGCTCAGTGACTACTGCCAGGGAAGTCTTAAATTCCAAGCCTGTCTCCCCTCGCAGTCCGCAGCAGGCATGGTGTCCGGGATGTAAATAAGGGGTTAGAGGCCTGAGAAGTTCGTTACCTTCACGATAACGGCTTTGCGTCCAGAGTAGCGTCCAGCCAAGACCAGCACCACTTTCCCGGGTTTCATGAACTTGCCCATTTCCGCAAACAGCAAGGAAAAAGGGCCGCTCAGAAATCTGCAAAGCAAAAATCCCGTGAGTCGACCCAAGCTGCAAGCCCAGGTCCTAGGCCAGGAGCCTCAGATTCTCACTGCCGCCTTGGCCAAGCTGCCCGCAGCCTCTGGTCCCAGGACAAGATCCTCTACAAAGCCGCCACAGGTCAAGGAACGGAACACACCCGACAATTCGACTCCGAAGCCGCGGATGGCAGCGGATTGGAATTCCTGACCCAAGACTCTACTCACCAACAGCAACTACCCACTCCACAGGAGAAAGGAAGGAAGGTAACTTCCGCCAACCTTTCACCCTGAGGAAGGGTGACCTCACTTCCTGTCCTTTCTCGTGTGGCTGTCAGAGTCTGTACTGAGGGCGGAAGAAATTTATGAGGGGAAAAACAGGTCCTGGCAGCTCACTCGTTTGACTCAAACTTTATTAGCAGCTCAGGTAGCAAACAAAAGCAAAGTAGTCCAGCGTCGGGCATAAAGGAAGGGTCCGGAGGGCGTGAGTCTGCGCGCTTTCTATACGCTGCTGGTCTCTGTTGTAGGTCCCGTCTGTGTCCCTAGGAGGGGGACACAGTCTGAGATTTCTTTTCTTCTTCTTTTTCTTCTTCTTCTTCTTTTTTTTTTTTTTTTGCCTTGGGAAGATGCCCGAAACAAAATAGGACATTGGTGCCTGTTGTGTGCACTGTCAGGGAGGGACAAAGATTAAACAAGGATAATTATTTCCAACCTTCACAGTATAATGGTATCAAACACTACCAACTGGAATAAGCATGAAGGAGGTGAAGGAGGATGAGGAGGGTGATAACTGATTTGAACTTCACACCACTGCCATTCTTATCTCCATTCTGCAGTTGAAGAAACTATGGTTTGGAAAGATTAATTTGCCCAAAGTCCATAGCGAGTAAGGGTCGAGCCCAGACTCAGACTCAGAAGAGTCCAAGTCCTGAGCCAGTACTGCCAGCAGCAGTGGGAGATACAGGCCAATACTTGGGGGCCTCTGCTCAGGTGAAGCCGTGGAGTCCTCTGCTGTAGAAAAGAATTTCAGGAGCCGGCGCGGTGGCGCACGCCTGTAATCCCAGCAGCTGGGGAGGCGAAGGCAGGAGGTAGGGGCGCAGCTCAGTGGTCCAGCACTTGCAAAGCATGCAGGTGCGAGGTTCAACGCCCAGCACCAGAAAAAAAAAATTTTTTTTCAGGATGAGTCCATGTAAAACAGAGTTAGAATTTACTAAAAAGGAGATAATGCAGGCTTTATATTTAAGTGCAGGCATTAAGAGAGGTGCCTGCCCAGCGCCTGGCTCACCCCTGGAATCCTAGCAACTCCGGAGGTGGAGGTAAGAGGATGACAGATTCAAGGCCAGAGGCAGTCTGTGTAATTTAGTAAGACCCTGTCTCAAGATAAAAAATTTAAAAATGGACTGGAGGACGCAGCCTAGTGGTTGAGCACTTGCAAAGTTATGTGAGGCTGGGTTCAGCCCCCAAATAAGGCTAAATAAATAAATAAATTTTTAAAAGTGCCTAAGTGTCTTAAAATATCTATCTGTATAATTTTGTGGCTTTTGAAGTTACAATGTTTAAAAGCTGTAATTTACAATCAGGTTCAAAGATTAAGCAAAATTTAAAAAGTAAGTTTTAAAATTAAGTAAAACCATGAACTGGTTTACTTCTCTTAGCCTAAAGAATTTCCCTGTGAGCCAGCGCCTGTAATCCCAGTGGCTGGGGAAGCCGAGGCAGGAGGATCGCAAGTTTGAGACCAGAGGCAGTCTGCGTAATTTAGCAAGACCCTGTCTCAGAAAGTTAAAAATGGGCTGAAGGTGCAGCTCAGTGGTCCAGCACTTGCAGAGCATGCAATGCTTGAGGCCCTGGGTTCAACTCCCAGTACCAAAAAAAAAAAAAAAAGAATTTCCCTGTGAAAATGAAATTATAAAATGGTTTATGAGGGCCTTTGTCACCAGCAGTGAGTATAACCCAGCACTCCTACCACCTTAATCTGAAGAGTTTCCCTTTCTCAGGACCTCCACTCAGGTGAAAATTGGGTCTTTGACTCCACTGCAAAAAGCAATTTTAGGATGAGCCAGTAAGAGAGTGAAGCAGTTTGAAGTTTAATAGATAAAGAGTAAGAGATACTACATGCTTCAGAGCATAGGCATCTAGAGAGAGAGCTGCACTTGGGTGCCTTTACAATGGATTTATGTGTATATATGTATATGATTTTGTCTTTTTCTAACTAGGTTTAAGGATTAAACAAGGTTTAAAAATTAAGTAGAGTCAAAAATTTACTACAAGAAAAGGCAACATCAGCTACTTTACATATTCCTTTTATCCTAAAGAATATCCTCATGTAAGTTAAATTGTGAGGTGATTTTATGGGGTGTAGTGTTTAGGCTTGGGGATGGAAGAGGGATGTTAGTAATGTTAAACTCAAAGGTCATGAACATCCAGGGCTTAAGTAAACATAGCCTATTTGTTATTTCCAACACTTGTGTGAGAGCTACTAGGAAGGTAAGAATTGTTTCCATGTAGGCAATCTTTACTGATCTTGTTAGTTAGGTACTGTTGTGACTCTTAATCAGTGGGGGTTGTGAGCAAATTCTGTGAGATAAACCTGTAGATTTTTTTAGTTGGTGGGAGATCTCATCAGATGCCAGAGTGAGGGGCTTCTCTCCCTTCTCATGTCCCCCCCCCCATTTTTTTGTCTTTTTGTGCTGCCTAGGTCTGTTAACTTTAATTATAGACCATAATCTGGTTTGGTGAGATTCTTAGGGAAACAGTAGCTTATTCCTGTAGTTTCATAGCAGGCTTTGTCTTCTGATTGTGCTAGAATTCTCAGCTAATAACACTCAGACCAGATCCCCGGGTGAAAGGTCCTTTCCTTCCCATGTCCTCCAAAATTTCCCTGACTTTCTATTGTGCCTCACACTGTTTAGGTTTATGAATGAGAAAGGAGTGCTGATAAAGTTAAACTCAAAGGTCACATGTGTTTTGGCCTTGAACATGGTCCTTTTATAAATCTGCAGTACTCAGAGTTGAACTCAGGGCCTTGTGCATGCTGGGCAAATGCTCTACCATGAACTGCACTTCCAGCCCTTTTTAAAATCTTTTATTTTGAGATACGGTTTTGCTAAATTGGGCAGGCTACTTCTGGCCTCAAACTCTCCATCCTGCCTCAGCCTCCTGAGTTGGTGGGATTACAGGTATGCACCAAGGCAATGTGCTCTGTTTGCTATTTCAACACTTGTGTTTGAGATATCTCTCAGAAAAAAGGATTATTGTCTTTGTAGGCAGTCTCCCCTAGTTTTATCTGTTGTGTTGAATTTATTTATTTAGGTTTTTTTTGAAGCAGGGTCTCACTGTGTAGCCCATGCAGGCCCGAAATTCACAAAGTAGACCAGGCTGCCTTTGAATTTGTATGAATCCTCCTGTTTCAGCCTCCTGAGTGCTGGGATTACAGGTTTAAGGCACCACACCAAGCATACTTTGAAATTCTTTACTCTCAGCGAGCAAGAAATGTAAATCAGATGCTGGGGTGAGTGGCTTCTTTCCCTCCCCACGTCCCCTTAATTTTCTCTGGCTTTCTATCTTGCCTCTATAGTGTTTACCATGTCACTATCCTGAGCACCTACTCTGTGCCAGGCAGGATGCTTGGCACTCTATATCAGTCGACAGCCTATCTAATCCTCACCATTCTGCATCTTGGGTATTTTTCTCCCATTTAGATAAGAGGAAGTTGCAGAGAGGATCATGTACCTACCTGAGGTTGATCATAACCAGTGGCATAGATAAGATTCAAATCTAGATCTGAACCCACATCAAATTGGTTCCCAAACTGAATTATTTTCACTCACTCACTGCACAAGTATTTTCAGAGAATACCTCCGGTGTCCTCCCAGTTCAAGAGAAATAGAAACCATATGATAGTTATTGTTTATTTGAACACTGAAGAACATACAGGATTTATTTTGGGCAGATGTAGAAATAATCCAGGTTTCATCAATTCTCTCCTGAGGTTCCCCAGGGATGCAGTTTCCCCTGTAGCCCTTAGAATCCCTTCCAACGGTTTATCACTCTAATTATGTATTTACATTTGTAGATTGCATGATAGAATTTTGGCAGACCAATGACCTTTTCATCGCAAATAAATTTTTTTCACTAACATAAACGGTGACTATACACACAGACTTTACCAGATGGAACATACAGGAACTAAATTGACAACATTTGTGGAAGGAGATGATGGAAAAGCTCAATATCATAAGTCAGAACAAGACCAGGTGCTGATTGTGGATCAGAACATCAACTGCTCATATGCAGGTTCAAACTGAAACTGAAGAAAATTAGAACAAGTGGCCGGGCATGGTGGCGCACTCCTATAATCCCAGCGGCTTGGGAGGCAGAGACAGAAGGATCTCAAGTTCGAGACCTGAGGCAGTCTGCGTAATTTAGTGAGACCCTGTCTCAAAAAGTAAAAAAGAAAAAAAAAGGGGGGGGGGCTGGGGGTGCAGCTCAGTGGTATAGCACTTGCAAAGCATGCAAGCGCGAGGCCCTGGGTTCATGCCCCAGTACTGAAAAAAAAAAAAAAAAGAAGAAAAAGAGGAAAAAATAAATAAATAAAAAGAAAGAAAATTAGAACAAGTGAATGAGAGCCAAATCACCTTGAATATATCCTGCCTAAATTCAGAGACCACCTCAAGAACAAGTTTGATGTGTTAGACACCAATGATCTAAGACTAGATGAATTGTGGCATGACATCAAAAACATAGCTATAGTAGGAAGTTGCCTTGAAGAGAGACATGGGATGCTGACACACAGAGGTTCAGGCAGCAAGAGGCTTGGGAAAGTTCCTCAGAAGCAAGCCCCACTCCCTGAAGAGAAGAGACCACTCCATCTCCTGAGGAGAACTACAGAGATTACTAAATCTGATTGTGGTCAGATAAAAAGACTTCATCTTCAAGTGACTACCACCTAGATCTATTAGTGGCCATAGAAAGAAGCTCTTTCAGTTGTTGTTGTTGCTGCTGCTGCTGCTGCTGCTACTCTTCTTCCTCTTCTTCTTCGTCTTCGTCTTCGTCTTCTTCCTCTTCTTTTCATTTTTTTCCTTCCTGTGGATTGAACCCAGGGCTTTGCATGGGATAAGTTCTATGCCATGGTGTTATATCCTTAGCCTTTTTCTTATTTTTGCTTGGAGATAGGATCATATTGAATCAACCAGAATGACTCTGGCCTGAGGCTCAAGATCCTGAGCTCCCAGAGATGCCAGAGTTGCCAGGGAGCAAGTATGTGTCCATCATTATCTTTTTCTATCTTCCCTCTTTCCATTGTTAATTTTCATCTCTTCATTTCCCTTTTTTCTAATGTAATTTTTATCTTTTTTAGGTTTTTAAAATATTTTTCTGCCTGTGTATCTCTGTTTCTATTTATTATACTTTAAGTCTTTTAGACTTACTATTTCTTATTGTTAGGCTTATGTTTACCTAATTTTATTTGTATGTCTTTTTCTTTATCATGCAATCATCTTTATATTTTTAGCTCCTTTCCCTCCTTCTTCCTAGCATTTGTTTCTAGATCTTCTTTTTTGTTTCTTTTACACCACACTTGAGGCATCCTTTTGTCTCTCCTTTCTCTGCCTCCCTTCTTACATCAGACAAATAATATTTATACCTTCACTCTAAATATTTTGAAACTTCATAACTCACTATATATTATTATTGCCATTCTTTGTTCTATGGGCATTGGTGGTGAAACAGTTGGCTTTAAGAGATTTTAAATATATTTTTATATTGGATTTGGTCAGATATTATACCTATTACAGTGAATTGTATTCTTATTTGGGAGTGGCAATGGAGATTGTGACCTCAATTGAAAGTCATTTCTAAGAAGACCCCTAAATGGAACAAGAAGTGATATCCACCTCTTCAGATGCACAAATCATAAATCAGAAACACAAGAAACATGAAAATGCAAGGCAACACATCTCCTCCAAAAGACCATGATTGTTTAACCACTGAACCCAAAGAAATTGAAACAGTTGAAATGTCAAAGAATTTAAAAGCCTACTTGTAAAAATGATCACTGACTTCAAAGAGGATACAAGCAAGCAAATGAATGAAGTAAGGAAATCAATATAGGATGTAGGTCAGAAAGTCACCAATGTAGAAGACAAAGTCAGTAAAATGGATGAGAAATTCACCAAGGAAATTAAGATTTAAAACAAACAAACAAACAGAATTGTTGGAAATAAAGAGCTCAATAAGTCAAAAACAAAACAAAACAAAACAAAAAAAACCCCGCAGTGGAAAGCACTACCAGTAGATTAGATGAAGTAGAAAATGGAATATCAGGGATGAATGACAAGTTTGAAGAAACACTATATTCAGATATCAACAAAGAAAAAAATAATAAAAGAACATGACCACAATTTTCAAGAACTTTGGGACATGATCAAGAGACCAAACCTAAGAATCTAAGGGGTAGAAAAAGGAGCTGAGATAAAATTAAAGGTGTAGAAAAATTATTCAGTGAAATTATAGAATATTTCCCAAATCTGGGGAAAGAAATGGATATTCAACTATGGGAGGTGTTTAGAACACCAGACATGACCAGAAAAGAATCTTCCCTGACACATAGTAATTAAAATGCCAAGATTAAAGAACACAGAAACAATATTAAAACCTGTAAGAGAGAAATGCCAACCCACTAAAAAGGAAAACCCATCAGATTTATATCAGACCTCTCAGCACAAACACTAAACTCTAGGAAAGGATAGAATGACATATTTCAAGCCCTGAAAATAATTGCTAACCAACATTATTATACCCATCAAAGTTATCATTTAAAATTGATGGAGAAATAAAGACATTCCAAGAAACACTAAAGCACTACATGACCACCAGGCCAGCACTGCAGAAGATACTTACAGGAATCCTATACACACAGGAGGAAGAAAGACAGTCTCTACCATGAGAGTACAGAAAATAATAAACTTCACGAGAGGAACAAACTAAAGAGAACTGAGAAAGAATCAGTCATGTTTAACTCAAAATACAAGCAAACTCTGAATATAAACAAAAGAGAGAGTAAAGAATGAATAATATGTGAACCAACAAGGAAAATACCCAACACAAGTATGAGAACCAGCAAGCCTCTCTTGGTAATAGCCCTAAATGTAAATGTAAGTGGTCTTAACTTTCCAGTTGAAACACATAGACTAATAAACTGGATTAAAAAACAAGATCCAATAATCTGTTGTCTGCAAGAAACACATCTCACTGGCAAGGACACCCACAGACTGAAAGAGAAAGGATGGAAATTGATATACCAAGCAAATGGAAGCAAAAAAAAAAAAAAAAAAAAAAAAAAAAAAAAAAAAAAAAAAAAAAAAA
>VMDO01000648.1:0-105173 GCA_007922755.1 Pedetes capensis | reverse complement strand
AAACTTCAAAACTAGTCCAAAGAGACAAAGAAGGTCACTACATATTAATAAAAAGAACAATCAATTAAGAAGGTATAACAATTGTAAATATATATGCAATGAACATCAGTGCACCCAACTTCATTGAAAAAAGCATTATTAGACTTAAAGGACAGTTAGGTCCAGATACAATAATAGTGGATGACTTCACTACTCTACTTTCACTGATAGAACATCCAGATAAAAAAAAAATCAAAAAGGAAATTTCAGAGTTAAATACCACTGTAGCTCAAATGGACTTAATAGATATCTACAGAATATTCCACCCAACAGCTTCAGACTACTTCTAAACATCAATGGATGACCTGCAAGGAAAGTTCTCAGGTTAATAGGTAACAACTAGTAAAGTTGACTTAAAATGAAAAAACAAATCAGGTCATATATTGAAAGAATCTGTAAGCATGAAGGAGCAAGAAATATTAAGATCTCAATTTTAGGGAGGAGAATAAATCTAATTATAATGAAGCAGAAACATGAAATTAGAAATTGAGTCCAAATGTTCATCCTCTCTTTTGGTCTTTGTGGTACTAGCAGATGAAAAGGCTTATTACTGTGAAAGAAGGAGAGATCGAATTTATCTCAGTTTCTTAAGCCTGGTGTTTCAGATTCCAAGAGTCTCAGGGTTTGTGTCCCCAGAGGGAAAGCAATTTTCCTCAGAGTTACTAATGTTTCAAAAGGGAGTGATATTTCCCTCCAGGGGCTGAATTGGTCCCAGCATTATGGTATGTGTTCCAGTGGGGTATCACTTTTAAGGATGGACAAGGAAGCTCCCATTTAGAAGAAAGAGAGAAAGAGAGACAGGCTTTCAGCACCTTGAGAAAACCTCTGAAAAGTTCTTCCCCACTGAGGGAGGTCTACGCTCAGCTTGCAAGGGAAGAAGTGTACCAGGGTTACCTGGCAACCAGGCTAGCCAAAATTTGGTGCACTTTGTTGGCATAACCTTACCCGTGGGCCCTCTCCCCTGACCATGGGAAGATGGGAGTTGAGTCTGCAGGACTAGTGGTCATTTACTGGCTTGAATTGTAGATTTTATAAAATAGAGAGGGAGCCATTTTGAAAGATACCCTTTATCTCAAATGATTGTCTTGAACTCAGCTGAAATATTTTTGGATCTCTGAATTTCCTTTTAGGGTTAGGCTGGAGAAAATTTTCTTAAGACTTTGGAGGTGGGAACTGAGAAGGAGTGTTCCTTTAAGAAAGACCAAGAGGTTTTGGGACCTCTTCCTGTTTCTCTCATGTCTTTTCCCAAGGGGAAGCTCCCCTCTTCAGAGGTTGGGGGAACTTCCCTAAGATATGTGACCATCAACAGGTTACTATCTGGACTCATTCATGTTTTATTGGCATGGTCTTGGAATTCTCAGTCTCAGAAAGGAAACACCTTGAGTGAATTTTGGAATCACCCTCACCATGGCATGTTTAACATTTAGGTAGTTATAGTACTTCTGAATCTGAGTTTGGACTCTAGTAAGAGACAGGACTGAGTAGACCTCATATGCCTTAATGATATTATGAATTGTCTTAAGGAGGTTCTTCCCCATGAACAATATATTGGCCATTTATTAAGTATTTTCTAACCCCAGATGGAAGGTTTTGTGGAAGACCTTAAGAATTTGCCAGTGCTGCCGGTCTCAGTGGTACTCGCCTGTAATCCCAGCGGCTTGGAGGTGGAGGCAGGAGGATTGCAAGTTGGAGGCTAGAGGTAGTCTTTGTAACTTAGTGAGACCCTGTCTCAAAAAGTGAAAAATGGGCTGGGGGGTGCAGCTCAGTGGTCCAGCACTTGCAGAACATGCAGGTGCGAGGCCCTGGGTTCAACCCCCAATACCACACACACACACAAAAAAAAAAAAAAAAAAAAAAAAAAAGAATTTTCCAGTGCTTAGCTGCAGGTGAGAGGATTTTATTATCCTCTGTGTGAAACCAGTCTGAAACATGGACTGTATGTCCATGGGACAGAGCCCATTCTTTTTGACAATACTTGGGTTTATTTTTTTTTGAGGTGGTCCGCCCATGTTAAGGGTGCTTTCATGAGACTTTGTTTCAACTCTCAACATCCTGGGCAAGCCCCCCAAGAAATGTTTGCCTGAGCCCTGAAGAAATCTTGCTGGAACTGGAGTGGGAGTAGCTGGATGCTGGTCTCCTGGGCTTGCTTCCCAGGAATAACTTTCACACAAAAGCAAGAAAATGCAAAGTAATTTTATTTAGAGGGTTAGAAGAAGGGAAAGGCCTCCATAGCATGGAGAAGGTCCAAAAAATTAGGTAGCTGAAGTTGGGTAGTTATCTAGGGGTTTTATAGTATTTTTCCGTGGGTTGTGTTACTTGGGTTGACTTGGTTGTTAGAGGTGTCTGTGGGCTGGCCCAGATTGAAGGAGCAGTTAAAGTCAATCAGCCATTGTTAGACTTGTCATCTGTTTGCAGAATGATATCCTTGAGAGAGTAAACTTGGTGATCTCTTAGTAACTTAGTTGAAACTCAGGTGTGCAACTGTTACCTTGTTAATGTTTACTCTACTGTCCTCCCATTCCCAGGCCCTGCTTTTATTTAAACCTCTCAGTACCTCCTCCCAAACTAATCTGGTCTGTTCATTCTTTTCTTTTTTTCTTTTTCTCTTTCTTTCTTTCTTTCTTTCTTTCTTTCTTTCTTTCTTTCTTTCTTTTCTTCTTCTTTGTGTGTGTGTGTGTGTGTGTGTGTGTGTGTGTGTGTGTGTGTGTGTGTTACTGGGGATTGAACCCAGGGCCTCGTGCTTGCATGCTTTGCAAGTGCTGGACCACTGAGCTGCCACCTCCAGCTCATATTTTTTTACTTTTTGAGACAGGATTTCTCTAAGTTACGCAGACTGCCTCTGGTCTCGAATTTGCAATCCTCCTGCCTCTGCCTCCCAAGCCGCTGGGATTATGGTCTGTTCTTTCTCTTGTTGGCTGGGCTCTGAAACTTTTGTGGGAGGCAGAATTTCTTGGAATGCTTATTAAGGAAGGATCTCCAACCCAAGAAATTGTAAGTCAGGCCTAAAGTGGAGGCCATATGATATCGACCTTGGAAACTGCTCTAAATACAATTCTAACCCCCCTGCTTTTCTGCTTGAAATCTTTTGTTTGCTCTCTATCCCAAAGTTTGAACTCTCTCACTCCTTTCTTTGCTATTTTTCCTGTAGGTAAATTCCTAGGCTACCTATCCTTTCCATAAACCATGGGCTCCAATCATCTAAAACTACCTGAGAGACCCAACCTGTCCTAAGCCCTGGGGTCTTTGTTCTTTCTCTCCAGAAAGCTAGGCAAGCTTCTATTCAAATTCTATCCATCTTTCAAAGCCATTCCATGTTTCTCCTAGACTTACATCTCTCTTTCTTTGTGCTCCTAACCCAATCTGTAGTTACTTTTGTTTTATTTTCTAATTTTTTTTTTTGCTATACATGGGCGTTGAACCCAGGGCCTCATGCATACTTTGCAAGCACTCTACTACTGAGCTGCACTCCTAGCCGTTTTTACTTTTTGAGACAGGGTCTTGCTAAGTTATGCAGACTGCGTCTTGCCTCTAACTTGCCATCCTCCTGCCTCAGCCTCCTGAATCAGTACAGGTGTGCACCACCCTGCCCAGCTATAATTACCTCTGTTATAGAACATATCTTAGTTTGGATCAGCAGTTCTCAAAGTGTGGGCCCAAGATCAGCAGCACTAGCATACCCTGGGAAGTTATTAAAGCAGGTTAAGGAGATGGGTATGGTGGTACATGCCTGTAATCTCAGCAGCTGGGGAGGTGGAAGCAGGAAGATCCCAAGTTTAAGGCCAGAGGCAACCTGTGTAATTTAGTGAGACCTTGTTTCAAAATAAAAAAGTAAACAAATAGTCTAGGGGTACAGCTCAGTGGTAAAGTACTTGCAAAAGCATGTGTGAGGCCCTTGGTTCAGCCCTCTACTACTGCAAACAAAACAAAACAGACGGACAAAAAACATAGGCTAAGGTTATAGCTCAATGGTAAAGTGCTTGCCTAGCATGCATAAAGCCTTGGGTTCAATCCCTAGCACCACAAATTGAAAAAAAAAAAAAGTCTCAGTTCCTACCCTAGAACTACTGAATAAAACAGCAATTCATATATAGTATTTTTTCATATGGTGTTTTTTGGAGGGGGTGGGATTGAGACAGTCTCACTTTTGTATCTTATGCTGGCCTGGAACTTCATATGTAGCTCAGGCTAGCCTCAAACTCACCATAATCCTCCTGCTTCAGCCTTCTGAGTGATGGGATTATAAGTGTGTGCTACCATGCCCAGCTTCCACATACAGTATTTTAACAAAAACCCCTAATGTCCTACTGGCTTGATTATTTCCTTTGCTAATTATGTGTTCCTTAGGGCAGGAAGTTTTACTTATCGCTTTCCTCACCATCTTTCTTGGTGCAGTCAATTGGTAATTACTCAATGATGAGTCAATGGCCAGGTACCATCACAAAGCCTAATAATCCCAGCAACTTGGGAGGCTGAGGCAGGATGGTGAGTTTGAGGCTTGAGGCAGCCTGTGCAACTTAGCAAGAGCCTTATTAAAAAAAAAAAAAAAAAAAAAAAAAAAAAAAAAAAAAAAAAAAGTAAAAATAATGAAGAGGACCTCAGAAATCTTTAAAGATGTAAGATTGGAAAATCATGTCATTTTCTGGAATTGAAGGTGTTACATTATTTCATCATTCATTTCTTTATAAAAAAAGAAAAACTAGCTTTGGGTATTGAGTTTAAAAAAAAAAAAACCTTTAAACATGCTTTGCAGACCATGCTTGTACAACAGAACCTGCACTTTCATTGGGTCCATATCCATGGCTCTTTTTCATTCCATTCTTACATATCCTTAGGCCTGAGTTGACTGTCCCTCCTTTCCTCTTTTGTTCTCTAGCAACCCAAGCCAAGAAGAGAGCTCTATTCTCTTTCAGCCAGCATCTACTACATATCTGATTGCTGGGAGGTTGGTGAGACTGTCTCTCGATACACACCTTTAGGCTTCATGAAGAACTTGGCAGAACAATATCTATCTGCCCAACACTATGCAGCCTAGTCCCTTAGCAGCTGAAATTTCTGGCAAGTATGCAGAAAATACTTTTTCCTCCCCAAAGATGCATAAAGATAAAGGAGAGAGATAAATGAAAGATCCAGGAACATCATGATACAATGAAGGAACATGATAAGAGAATAAAGACCAGGGACTTTGGATTTAGGCAAGTTGAGTTCAAAGCCCAGCTCTTCCATCATCATGTAAATCTGGACAAAATATTTAATCTTTCTGTTAAATATTCAGTTCAAGTTCCTCAACTGTAGAGGGTGTAATTGTCCTGACTTAGAAGTGAAAAAAAAAAAAATTGTTAGGTGCTGTTGAGTGGTGTCTGACTCATTGCAACCCTAAGTACAACAGAATGAAACACTCTCCGACACCGTGTCATGCCTGACACTGTTGTTAGTGCGTCTCTGCTATTCACAGGGTTTTCAATGGCGGATTGTTTCAGGAGTGAGTTGCCAGGTCCTTCTCCCCTGTCTCCAAAACCTGGTATTCCCCGGAGGTCTTCCATCGAAGGACTAATCAGGCAGACCGTGCTTAGCTTCGAAGATCAGGCAGGATCAGATGCTAGGTTGCTATGGCTGAAGACAAAAATAAAAGTAGCAAAAATGCTTCCCATCATGCTAGCATAGTTTTTTTTTTTTTTTTTTTTTTTTTTGCGGTACTGGGGGTTGAACCCAGGGCCTCACGCCTGCATGCTCTGCAAGATGCTAGCACAGTCTTAATGCAAGTGAGTTTTTGTGATCATTAGAAAAAAACAAGATAGAAGCAATACTACGGTTGTGCCATATGACTATACCAATTTTCTCCCACCCTAAATGACAGCCAAGTGAATGGATTTAAAAGTGTCAATTTCCAAAAGAACAGCATGTGTGGTGACATCTGTTGTGGGGATGGGACTGCAGGTCTTGGCAAGAGGAATGAAAATGTCCAGAGTACTTTTTAGTGAATTTGATCAGGCAACAACAATTTACATAAAAACCACTACCACCACCAAATGTGAGTTGATGCAGGGCAGAGAAGTAGCAGACAGTTCTTAAATACTGATCTAGATTAGATGCCCTGATAAAGCCAGAAAGACATTTTATAAATCAAAGCTGTGGGGCTCTATGGTCTTTACAAAGAAGCTACACAAAATATTATCATTTTATTAGGAACCACAGATACATCATTTTTCACATTTTATTCTTTTTTGGGTTCTGGGGATTGAATCTGGGGTCTCAAGCATGCTAGGTAAGCACTCTACCACTGAGCTACGTCCCCAGCCCCTTACACTTGTTTCACAGGGAAAACTGGACTAATTCTAATTAAATATCAATAATGTATCATAAATAAGTAACATGTTTTTGGAAAAAAATTAAGTTAAAACCTACTATAAAACAGGACAGAAACAAAGTGCATCTGGCAGTTTAATATATGAAAACAATGCTGAATCTATGGTATTTAGAGTGGTATATTTTAGTCAGTTTTGGTCAGTCCTGGAGCACCCGCTACAAGCTGAATGACAAATGTGAACTAAAAAGGCTAAAACACTGAAGACCAAAACAGACCACTCTGGAGTTAGTTTTACAATGAAATACTCAGGCGCCTGGCCTGTAAGTGGTGATCTGCTGTATTTCCTATCCCTGCTGCAGTACCCACTGCAAGATCAGACCTCCTCCATCATCCAGCCTCCAGGACAAGTGGTGCCTGTCAAGTCACAAGGTAGGGAGCACTGCCACTGGTTAGTGGTATATATACCTGTACTTTAGTGGCAAGGATTCTTGAATATTTTGTATATCTTATATATCTTGAATACATTTCCTTCCAAAAAGACTTGTGTTAGTCTTGTTGAGAGGCACACAGAGGAATGTTTACTGGCCAGAGGACACAGTACCAGATATCAGTTCTCATTCCTCATAAGTGGAAAGACCATTGTCTGTACTGGGCAAATTATATTGTCAGGAAGAATTCAGTTCTTATCTCTGTAAAATAAAAGGCTTATGTTAAGGGGAATCAGTAGTCATAAAAGGAATTTAAATTCTGGCCCTAGGACGCTCAAACCTACTTCAAATGAAGGAAGACAGCTCTCAATTTGACTAACAGGACCCTCAAGTTGAATGTCTCCCAGGACTAACAACTCACTCAGGTTGTCACTTGCTGCCATAAAGAATGGTAAGAGTAACCTAAATTTTCCAAAAAATCAGATGTGGCACAATGATTTGGGGCATTAGCTGTATGCCATGACTGATTCCTTTAACACAGGATCAAACACATATATTTGCATGTATACTGATTTCACACTAGGACAAATATTTTTGTTTTTACATATTGAACCCAGGGCTTTGCACATGTTAAGCATGTGCTGTACCACTGAGCTGCACCTCCATCCCCAAGACTATTTTTTAATAACAGGGTCTTTACCACATCTTTCTGAGGTGCTAAGTTGTGAGGAAAACAGACTGCATCCATTTGGCTGACCACCTAAGCAAGGTCTAAGAAAAATGTCTTTAACCATTTATCTGAGTCCCTGGCTCTTATTCTAGGACACTAGTACATCTATTCCTCCAGAGCAAGGGGTTGGTCTAAGGCCATGGCATTCTCATCAAAAGGCATCTTTGATGTTTTTGAGCTGTCGCACAGCCAAGTCTACAGGAAGGCTGAACTTGAGGCTGCTGAGGCGACTGAGTAGGTTGAGGGCACTCTCAAAGCCTGTATGGGCCATGTAGCTCCAGGGCTGGTAGTGGGGCTCAATGAGTGACCCTGACTTGCAGATGAGGTTTATCCAGGACACGAGACGCTGCTCATTCAGTGCCATGCACACCAAAGCCTTAAGTTCTGAGTCTGCGCTGCGCTTGAAAGGGTCGTGCTCTGTCAGCACCATGTGGATGGCTGTCAGTAGGCTCTGTTTGGGGGTCACAACAGTCCCACCCATAACAGGCAGGGCAAAGGACTGGGAGAGCTTCCGAGCTGGGGATTCCACATAAGCACGGCCGTTCTTAGCATCATAGTACTTTACAAAGAGCTCCCATGGGTGCATGGCCTCTGGGGCCGAGGAGAAGGCTGGCCACAAACAAGCAATGGGGGCCATGACAACGCTCATCCCAGAGGAGGAGGCATATAGTCCATGGGCCAGCAGGTCCCTCACGGCCACCGTTAGCTCCTTCCGCACAGCCATGGTCAGCTCATCCTTGCCTCCTAGAGAGAGGTCGTGGAGGTTGGCAGAAGTGATGACATGGTCACGTGGCTGGTGTCTCAAGGCTAGCTGCTTCACTTTGTCTACTGATACCTCCAACCTCTTCAGTAAAGGGGAGTAGTCTCTGTCGGCTTGGCCCCTCTGCCACAGGGTTTGAGGGATCTGGCCTGTGGCACAACCAAACTGGCTAACAGCGAAGATCTGGAGCACAGCCAGTGCTCGCTGCATCAGGTGTAATCCTGTCTCCCGGACTTTCTTTACATCTTCTGCCTTTGCTGTTTAGAAAAGAGTAATTCATCAGTAAGAGGCCATAATGGCACACAGATATATTCAACAAGTCTCAGGCTGAGATCAAGTCTTACTTTTGAGCCATAGTATGGATGCCACATGAAGGCAAGAGCCCCCCACAATGTAGCTGGACTAACTTGGATTGAGATATAATTCATTTACCATACAATTCACCAAGTTATAGTATACAATTTAGTGTTTTATTTTTTTAATTTTTTTTTTGCAGTGCTGGAGATTAAACCCAATTCAGTGTTTCTCTCTTTTTTGTTTGTTTGTTTTTGTTTTGGTATTGGGGATTGAACCCAGGGCTCCATCCACACTAAGCATGTACTCTACCACTGAGCTATAGCACCAGCTCCAGTGGTTTTTAGTATATTCAGAGTTGTGCAACCATCACCATAATCAAGTTTAGAATATTTTTATCATACCCCTAAGAAACCCTGCACCATTAGCATTTCCCATTTCTTCCCAAACCTAAGCAACTATTAATCTACTTCCTTCTTCTTCCTTTTTTTTTTTTTTTGGTCTTTTTGAGACAGAGTCTCACCATGTAGCTCAGGCTGGCCTCAAACCTATGATGTTCCTTGCTTCTACCTTGCAGTGCTTTGATTACAGGTATGTACCACCACACCACGTTACATTAATCTGCTTTCTGTCTCTGAAAGCGGTACTTACTTTTGCTGTTTCCTGGAGGCAGTCTGCTGCTGCTTGTTCTAGTGGAGCCATTTCCTGTCTTCCCACTGGCCTTGCACTCACAGTATCCGCCACCTGTCTGCAAGGGGCTTCCTACTTCATCTATAATCAGAAGTTACAAAGAAGAGACATTTATTTAACCTCTTTATAGGACATTTTTAAATGAAAAATGATATTTCATGGTGCCTAACATATGACAAAAACTGTATAAAATCTAATTTCATTGTGTAAAATGGTGATGGCATATTGTAGACAGCTCAATAAATATTTGTTAAGTAAATGAAGCATAAATCATCATTTTATAAATGAGGAGACTCATACTACAGAGGTTGGTAACATGCTCAAGGACATGAAGCCAGAAAGTGGCAGAGCTGGGATTTCAACTACCTGAACCTAAAGCCCATGTTCTTTCCAGTATATGATGCTGATCAAATCTTTTAGACAATACATCAAGAACTGGCACTTTTAGGTATTATTGTTGTTAGGTGTGGTGGAGTTGGGTCTGACTCATACTGATCCTATGTACAACAGATGAAACACTACCCAACACTGTGCCATGCCAGCACTATTATCAGTGCTTCTCTGCTATTCATACAGTTTTCAATGGTGCCTGGTTTTTGGGAGTGGGATGCCAGGTCCTTCTCCCAAGCCTATAGCACCTGGTGTTTCCAGGTGGTCTCCTATCCAAGTACTAACCAAGCTAACCCTGCTTAGCTTCCAAGATCTGACGGGATCAGATGCCAGGGGGTACGGCTGCAGGCATTAGCATTAGCTATTAGTAGTCAGAATAAATGTAAGTTATTATAATATCCATCCACCTCTTCCCATATACTTCTCTGACCTTGGATGAAGCTGATGAACATTTCAAGATCTCGGATCTGGGTTTTCAGTTGCTCGACCAACTGTTCCTTTACTCGAGCTGGGTTGACAATCTGAGCTACTGCTGCATCCACACGCTGACGGAGCTCTTCAGTGGACATGGAACTGATGTCCTCATTAAGATTCATGTCCAGTTTCTTTATTAACTCATCTATGATCACCTATCAAGACCACAAGCAATGAGTGCACTCTTTGAAATTCTCAAGGAGAAAGTGATGGAGGAGAATCTCAATAAGACTTCTAGTTTTAAATGGAAATTGAAACCATATAGACCTCCAAATTTGTGAGGAAAATGATACAACTGCTGATCAAGGTGAGGACACAGAATCTCATTCTTTTCTTAGAGTAACAAGAACCCTCAGTTCCTCCCTGATAGAAATGGCTCCTCTCACTAACTGTAAATTTTTTTACCAGGCTAGTCAGGTTTCACTCAGTATGTGAATAATCCAAAATGGCTGATGATTCTAATAGCCTCATATTTAGTTTCTCTAAAGGCTGCCAAGTGAATACATACTCATTTTTATTAACTTCTAATTTGTCTCATTCCTTGTTTCTTTTCTCTAGACAACAAAAAGAAATGTCTATAAAACATCAAGGCATATTACAGCCAACTTTTTCTAGTGACATTTTTAAGAATAATTTAAAATCTGGATAATCCGTGTTTTCCACATGTGAATGAAGACTGGTTCCAAGCTGCGGCAGGGTGGGGTGATAGATAGACAGTCTTACCTATATAATCCTAGTACTTGAGAGGCTAAGGTTCAAAAACCCTGTCTCAAGGAAAAAAAAAAAAAAAAAAAAGGACTGGTTCTAGGTAATAATGAAATTTCCCTTTGATTTGAATCAGTAAGGGTTCCCAGTAAGGCGATAGGAACTGAGCTGGGAGAGGCTTAGGCTGTTTTGGGAATGCTGACAGGGACAATGGAACCTTGCACAGTGGCAGAGGCACTTCTGAAGTCTGCTCACCCGCTGTCTTTCCAAGACCACAGACTGTGGTAGGGAGTCATAGCTGCCCTCCTGATAGGCAAATGTTTCCAGGTCATCTAGCTGGGTCTTGAGTTGCAGGATCAGTTCCTTCTGCTTCTCCCTCTGAGTTTCCAGACGCTCCTGTTTTTCTTGCTCACTCTAGGATGATAAAATACTTGGGTCTATTTCTCAGAAAAGGGAAACCCAGGGCACATTAAAAGTCTTCTCAAGCCAGTAATGACCAAGAAAATATGTTTCCAAATAATCCTAATGAAACACTCAATTCACAAGATAGATTCAAGAATAAGAATAATTATTTCATCCAGGGCAATTTAATGTATGTATGTTTTCTTTAAGAAAGTATCTGTCCTTCATCAGATGTAGGATGTAAATACAATGAGGCCTTTTGTTAAGACTGCCTTTGTCTTCAAAGATCTAGGTAGAGTAGAGACAATTTAGCCAAGACAGCCTCCCAGGAATTAAACATGTCATCTTCCACAGCCAATTATCACAGCTTAACTCTTGAATACATTGTGCAGCCAAATTTTGCAAGAGAATAAGGGAGTAAGGATGTAGAGAAAGGCTTTATAACTTACAGCTGGGTTTTTTTTGGTTGTTTGTTTTTTAAGGCTTGAAGCCCCTTAGAGAGATTATAGACTACATCTATAAAGTCAAAACAGTGAAATGCAGGTACCCAGTGTGGTGAAAAACATCTAAAAGCCAAGTAATGGGGGGAGAAATTAATGATGTATGTGTCTTTTAAGTGTCTGGCAAGTTTCCCTGAAGAGAACGCCTTTATTCACTGTTGGCCACCCATAGTTTCTGCACTTAAATTATTTAAAAATCCTTCAGGGTGGTAAAGTCTTACCAACATATAGACACTGGTTCTTCCTTGCTCTTCTTGAATATCAAAAACAAAAAAGCAACACAGGCATGGTGGCATATGCCTGTCATGTTAACACTCCAGAGGCTCAGGCAGGAGTTTGAGGCCAGCCTCAGTTACATAGCAAGTTTGAGGCCAGTCTGTGCTATATGTTGAGATCCTGTCTCAAAATAAAACAAAACCAAAAACCAAAAAACAAACAAACAAACACCTGTAAATCACTTGTATGCGTAAGGCTGTGCTTTAAACCAGAGCTCTAGAACCTGGAAGTCTATGTGGTATTAAATTTTTACCATAATAAAATAGTACTTACTAAGCCCTTGAGAAGTAAGGTATGAAAGAGAAGAAATGAAAAACAAATTAACTTTTTGTTCAAGTATGGAGAAAGCAATCCTCTTGCTTTAGCTTTGCTCAACACAAGAGCAAAACTATTCTTAGGATATTCCCTCTCCAACCCTTTCTGAGCATTTTTTTCTTAGAATTTCATTTTCTTTCCTCACTTAGTATTAAGAACTAACTCTTCTTTAAGAGGCTTCCCTGATTTCTCCAGGCAGAAAAAAATCATTTTCTCCTCAAGATTTTGTATATACTTTTACTTTAGCTCATCTCACATTACAGTATTTATTTAAGATTCTGTCTCCACTAGGCCTTGACTTTGAACCATCAATGCCTAGCATAGAGCCTAGGATGGGGGTGAGCTCAGTACATATTTGTGTATGTTACTGAACTACATTAGGTGCAGATTAACAAATTACAAATAATGAACTCTAACTGGAGGAAGTTATCTAACCAGATCAAGGAGAAACAACTGGGAAAATATTTGTTTCGCTTTTGTTGTATTCCCACTTTATGAAGCTAAGAAAGAAAGAAACCAACCATCAATCCTGATATGTTTTCATGACTATGTATGCCAAACTCTGTCACTTGCTGTGGAACCTACAGTATGATATTTGCTGGAGTATGGGCAAATTTAATAGGAGAGAATATGAGTTCTAGTGCAATGTAGGAAATAATAGATATAATTTTTAGTATGAATTGAGATAAAATACTGAGAAGCTGGGGATATAGCTCAGTGGTACAGTGATAGAGTGTTTCCCTACCGGATCTGATCCCCAGCAGCACAGAAAAAAAAAAAAAGGAACTGATAATAAATCATTCCATTCAAATATGTCCCCCACTTAGGTATTACCTATTTTCATGTCAATGTATTCACCTAAGAGTACAGCTGTTTATTAGACAGATGAGCACTATTTCTTTTTAAAGTGTTATGCTGTTTCTGAAAGTGGCAATGAACAATGAAAAGACAGTGCCACATCCACACAGAACCTTTGGTGTTGTTCACTCCAGTCCACTAGAAAGTAATTCTACCTTTTCCAGTCTTTAAGTCTGGCAATTTGAGCTGTTCCTTGCGGAAGGAGCTGCAGGTATGTAGAGAAAATGGTGGAACAGTAAATACAGGATTACATTGGAAACAGTTCAGATTAAAATAAACAAGTCAATATTTGCTACTGATAAATTTTCTTGTCCAAAACCAATCTGAGTGGGAAGAAAGCCATATGTGGGTTGTAACTTTTAGGAAGGTGAAAAGGCAGTGTGTCTCAAAGCCTCCAACATAATACATGTTATTAGCTGTGGTTGAGTCCGTCCCACTCATAGTGACCCTATGCACAACAAAGGAAACACTATCCGACACTGTGCCATGTCCGACACCTTTGTCAGTGCTTCTCTGCTATTCATAGGATTTTCAATGGCTGATTGTTTTTTGGGAGTGGGCTGCCAGGTCTTTCTCCCACGCCTACAGCACCCAGTATTCCCAGGCAGTCTCCCATCCCAGGATTAACAGGTGGGACTCTGCTTACCTTCCAAAATCTGACAAGATAGGACACCAGGGTGGTATGGCTGTAGGCTCAACATGATACCTATGTCTGTGCACTTTCAGAGATTCAAAATCTGTAAAGCAACTTTCTCTTGGTGTAGTATATGTAATTTCATTGCCTCTGAGTGCAGACAAACTGATCTTGTCAATTACCAGCAGACCTCATTCAGAGTATCTCATTATTAAGCAGGATGGAGGAGCATTTTAAAGATATCAATGTTAGGAAATTCATATAATCAGCAGTTATGTTTTTTCAATTACTAAGCGACCATGCTGTTCACCAAAGCTCTCAACTGACAGTGTAAAAGTTAAAGATTATTTAATGCCAGGAAAACATGAGAAATAATCTAAATTTCCACGGACACAGACTTAACTTTCCATTCACTTGCCAGTTCTCCCAACCCGCATGGGTCAGAGCACTCCACCAGCAAAAGTGCTAAGAGTGGAGGTAAAGTTCCGTGATAGGGCGCGTGGTTGGCATGCTCTGAGTTCAATCTCTAAGCACTAAAACAAGTTCTCAGAATAAGTACTTTATGAGGCAACGTAGGCGGAAGCAGTATCGCTTCGGTTACCCTGCTTGTTCTCTTTTCAGTACCCGGCTCACCGCTGCTCCTGGTCATCACACGGCGTGTGTCTTTCTCCATCTTTAGTGTACATCTCTCACATTCAGGTTCCCAAGCTTCTCTGACGTAAGACCATGCACATCTAACAGTCTCCTCGTCTATATATTCATCTAATGCTTCTCAGCATTTCTACCTCTGTCAACGTCAGCATAGCCACCCACATAACCTCCGCCCCATTTCCTATACCATCGCCCTCGGGCCCCAGCCCCAACCACTCACCTGGTTGTCGTCCCGCAAACGTGGCCCGGCCCCCCGCAACCCGTCTCCCTCGTCGCCAGTGGGGTCTCCAGGCCCCTCGTAACCCAGGACGTGAGGGCAGCCGCGGAAGGCAAAATCTTCGAGCTCGCGCAGTAGGCGCTGCTGCTCCGCCGGCGCTCCACGCACCACCTGGCGCAGGCGGAACTGCACCTGCGCGAAGTGCGAGGACAGCGCGAGCAATGCAGAGTCCAGCCGCCGCCGCTCCGCTCGGAGCCGCCGCAGTGCCCGGCTGGGCGAATCCGGAGGGGAACCCGGGGCCGCGCCGGCCTCCTCAGTTGCCGCCTCTTCCGAAAACGCAGCCGCCCCAGGCCCGGCTTCTGCCACCGCTCCCACCGGGGCCCAGCGCACCGCATCGCACAGTGGCAGCGACTCTTCTTCCTCTTCTTCTTCGTCCTTTGCCTGTGGCTCAATGGCTCTCACCACCGTCACCAGTTCTGAAGTCGCTTCCACTGCCGCCATCTTCCCGGAAACGTCACTGCACATCAGCCGCGCCCCCTTGCTGCCATGGCTACAGGGCCGTGGCTTGGGAAGCCCGGAGGAGCGGAGGGGGTGGCGGGGCTTGAAGTTCCAGCGTCCCCCAAAACCAGCTTCTCCAACCAGTAATTGTTTTTTTTTTTTTTTTTTTTTTAGCTCGTATTGCGAATTAGGCACAGAGTACTAAGCATTGGAGAAACAGGTGAATGAGGCCGAGGAAAAGTAATTCCCCGTGCATAGGGTTTAGGGTAGCCATTGCTCTGCTCCTAGCGTGTTTGTGGTCTATTCCTAATCTGTTCATTTCTGGAGACTAAGAGAGGTGGAGTGCTGAGGGATTAAGCTCTCCCAGAGTCCCTCCGGAATGCAGATCCATAGGCTGTCGAGCTACGTTCCCCTTCCTCTCAACCCATGTATACCAACTCACTTTACATTCACTTGCCAGTTCTCTCCACCATATAAGGAGAGGCAGCTGCTGGGCGCGTCCCCAGGATCTAAAGATAGAGGCTCTTGCCTGGGACTCCAAAAGCCACTAGGCAGCCGGAGCCGCCATGGCACGGTGAGTGTTTCAGGCCCTAGTACTTATCCCTCTCACCCTTTTCCCTGGAGATCCCCTGCTCAACGTCTTCTCTTAGGCCTCCAGTTCGGCAAGGCTTCATAACAGCCCCAGACCCTAGGTCTCCGTGACAGTGGTGTGAGGGATGGTGTGACCCAATTGTTCTCCCTAACTTCCTACCTCCCTAGTCCCGCACTGTCTATTACATCCAAGTTCACCCTCAACACTTCCACCCTCTCTCCTCACCCCTTCTGTCTCATTTAGATCCACTTTGACAAGACTGTGGTACCAAATGCCCCTGTATTGTTCCCTCCCTCCACCTTTCCCAACTGCCCTCAGTCTACCCTTACCCAGCCCTATGAAGCCCCACCTCCACTCCTCTTCAGGCAGCATGCACGGACCCTGTGGTATGACAGACCCAAGTATGTTTTCATGGAGTTTTGTGTTGAGGACAGCACTGACGTTCATGTGCTCATTGAGGATCACCGCATTGTGTTCAGGTAATAGCCCTCCCTTCTGGAGGGCCTGGCTTCCTGGGAACTTCCCCTTTTCCTTTGCCCACTGTCTCTGCAACTCTTCAGCTTCATTGTTTCCTCAGGTGCAAGAATGGTGAAGGAGTGGAATTATACAATGAGATTGAGTTCTATGCCAAAGTGAACTGCAAGGTGAGGACTAGGTGGGATGGTAAGGTCTGGATGGAAAGGCTGCCCAGGGAAAGTAAAGATCTAAAACTTAGACCTTGAGAATGAGGCTCTCTATCTGGCAGGACTCCCAGGATAAACGCTCTTGCCGCTCCATTACTTGCTTTGTGAGGAAATGGAAAGAGAAGGTGGCCTGGCCTCGACTCACGAAGGAGGATATTAAGGTGAGTGTGTGGGGAGTGGCCTGCTCCTTCTGCACTTTCTCTCTCTCCATGTATCTAGGTACTTAAGTTAGATCTGGGGTTGTCCTTTCCTCCTTTCCAGCCAATATTCAGTGACTCACCAGGTCCTGCCTGTTTGGCCTCCTAAATATTCTTGAAACTATTTCTTCATTTCTTCCTAGTTCAGACCTCATCTATCAGGGTTTGTTGGGAGGATTTTTTGCTTTTTCTTTTGTTTTGTTTTGCTTTTGAGACAGGGTCTCAATATGTGGCCTCTCAGATGCTGAGATTACAGGCATGGACTACCACACTTGACTTTGTTGGGAGGTTTGTTGCATAGTTTTTGCCCTATCCCCAGTCCATTCTCTACATTGCTCCCAGCATGGTCTGTCTAAAACACATTGAAAGCCAGAAGCCATGGTGCATGCCTTTAATCCCAGTGACTTGAGAGGCTAAGGTAGGAGGATCACAAGTTCAAAGCCAGAGGCACCATGTGTAATTTAGCACAACCTTGTCGCCAAATAAAAAAATTAAAAATGGACTGGGGATACAGCCCAGTGGTAGAGCACTTGCAAAGTATGTTCAAGGCCCTGGGTTCAACCCCAAGTACTGCAAAAATAAATAAATAAATAAATAAATAAATAAATTAAAAAAACACATTGACTTTGTCACTTGCTTACTTAAGACCCTCCAGTGGCTTCTTCTCACCTAAAGGTTGACCGTTGACCACCTGCTGGCTGAATCTGGCTTTCACATTTGTTTTAGCAGTTTTCCCCGTGTTAAATATTATTTTGACTGGTTACTGACATTTACAACTTTTGGTTTGTTACTGACATTAAAATATGTGAATTAAGCCAGGTGTGGTGGCAGATGCCTGTAATCCCAGCACTTGAGAGGCTGAAGCAGGAGGATTATTGGGAGTTGAAAACCAGTCTGTGCTACACAGCAAGACCCTATCTCCAAAAAACAAACCAACAGCCACCCTCAATCAAAACCAACCAATCAACCAAAAAAAGCCAATGTGGATTATGTGGCTGGGCCAGGAGTGGTGGTGGATTCCTATAATCCTAACACTCTGGAGGGGAAGCAAGAGAATCACAAGTTTGAGGCCAGCCTGGGCCATATAAAGAGATACTATCTCAAAAATAAATAAATAAAGTAGATACTTTACTGACAAATCCAGATTATCAGCTTCTTTGAAAACTGGGAGAATCTGGCCATGTTAATATAAATTCCCACATGGCTGAGTTGTTGTTGTTGTTGTTAGGTGTAGTTGTGTCTGACTCATAGTGACCCTCATAGGGTTTTCAATATGGTTTTCAATGGCTGATTGTTTCAGGATTGCCTGGGGGAGCAGATTGCCATGTCTTTCTCCCATTTTTGCGGTGCTGGGTATCAAACCCAGGACCTCAGCGACTGCAGAGTGGCACTCTACTAACTGCGCTAAATCCCAGCCCATATGGCTGAGTAGAAGCTTTAAATGAAGCACACACTCCACCTCAGTTTACTCTTTTTCATTACCTCCCTGATTTAGTTTAGACACTTGGGCCATGATTCCTGCCCTTTTGGTGTAGTGTGGCACATATCCCATCTCATATTCTCTGCCTCAAATTACATACTTCTTGTTGTTGTTGTTTTTAGGTGCTCTCGAGTCGGTATCCGACTCATAGCGACCCTCTGTACAACAGGGGAAACACTATTGTCAGTGCTTCTCTGCTGTTCATAGGGTTTTCAATGGCAGATTGATTTTTGGGAGGGGGTTGCCAGGTCCTTCTCCCAAGCCTACAGCTTCTGGTTTTCCCAGGCGGTCTCCCATCCAGGTACTAACCAGGAACCGACCCTGCTTAGCTTCTGAGATCTGACGGGATTGGATGCCACAGGGCTATGGCTGCAGGCCAAATTACATACTAGCCACTGCAAATAATTTGCAACTCTTTTGCACAAAGCTGCTATTTCTCACTTCTATACCTTTGCCTGAGCTGTGTCTTTTTCCTAGAAAGAAAGCCACCATCATCGTTGCCTTTACCCACCTAACCCCTGCCCATCCTTCAAGGCCCTGACACTGCAGGCAGCCTGGGTCCTCCATCTTCTTTCTGAGTTCCCATGATATCACCTGTATAACCCTACCACCATAGTTTCTACATTGTTTTACAAAGATTTGTTTACATCTCTCTCACTTTCCTCTTGATGTCTGTGACAGTGTGTTGAACATTTTTATAACCCCAATGCCAAGCTCAGAGTCTGGCCCATAGAATGTATTTAATAAATCTGTTAAAAAAAAAGTGGCTGGCGTGGTGGCGCACGCCTATAATCACAGCGGCCTGGGAGGCGGAGGCAGGACGATTGCAAGTTCAAGACCAGAGGAAGTCTGGGTAACTTAGCAAGAACCTGTCTCAAAAAAGTAAAAAAGTGGGATGGGGGTGCAGCTCAGTGGTCCAGCACTTGCAGAGCATGCAAGCGCAAGGCCCTGGGTTCAAACCCCAGTACCATCAAAAAAAAAAAAAAAAAAAAGTAAGGTAGCTGCGTGCAGTGGTGCACGCCTGTAATCCCAGCGGCTCGGGAGGTGGAGGCAGGAGGATCGCAAGTTTGAGACCAGAGGAAGTCTGCGTAACTTAGCAAGAACCTGTCTCAAAAAAGTGAAAAAAATGGGCTGGGGATGCAGCTCAGTGGTCAGCACTTGCAGAGCATGCAAGCACAAGGTCCTGGGTTCAACCCCCAGTACCACAAAAAAATAGAAAAGTAAGGTATCAGTTAAATGAATGGGTGAATGTCTTCTTTTTATTAATATGGAAACTTTGGAACATGGACCTCAAAGGTTTGCCTCTGATTCCAGGGAATGCAGTTTGTCTTGACTGGTTGACTCCTATGATACAGTTATTTTTTTAGACATATTGTTTCCCTAGTCAGTCGGCTCCTGGAGGGTAGAACTTCTATGCTTTTTCAGACCCTGCCACTCCTGGCATTGTGCTTGGAACCTGGAAGGTTTCTGGTAAATATTTGTGGATGCCAGTGATGCTTTGGCAGCCTGGAGGGGGAGTTGGCCAAAAGGGATGCTGCTGGGGAGACTATAACCCATTGACCCTCTTTTCCCTCAAGCATGACCTTATGCACACATGCCCACTCTTGTTCATGCCCTGTCTGCTTGTGACTCTCTGTGCTTCCTCTTGCAGCCAGTGTGGCTGTCTGTAGACTTTGATAACTGGAGAGACTGGGAAGGGGATGAAGAAGTGGAGCTGGCTCAGGTGGAACATTATGCAGAGGTAAGTAATATAGTACTTGCTGCCTATCTTGGTCACTCTCCATGTCTGTCCGCACTCTTTTCTCTGGAGAATTATTATCAGGGTCAGGTAAGGATATTTAAGCTCCATAGGCAGGTTGCCTGCAGCCATAGCCCTGTGGCATCTAATCCCATCAGATCCTGGAAGCTAAGCAGGGTCAGGCCTGGTTAGTACTTGGATGGGAGACCGCCTGGGAACACCAGGTGCTGTTGGCTTGGGAGATGGACATGGCAACCCACTCCCAAAAATCCATCCTCCATTGAAAACCCTATGAACAGCAGAGAAGCACTGACAATAGTGTTTTGCCTGTTGTACGTAGGGTCACTGTGAGTCAGATACTGACTCCATGGCACCTAACAACAACAACAACAATAGGCAGGTTATTCATTGGTGCCGATACTCTTTACATATTTTGTGTAGTGTTATGTAGTAATGAGAGGAATGAATGTTAGTGAAATTACAAACATAAATTCACTTACTACTTACAGAGTAGCACCTGTATTCTGAAAAAGGTTGGTAAAACTTTTGGCCATGTTCTGTAATTTCTGCTCTCTCTTCTGTTTTCCTTTATTTTATTTCCTGAGCCAGAAAACTTCATGAGAAACTAACACTAAAGGGTAAAAAGTTCATATCATAAATCACTGGTTCCTAATAAATGGCACCCTGTCATATGCTATTTGGTTTCAGAACATCAGCTACTCTTTATTCAAGTTGTAAAAATATAAACAGACACCAATCTGGATTAGTGAGGAGGGTCTCCGTGTGTGTGTGTGTGTGTGTGTGTGTGTGCGCGCGTGCGCGCGTGTTTTGTTTTGTTTTGTATTATTGTTGCTGTTAGTCTTGTTTTGTTTTGTCTTGTCTTGTGACAGAGTTTCACCATGTAGCTTAGGCTGGCCTGGAATTCATGATCCTCCTGCCTCAGCCACTTAAGTGTCAGGATTATAGGCATGCACCACCACACCTGGCTATGTTGTTGTTGTTAGGTGCCATTGAGTTGGGCGCTACACATAGCGACCCTTATAGGGTTTTCTTTTTCTTTTCTTTCTTTCTTTCTTTCTTTCTTTTCTTTTTTTTTTTTTTTTTTTTTTTTTTTTTTTTTTTTTTTTTTTTTTTTTTTTTTTTTTTTTTTTTGTGGTACTGGGGGTTGAACCCAGGGCCTCACGCTTGCATCTCTTGCATGCTTTGCAAGTGCTGTACCACTGAGCTGCACCTCAGCCCATTTTTTTACTTTTTTGGGATAGGGTCTCCCTAAATTACGCAGACTGCCTCTGGTCTCGAACTTTTGATCTCTCTGCCTCTTCCTCTCGAGTTGCTGGGATTACAGGCATGCGCCACCATGCCTGGTTCCCTCATAGGGTTTCCAATAGCTGATTTGGGATTGTTTTTGGGAGTGGGCTGCCACATCCTTCTCCCATTTTTGTAGTGCTGAGGATTGAACCTGGGTTATCAGAAAGTACGGAGCAGTGCTCTACCAACTGTGCTAAACCCCAGCCCCTACACCTGGCTATATGTGTGTTTAAATTTAAGTTCGAAGAAGGGGATCAAGCTGGGTCTGGTGGCACACACCTGTAATCCCAGCACTCAAGAGTTTGAGGCAGGAGAATCACAAGTTTCAGGCCAGCCTGGGCTATATAACAAGTTCTAGGTCAGCCTGGGCTATGTAGCAAGACCTTGTCTAAAACAATAACAGCAACAACAAAAACCCCAAAACAACCAAGGATCAATTTGCTTTTTTCCAATTCAAGTGATGTGTTAAAAGATGGAAACAGTTACGTGTCTAGGTCTAGTTGGGACCATTCTCCTGTGGCTCATCAGTATGCAGATTGCTCTTCTCTCACCCCCCTTCTCTCTTGTGACTGTTTTCTCTTCCCATTAGCTTTTGAAGAAGGTCAGCACCAAGAGACCTCCCCCTGCCATGGATGACTTGGATGTAAGTAATGACTTCCCCTCAGCCCTTCAGTTTCCTTTAGTCCTTACAAGTAACATAATGGGCTGAGAGTGTAGCTCAATGGATGAACATTTACCTAGCATGTATATGTGAAACCCTGAGTTTGATCCTCAGCACTGTCAAGGAAAAAATAAGGGGGGGTGGGGGAAAAACAAAACCCAAACTTACTAGAAAGCTTATATCCTAGTCCCTAGCACACAGTAGTTCTTAGTGCATGTTAACCAAATTTGAATTTGACACAAGGTCAAATGTTCTTCTCTAAGCTTTAGAAAACCCTAGCAAGACATTTCTCCATTCCATCTCATCCTCTACTACTCCATCCTAGAGCAGACTTGGCCCTGTTGAGTATCTTTGCAGCTGTAAGAAGCAGTAGCATTAATTGAAATTCTGAAATTAAAGGATTCATGATAATAGAGTACTACTTATGGAATGCCAGTGATTTATTTTATTATCCAAAGTTTAAATCCTTCAGTTTTAGCCTCCTAAGAAGTATGCTTTATATTGGACACCATGGCGCATGCCTATGATCCCAGTGACTAGGGAGGCAGAGGCAGAAGGACTGAAAGTTGGATGCCAGAGGCAGACAGCATAATTTAGCAAGACCCTGTCCCAAAATAAAAAATAAAATAAGGGCCGTGGGTACATTGCAGTGGTAGAGCACTTGCAAAGCATGGGTTCAATCCCTCAGTACCACAAAAAGAAAGAAAGAAAGAAAAAAAGAAAGGGGGGAGGGAGAGAGAGGAAGGAAGGAAAAGGAAAGGAAGAAAGAAAATAAGCATGGCTTAGAAAATCACAAAAGGAAATAAGGACATCAGATGTGAGTGAGCAGCAATTGTGAATACAAATGTTCACTTTTTATACAGTTTACAGGTGCTTTTTTTTTTCCTTCCCAGGATGATTCTGACAGTGCGGATGCAACAAGTAGTTAACTTTCTGTGACAGCAGAGCTGTGGAGGAGGCTGTGGTTACCTTCAGTTGCTCCAAAAAGCTATGACCTGAGTCTTTGTCAGCTCTTTCATTGTGCACCAAGGCCCTCTGAGACCTCTCAACTTTTCTAGAAGCTTTTAAGGGGTCCCCCTCCATGCTTTATGTTTTGCTTCTAGGCTTGACTTTGATGCTACATCAGATGACAGACTGGGGCAGGGCTTCTAACTTCCTACTAGTTGGCTTAGAATCTCTGAGTTTGAGCTGCTTATTTATTTGAGTATGTGTGCATATGTGGCAGAGCAAAAGCCAAAGAAGCAGCATAAAGTATAATAAATCTCTAGGAACTGTTCCCTGTCTCTTTCTTTACACTTCTTTTACCTGGTGGCAACCTCTTCTCTCGCCAGAGTTCCTTTCAAGGTGGTGGGGTGGAGCTCAGACATTCTGGCCCTCTTTGAATTTGGAAGAAGAAAGATGTTAGAGACAGGATTGTAATCAAGCTGAGGGAGCAAGCTTCCTCAAGCTTCCTCTTGCAGATCTGTGCTCTGTCATCCCTAGAACTAGCCACTTCAGTTTACTGCACAAGCCAGAAATCTCCTTACATTTTCAAAACTAATAGTCACTCTGGTTAATGTCTGTATCTGTTTATTTGTCCATTTCACAGTTATTTCATTCATCCACAAACATTGTTTTGAGTGACTAATGTGTACAAAAGACTGTGACTTAAATAAATTCAATACCTACAAGCTTTGCTCTTGAATTCATGGCAAAATATTGGGATTTATTAAAGGAATAAACTTTAAAGTTTATATAAGCACTGTATGGACTTAGTTTAAAATATAAAGTAGTATAGAAAACAATAAAATAAAATAGTATGTTAAGTGTCTTCGACTTGGATCCAACTCAGAGTGACCCTCATAGGGTTAAAATAGTATAGAAAGTATAAAATTTAAAGTGAAACTTGCCACCGCCCCCCATAGGGATAACCAGTGTTAATAGTTTATATATATAATACAAATTGTACTGTTTTATATACTGTACTATATCATAGATGTAATATACATTGTATTGTATTATAAAATTAATAATATCTATAATTTATGTTGCCTGCAGGGGTACCACTGTGGCATCTGATCCTGTCAGATCTCAGAAGCTAAGCAGGGTCAGGCCTGGTTTGTACTTGGATGGGCGACCACTTGGGAATGCTGTAGGCTTGGGAGAAGGACCTGGCAACCTACTCCCAAAAAACAATCTGCCATTGAAAACCCTATGAACAGCAGAGAAGCACTGACAATAGTGTTTCGCCTGTTGTACATAGGGTCGCTATGACAGCACTTAACAACAACAAAATTTATGTTCCATAAAGTGTAACTATAGACTATGTAAGACACTATACAGATCAAACATCCCTCATTTGAACATTCAAAGCCTGAAATGCTGTGAAATCTGAATTGCCTCTAAAATCTGATTTTTTTAACTGGTCATAGTGGCACACACCAGTAATCCCAGTAGTAGGGTGACCGAGGCAGGGGGATTGATGTGAGTTTGAGGCCAGCCTGTTTTACATAGTGTGTTCTGGAACAACCTGGGCTACATGAGATCCTGTCTCAAAAAAGAAGAAAAAAAAATCTTCCGTACCAGGGGTTGAACCCAGGGCCTCGTGCTTGCATGCTCTGCAAGTGCTGGACCACTGAGGGGCACCCTCAGCCCCGGGTCTCGCTAAATTACGCAGACTGCCTCTGGTCTCGATCCTGCCTCTGCCTCCCCAGCCGCTGGGACTACAAGCGTGAGCCACCACGCCCAGCTGATTTTTTTTTTTTTTTTAAATAGCGTCTCACTATGTAGCCCAGCTAGCCTTGATCTTGAGGTCCTCCTGCCCAGGTTTTGTTTTGCTTTGTTTTCTGGTCCTTTTCAGTCGTAGATTAGTTGCAAAATAACCCAGAATGTGTGCAATTCGCGTTTTCAGTAAATTTGGCCAAACGGCAACCCATTCTTTACCCTCCCGCTTCTGCGCAGAGACGCGACTTTAATGAAGTTTGTCCTACGTCGGCGTCCGTCCGCCCCCAGGCTTTTCAGTGTGTGCCGGTTTGCTGGTCCTGCAGTGATGGCGTTCCGGTGTCAGCGGGACAGCTATGCACGGAAGGTGCGGCTTGTTAGGCGAGGGACCTCATGCTGCTCGGCGGACAGGGCAGTTTGGGGAAGCGGGCGCCGCAGGGAGGGAGTGGAAGATAGACTTCAGTCTCTGTGTGGGAAGAGCTAGGCTCGGTGCTTATTCTCTTACCCGTCTCTGCCCAGTTCATTACCACCGTGGTCTCCTGCCGTCCCGCGGAGCTGCAGACCGATGGGATGAACGGCAAGAAAGAAGTACTGAGCGGTTACCAAGTGGTGCTGGAAGACACGCTACTTTTCCCTGAGGGCGGGGGACAGGTACCAGGCCCCGCCCCACAACCCGACCCCTTGCGAGGAACCCCCAAGTCCTTTTGTGCTCTGGGGGGAAAATGTTTTCCTCCCCCCTCTTTCTTAGGCGTAGTTAATTTAGGGGGACGCTAGTTCAGTTCATATGGTTATTCATTCCACAAATACTTATCAAGGCATGACACATGCTCAGTATTAGTCCAGGCTCTAAGGAGAGAGGGTGAAAATGACAGTGTCTCTATTTGGATGGAATGTTTACTGGAGTCAATCTGGTATGCCAGGTATAAGTAATATTAACACCAATAAAAATACAACTGAGTAAAAGGAAAGAGAATGCTGGAATACTCTCCTGGATAGGGGGCAGGTTATTGCAATATAGACCTAAAGGAAGGAATGATGTGAGCCGTTGCAATTATCTAGTGGTGATGAGGAAGAGAGGAGTATTTCAGGCGACATAATGACAATGTGAAGTCTCTGAGGTGATAATTAGTGTAGAGTGTTTGAGTTGTTGTTAGGTGCCATCAAGTCGGTATCTGACTCACAGCCACCCTATGTACAACAGGCGAAACATTATTGTCACTGCTTTTCTGCTGTTCATAGGGTTTTCAGTGGCGGAGTGATTTTTGGGAGTGGGTTGCGGTGCGTCTCCCAAGCCTACAACACCTGGTGTTCCCAGGCAGTCTCCCATCTAAGTACTAACCAGGCCTGACCCTGCTTAGCCTCTGAGATTTGACGGGATCTGATGCCACAGGGCTACAGCTGCAGGCAGAATGTTTGAGAGGGACTGAAAAGATGTAGCTGGGTTATAATAACACAACAGGGTAGACTTGTCAGTGCTGTGATTGGGTGGAGACTAGATACAGATGAACACAAAGCAGTGAACATGGGAAAGGATGGTGACATCAAATAGGGGCCTTATGGGAGAGATTTCTCTAGCAGGGTTAATAGCATAAACAAGGGCAAGGAAGCCTGAAGGAATATGGCAAGTCTATTTAACTGTGAATAGTCCAATATAGTTGGATTTTGTGGTGCATGTTGATGACAGGCCAAAGATGACCTTGGAAAGGTAATTTGGGGCCAGTTCAGAGGATCTTGAAGTATGTATTAAGGTATAAAGACTTCATTAGGCAAAGAAGTGACATGAAAGAAAATGTTCAATGAACTTGAGAGTCAGAAAGTTCCAGTTTCATATCAGTGTCATTATTGCAGTGATTTTCCCAACATAAGGTTTTCCTGATTTGCTGAAGGAAAATCTATGACCTCAGGTATCCATAGAAGGTCTCATTTTAGATATGGATTCCTTCAAGAGACTTCCCTGGTGTTAAAGACTTAGGTCTCTTTCCTAAGCACCATATGCTTTTTTTTTTTTTTTTTTTGTGGTACTGGGGGTTGATCCCAGGGCCTCACGCCTGCATGCTTTGCAAGTGCTGGACCACTGAGCTGCACCCCCAGCCCTTTTATTTTTTTCCTTACTTCCTGAGACAGGGTCTCGCTAAGTTACATAGACTTCCTCTGGTCTCGAACTTGCAATCCTCCTGGCTCCGCCTCCCAAGCCACTGGGATTACAGACGTGCGCCACCATGCCCAGCTACCATATGCTTTTCAATATGGCAATTTGTAGATTGTATTGCAATTGCCTGTTTTTGCATAGGTGTTCTGTGTTCTTCTCTGACTCTTTAGGTTCCATGAGGGACCATGTCTTGTTTACATTGTATTCATGGACTGGCACAACATCTTGTAAGCAGTTGGTACTTGATACTTTTCTACATGAATGGATATTGTTCAGTCTAATTCTAGTAGTAGTGAATGGAGTGGTGGGAGGCAAGAAAATACAGTTAAGTAGACTTGCCAGATTCAGATCATTTTAGAGGCTGTTAAAGATAGGAATCTAGGGTGACAACAGGATTAAGATTCTTTGGGTTTTACAAAAACTTCATTGCTGTATTTAACAATCTCTTTCTGCTTTAATTCTGTTACTTTTTCTGAAGAGTAAAATATATAAGTACTTAGAGTAGAGGACAGGGAATCCCGTCATTGTATTGTAGGAAGCAAGGCCCACCAGAGAGAAAGAATCATCTGAACACCAGCATTAATTAGAGGAACAGGTTACATTGCCAGTGGAGTAACAGCTACAATTTCTAGTGTCAAAAGGCTGTGCTCCCCGAGTTATTCTTTCCTGTCCCTTATATAGGATTTACAGATTAGTAGACAAAGGGCTGTGTGTGTTTCTCCCTGATTGGTTAAACAGTCCGCAGATGTTACCTAGCAATCCAAGCAGAAGGCAGAAGTCCTTGACCACAAATCTTTGAAAAGACAACTTTCAGATACCAGGGACTATATCCTTATGTGGAGGAAGTGCAATCCTATTCCTTGATTTAGGAAAGTGGGGAATGTAAACTCCTGAGTCTTAAAGTAGCCAAGGTTAAAATTAGGCTTTTCTTTCTCATATTAAATTGGGTCTTTTCTTCCTCATATTATAATTGGACAAAAAGGACCTACCTCACTTGGCATTGCCTCCTCTTTTTCCCGTAGGGAGGTTAAATTTTGAGTCTGTCTCTTATGGATTTTCCCCATAGGGTCTTTGTATCTAGGAGGTAGGGTGAATCTTGCCTCACTATCGGTTACTTCTTCGCCCTAGCCTGATGACCGTGGGACAATCAATGATATTTCTGTGCTGAGAGTGACCCGCCGGGGGCCTGAGGCTGATCATTTCACACAGACACCTCTAGCTCCTGGGACCCAGGTCCAGGTCCAATTGGACTGGGAACGGAGGTTTGACCACATGCAGCAGCATTCAGGTAAGTGACATAGGTTGGGTGACAAAGAGGAGGTACAGTTGCCAAGTATGGGGATGCCATGTTGATTGAGGTGGAGCTTAGATTCTTTAGAAGCTAACCTTTTGGAGAGAGAGACATACTCAGAATCAGCTCTGATTTAGGCAGGATCTGATAAATGTTATGAAAACAACATAAACACTTAGTATTATCAATTTCCCATTTGTTACCTATATTTGGATATCTCACAGGCTTTTCAAACTCAGAATGTTGAAAATGAAGAAGTCTCCCCTTCCAACCTGGTCTTCTATTAGCTGTATGTTTAGTGCCTGGCATCAGTGTCTACCCGGTCTTTCCCCTAGACTTCTATAATAATTTCCTAGCTTGTTTCCCTACATTTAGTTTTACTCTCCTTAGCTTGTTTTCCACACAGCAGCCAGAAAAACTTTTTTTTTTTAATTTTTGTAAATTTTTTTTTAAAACATACTGAGGATTAAACCTGTGGCCTCAATCATGCTACAGAGCAATTTTTTTTTTTTTTTTCTTTTGAGAATGCTGGGGATTGAACATAGGGCCTTGTACATGCTAGACAGGTGCTCTACTATTCAGTTATACCTCAAGCCTCCAAATAATCTTTTAAAAAATAAAATACAATCATGTCAGTCCCTTGCTTTAAAGCCCTTCAAAGGCTTCCTGTAGTTCTTTGTGTAAAGCCAAACTCCTTATGGTGGCACATAATCCCTACTGGGACTGCCCTTGTCTACTGCTCTGACCCCATCCAGTACCTCTCCCTGGCATACTCTCTGCCTCTGGCTATGCTGGCCTTTTCTCCATTCCTTAAACATACCATGCTTCTTTCCTCTTCAAGTTCTTTGGCAGTCTTACTCCTCCTATTTTCATGGGTAATTTCCTTCTCCTTTTTTTTTAAATCCTTATCACTGTTATTAATTAGGGATGCTTTGCTGGGTGTGGCTATGCATGTCTGTAATCGCCTGTAATCCCAGAGACTTGGGAGTTGGAGGCAGGAGGCAGGAGGATTATGAGTTTGAGGCCAAGGGCAATGTTTGTAACTTAGTGAGACTCTATCTTAAAATAAAAAGTAAAAAATGGGTTAGGGGTGCAGCCCAGTGATAGAGTGCTTACAAAGCATGTGTAAGGCCGTGGGTTCAATGCCCTAGTACCAAAAAAACAAAAACAAAAATAAAAAAACCCCAAAACAACAAAAAATTTAGGGATGCTCCTATATCTCTAATATCAAGTCCTGTACTTTGCATTTGGTAGGTGCTCAATTTCTTTTCTTTTTTCTTTTCTTTCTTTTTTTCTTTATTATTATTTTGTTTTTGGTAGGTATTCACTAAGTATTTATTGAATGAATGAATGTCACATATTAGAACTTGCCCTCAACCCCTGCCTCTAATGAGCTAGGTTGCCTTGCAAGTTATTGTGAATGACATCATAAAGCCTCTTGCAGAATTCGCATGATGATTTTCAATACAGTATCTACAGTGCATTACCCAATGCCTAGCAGGCCTTCAACAAGGAGTGTTTCTGAGATTGTAACCTTGCTGGGCTCACTTTTCTCCTGTCTCTTTCTCTTTGCTTAGGGCAACATCTGATCACAGCAGTTGCCGACCATCTGTTTGGGCTGAAGACAACGTCATGGTGAGCAGAAGGCACAGAGTGAGATGGGTCCCTGACTACTAGCTCTGTTCCCAATAAAGTGTCAAGAATAGAAGGATAAAAATAAGGGTAGTGTTCAAATTTGGCTGTGTTCTTCTCTTGAAGATTGGATAGTAGGATGAGCATGTGTGTCTCGGGAAACACAAGGATGAGGGATTAAACATCTGCTTTTGCTTGGAAAGAACATATAATTTGCAGCCCAGAGACTTAGGGGTTGAATTCTGGTCCAACTGGCTGCATGTCCTTGATCATGTTCCTTAATTCCCTTTACCTATAAAATGGGAATGGCATTCCCTACATAGTGGGATTTTTGTAAGGATTAAACAAACTCATTTATATGAACTTTTTTTTCCCCTTTCTTTTCCTGGTGCTGAGGGTTGAACCCAGGGTTTTGCACATGCTAGGCAAGTGCTCTGCCTCTGAGCTATGTCCCTTTAGCCCTTGGATTTTTGAGACAATCTTGCTCTGTAGCCCAGGCTGGCCTAGAACTTATAATCTTCCTTCCTCCTTCTTTCCAGTGCTTGTATTACAGATGTGTGCCACCATGTCTGGTTGCTTTTTTGTTTTGAGACAGGTTCTCACTCTGTAGCCCAGGCTGGCTTTGAACTATTCATCCTCCTGCCCTGCCTTGCAAATGCTGGGATTTGGGGTGTGTATCACCATACCCACCTATATGTTTATTAATGTGTTTTGTTTTATTTTGTTTGAGACGGGGTTTCACTGTGTAGCCCCAGCTGGCCTGGAACTCACTGTGTAGATCTTCCTGCCTCAGCCTCCCGAGAGCTGGGATTATAGGCGTGTGCCACTATGCCTGGCTTTATTCTTTATTAAGTTTCTTACTCTCATAATCAGCCTCATGTGATCATTCTCCTTTTTCTGTCAGGGAGTTAGGGAGACTCCGGTGTATGATTGAACTGGACATCCCCTCTGTGACTGCAGAGCAAGCAGCTGCCATTGAACAGAGTGTCAATGAGAAAATCAGAGATCGGCTGCCTGTGAGTGTGCGGGAACTGAGCCTGGATGATCCTGAGGTGGAGCAGGTGAAGAGAATACCAGGGAGTGGCTTCAGCAGAATGGCTCTTCAAGGGCTTCTCATCAACATTCAGACATCCTTTTCCCTTCCCTTTACTTCAGGTGAGGGGCCGGGGCTTGCCAGATGATCATGCTGGGCCTGTTCGAGTCGTTACCATTGAGGGTGTTGATTCCAACATGTGCTGTGGTACCCATGTGAGGAATCTCAGTGACCTTCAGGTATGTGTAGAAGGGCCGTTGAATGGTTGAGGGAGAGGGTATTGGGGAAAAGGAAATCGCATCAGGGCTGCAAGTGGTAGACAGGGACAGCTAAGGAGTCCTAAGAGGAATCTCTACTTCATTGCTTCATTGCTGGAGAGGAGGTCTCAGTCTCCTGCTCTGTGGTCCCAGGACCCACTGTGATTTATGGATGTGTGTGTGTTACCACCTTCATGTAGGTCATAAAGATTCTGGGCACTGAAAAGGGGAAAAAGAACAAAACCAACCTGATATTTCTGGCTGGGAACCGAGTGCTGAAGTGGATGGAGAGAAATCATGGAACTGAGAAAGCACTGACTACTCTGCTTAAGTATGCCCCCTTCAATTGCCTACTGTTCCCCAGTGGATAAGATGCAATCATAAACAATTAAAGTACTTCAGAAAGTAAATCAGACCCATATAAAGTTACATACATTCTTTTGTATTCTCTCCTCCACTTGTCTAAAGGGCCTCCTTGGAATGTTCCCAAGTCCCCATTTTGAGGGAGGCACTCTAGCAAGGAGGGCATCATTGGGATTTATGCCCCCAACACTGGAAGCACCTGGGCAGCCGGGTCCATCTCCACCGACCTTTATCTCGCAGGTGTGGAGCAGAAGATCATGTGGAAGCAGTGAAAAAACTCCAAACCACCACCAAGCTCCTGCAGAAGGTGACTGACTCCATGAAGAGTGGGAAGGGCCTGGGTTCTGCCAGGAGTAGACTACTCTGCCTAAGCTGTTGTGTAGTTTGCTGAAGAGGGTGATGAGGGGAAAACAAAGAGAGGGAGCATGGTGGACTCTCTGTACCTATCAACTGAGTTATCACATCTATTTCAGAACAATCTGAATCTGCTCAGAGACTTGGCTGTGTACATCGCTCACAGCCTCAGAGATGGCCCAGACTGGGGAGGTGTGGTTGTCCTACACAGGTGAGAACTAGGAGTTAGACAAGGCAGGGAGGCCATATTGGACTTAGGTCTCAGTCTCTTCCCTACATGCAATGCCTAGTGGGAAGTGGATTGCTAAGGGGTGTCCTAGACTGGGTAGATCCTAAGGAATGTGTTAATTTAACAGATTTCCTGGGCTTAATATTAACATCTTCACTGTAACCTTATAACTTTCCTTAGCACCTTCCTTTACCTTTTCACCATCTAACAGACTTCTTATCCTGGTGAAACTTATTGAAGGGAGACAGAAACACACCCTTAGCTAAGGCTGGAAAGAGCATCTTGGTGATCCTCAACGAGCACTGTCTCCTTGCTAAGGGGTCTAGGACTTTGGGTGCTCAAACAGGAAGCAGCCAGGCCTGTCAGTCATTAGCCTGCCTCCTGAAGAGGAGTCAGGGCTCCTGTAGTTTCACAGCTAACTCTCCAACCTGGATCTCATGCCTGTGTCATTTGTCGTAGGAAGGAGGGTGATTCTGAGTTCATGAATATCATCGCCAATGAGATTGGGTCAGAGGTAAGAGCAGCATGAGGTTCTCTACCTCAGGTAGAGACCTAAGCCCTTTTGGGTGAGGGGCATTAATTTAGCTGAAGTCCTTTCACATTAATGCAGAGTTGGAAACAGAAATTCATCCAGTACTATTTTGTTGGCCTTTCTGGTTTATGACCCAGAAAGGAGCTACTAGCTCCTCTTACCAGAGCTTTAGCTTCTCAAAGCTATACAGATTTAAATGTGCCAAGTTCCCATTATCAGAAACATAGGGATTGGCAAGGCCCTTTGAAGACTGTCCCATCCATTTGCCTCTGCCTGTGACTTCCCTTCCCCATCCTGACAGTCTATAGCTTAGAGATTTCCAGGTCTGTCTGTTGTATTTTCTCCAAACCCTTTTTGGAATCCCTCTTGTGAGTCAAACGTGGTATGCCTCTCTTTTCATAATTCTGTGTAGAGAGTACTGATTCTCAAGGAGCTCATGTTTTAATCTGGAAGACAAATGTTTGTGTAAGTATTTATAATTTGGAGTGATAAATGCTAGAGGCAGAAGAGCACTTTACCTGAAGGGGTGGGGAGGCTCCAGCAACGGTCCTTGAAGACTGCTTAGACATCATTAGGCAGATGAAAGAACGAAGTAGCAGGCAGAGGGAAGTAGGGTGGCTTAGGCAATGGCAGGACAGAGTGCTTGGTTGGGGAAAGGTTTGAAAGGGTAGTGGGAGTCAGACCATGAAAGGCATTTTATGCATGTCCACGGTTAGCAGCCTTCTGCCTCTTTCATGTTTAAGTTCTTGTAGTCCTTCTCAAAAACTTTCTTGCGTCAGTAAACCAGAGTGAAAGCGCTGCATTATTAGTCATCAGCAGTATCACTTGTGGTTTAAGGGGAGGTACCTGTTTTTGAGACTGAGGAGAGTACAACATTTAGGGGAGTTGACTCACATGTGCTCATCTCCTTGTCTTACTTCTTAGGAGACCCTCCTGTTCTTAACTGTGGGAGATGAGAAAGGTGCGGGGCTCTTCTTACTGTCAGGGCCAGCTGAGGCCGTGGAGACCCTGGGGCCCAGGTAATGCTACATGGACTCTTGCACAGGTGGGAGAGCCTGTAAGCTACTAACTAATGCAGCCCTGTATTAGTTAAAGCCACCACATCTTTGAGCCTCTTGATTCACATCTTAGGCATATGAGATGGGCTGAGCAGAGATCCTACTACCACCAGCTCCCTCAAGTTTGACTGATCAGGTACTCTACATCATGTGCTTGAGGTCTCACAGTAAAGTGACACAACAGAACTCAAACCCAGAGCTATTGGCTCCAAAACTCATGTGCTTAATGTTTTTCTTTTGGAAATTTAGATTTGGGGGTAGGGGTTTAGCTCAGTTTATAGAGTGTTTGCTTAGCAAGTAGGGAGGCCCAGGGTTCAATACCCAGCACCATAAAAAAAAGAAAATAGAAATCTAGATTTATAAGTGATACATGAATACATGAGCTGGATTATTAGTAGACAAATAAAGCAGGTTCTTTTATTTATTTATTTTTGTGGCACTAGGGATTGAATCCCAGACCCCACAGATACTAGGTAAGAGTTGTACTACTGAGCCACACCTTCAGCCCTGAAGCAAGTTCTTAAGGTATCAGTAAAGCAGAGGCATAAACTTTTTTGGGAAAAAAAAATTGCATTTTGACACTAAATCAAAAAAGACAGCTGGGCACAGTGGCACATGTCTGTAATACCAGCACTCGAGAGGCTAAAGCAGGAGAGTCATGAGTTTGAGGCTAGCCTGAGTTACATAGACTCTGTCTAAAAAAAAAAATGCATTGGATATATTTGTTATGGAAAAGTTAAAACTTTGCTGGAGATCTTTAGTTTTTTTTCCGAAGTACTTGAAGACGGAACCCAAGGCCTCAAACATGCTTTGCAAGTGCCTTATTACTGAGCTGCACTTCCCAGCCCATTTTTAACTTTTTATCTTGAGACAAGGCCTCACTGTGTTGCAAAGGCTGCCTCTGGCATTGAGCTTATGATCCACTTGCCTTAGCCTACCAGAATTGCTGGTATTACAGGTACGTGTGACTGTGTCTAGCCTTTTTGTTTGTTCATTTGTTTTTGCAGTACTAAGGGGTTAAATCCAGAGCCTCATGCATGCCAGGCAAGTTTTCTACCACTGAGCCACATCCCCAACTCTTTTTTTTTTTTTTGAGACAGGGTCTTGGTAAATTGCACAGGCTGGTTCAAACATGTGATTCAGTCTCCCAGAGTTGCTGAGATTATAGGTGTGCGCAACAGCACCCAACTGGATGTCTTTACTCTTATATTACTGTTTATATGTTCTTATTTTAAATTAGATCTGATGGTACAGAACCCATATTCTTTCTGGAATTTTAGAGTTTTCAGAGTCTTTATTGGCTATGTGAAATTTGTGCTCCCTGGAACATAAGTATTTATAGCAGGCATTACTGACAGGCAGTCACGTGTGGCCTGTAGACTATGCACTGCTTTTTATCTTTTCTTTTCTTTTTTTTTTTTTTTGCAGTACTGGAGGTTGAACCCAGGGCCTCACGCTTGCATGCTCTGCAAGTGCTGGACCACTGAGCTGCACCCTCAGCCCATTTTCACTTATTGAGACAGGGTCTCACTAAGTTACACAGATTGCCTCTGGTCTCGAACTTGCGATCCTCCTGCCTCTGCCTCCCGAGCCGCATGCGCCACCACGCCCGGCTCTTTTTTTTTTTTTTTTTTTTTTTTTTGATTGTTGTTGTTTTTGTTTTTTTGAGCTGTGTAGCCCAGGCTGGTCTGGAACTTGCTATGTAGACCAGGCTGGCCTTACAGCTTGTATTGATCCTCCTGCCACAGCCTCCTGAATACTGGGATTACAGGTGTGCACTACCACACCTAGTTTAGGAGATTTTTTGTTGTTGTTGCTTTTGTTGTTATTGTTTCAGTACTAGGGGCTTGAAACTAGGGTCTTCCACATGCTAGGCAAAGGTGGCCACAGAGCCACACCCCAAGTCCCTTTTTTATTATTTCTTTTGAGACAAGGTCTCACTAAGGTATGTAGGCTGTCTCTGGCCTTGAATTCACAGTCTTCTTGTCTCAGCATCCTGAATTGCTGGGATTACAGGCATGTTCCATGACACCTAGTTAAATTAGGAGATTTTTACATAAAAACATAGAGTTCTAGCTTTTCTCAAAAAATAAATAAGTAAATAAAAAGGTCTGGTAACACTGATCCCACATTCTTACATGGTAGCAGCTATGAGGAAATGAGCAGTTTCTGCTCTCCTCACACAGGACAGGCCTCTCCAGTTTGCCATGGTTGCTACATTTCTCACCCCTACCCAGCTTGCTACATAGCTGCTCCCCACAGCAGCCCTTTATCTCTGGTGTACCCTCACATGGCTCTCTGGAGATTACCATAATTTATTTAACTTCCACTTGTAGACACTTGTGTTGGCTGGGCACAGCAGCACATGCCTGTAATCCCAGAGACTCGAGAGGCTGAGGCAGGAAGATCACAAGTTCAAGACTAGAGGCAATCTGCATAACTGAGACCTTGTCACAAAATGAAAAATAGAAGTTGGGCTGGGGTGCAGCCTAGTGTTAGAGCACCTGTGAAGTATGTGCAAGGCCCTGGATCCAACCCCCAAATACAATAGATAAATAAATAAACAGACATGTGTACTTGTGTTGTTTCTAGTTATTCCCCCAATTTATTTATTTATTTATTTTTTGTGGTACTTAGGGGTTAAATCCAGGGCCTCACACATACTTGGCAAGTGCTCTACTACTGGACTGCAGCCCCAGCCCAATTTTATTTGATTTTGAGACAGGGTCTCACTAAGTTACGCAGGTGGCCTCTGGCCTTGAACTCAAGATTGTCTTGGCTCTGCCTCCTGAGTCCCTGGGATTGTATGGGCATGGACCACTCTGTTTGGCCAGTTATTTGCTCTTACAGTGAATGTGGTACATGTATCTTTACACACATGCACAAGTATTTCAGTTTTTTCTTTTGAAAATTCTTAAGTGACACATTATTGTACACATTTACAGAGTACAGGTGATAATATGGAATGTGTAATGACAAATCAGGCTACTTAGCATTTCTGTCTTATTAAACATTTATTGGTTCTTTGTGTTGGGAACCTTCGACCTCCTCTCTTGTAGTTGTACCAGCATTTTTAAGAAAGAGTTCTAAAAGTCACCTATTCATTCTTTCTTTTCTCCAGTCCCTCAGAAAAACTCAAGGCTGCTCTTGGTTTTCTGTGGCTTTTCCCTCAAAGACGATCTCCCTGACTATATCTCTGTTTCCCAGGGTGGCTGAGGTCTTGGAAGGCAAAGGAGCAGGAAAGAAAGGCCGCTTCCAGGGCAAGGCCACTAAGATGAGCCGGCGGGCAGAGGTGCAGGCGCTTCTGCAGGACTATGTCAGCACACAGAGTGCTGAGGAGTGAGGGTCTGGGTGCCCGCCCCCCTGTGGCTGCAGAAGGAGTTTCTTGGACAATAAAATGGTGTGACTCAAAATACTCGTGCTACCACTTATATTTGTATTACTCACTTACATAGTACACTCCAGTGTGTTTGTGCAGTTTGCATCTATGAGGAAACACTTTTCTCATTTGGCTCCTGTTAGGCCTAACTTCCAGGAGTGGGCATTATGTTGGTTTATCGAAGCCCAGCTGAAACCTTTGTCCATGGGGAAATAGAGCTGCATGTGGAGAGGGCAAGTCAGTCTGGAGGCTTGATCCAGGGCTTAGTCTCATTGACATCTCCTTGATTCCTTTTCTTGTTTTCAAATTTTGTTTGTTTTTTGGTACTGAGGATCAAACCCACGACCTTGTTCTGCATGCTAAGCACATGTTCTACAACTGAGCTACACTTTAGTCCTTTAATTTTTTTTTTTTTCCAGTCTTGGAATTTAGAACTAAAAAGTACCAGTGACTTTGCAAATAGGTCAAGGTGCCACAAAAGTATATAGGAGAAAGATGCTTCAAGTCTATTTGTGAAGCAATAGAAGGGTGGGAAAAGATAGACCATGCAAAGCCAATTCAAAGAAAGCCAGTGTGGTAATATTAATAACAGATAATTTTTAAAATTATTTGTTTATTTTTTGGTACTGGTGGGTTGAACCTAGGCCTCATGCATCTAGGAAAATGCTCTACCACCGAGCCATACCACCAAACCCTTAAAAAATTTTTTTTTTTTTAATTTCGAGACAGGATCTTGTGAAGTTGTATAGGCTGTCTCTGGCCTTCAATTCACAATCCTTCTGCCTCACCCGCCTCAGTTGCTGGGATCACAGACATGCACCATGGTGCATGGCCAAGTTGAATTTTTTGTTTTATATTTGAGATAGGATCTCACTATATTGTAGCCCAGGCTGGTCTCGAACTCATGACCTTCCTGAGTGCTGGGATTACAAGCATGTGCCACCACATTTGGCAGCAGGCCTCTTGTAAGAGCACTAATCACATTCATGAGGGCTCTTCCCCCATGTTACAATCACATCCCAAAAGTCCTTCCTCCTAATATCATCACCTTGGGGGTTTTCAGGGGGACACAAACATTCAGACCATAGCAGGGTGTAATAAGACAGTGAGAGATGAGGAGGCCATCCTTGCATAGCACTATTAAGATTCTGTTCACTTGGAGCATGAGTGACCATACACCTCTGGCACTTTGAGAATGAAGGAGGTGCTCTAGATCTCACACCAAAACAAGTCATAAACCCACACTTTGTGAGACAAACGTGGATGTCTGGCTTCCTGCTGAGACACTAAGCTTCAGTTTCTTGACCTGAATATGGGGACATGAACAGGGTGTCCAAAGAAAGAAGGAAGTTTCTGAAATAACTCAATTAGGAAAATTACGTGAAAACAGTAATTGGTTGTATTAAGGGGAAAATAAAGCAGAAGTTTTGAACTGGTAATAGCATTTCATTCCTGTTACAGGGTTGGTCCCTAATCCAGTGCCCTGGGGAGAGGAAAAGTTTTGTGTGTTCAGAGGAAGAGGTGAATAGTCTTGGGAGGTTTGCCAGAAAAAGCAGAATGAGTTTATTTATTGGAATAAAAGTTTTATGTACACACGGACACACAATGCACTCTGGAACATTGCTAAATGTACTCTTAACAGCATATAGAAGATGTGCCATGTTGGCTTCTAAAAAAGTTCTCTTTAAGTACCCATCAGTTGCTGAAGACATAGCTACTGTGGCTCCCACTAAGGTGACACAGGTCTCCTAGATATCTGTTTATGTACCCATATAGCCATACTACCCTGGTGTCCAAACCTGTCTGATTTCAGAAGCTAGGCAGGGTTGGGCCTGGTTAGTCCTTAGATAGGGGATCACCTGGGAATACCAGGTGCTGTAGGTTTGGGAGAAGGCCTTGGCAGCCCATCCCTGAAATAAGCAGACATTGAAAATCCTATGAATAGGAGAGAAATACACAGTGCTGGGCATGCCACGGTATTGGATAGTTGGACCCCACTCGGCCCCTGACAACAGCAAAGGTACTGGAGTAGGCATTAGTATGAAAGATGGAAGATGTCAGATGAAAGAAGGTCCCAGAGCAGGAGCCAGATTGAGTTCAGGAAGGCATTGTGCCAAAACTTCCCACAGCCCCACCTTACCCTTGAGTTCCAAGTGGAAACCAGGGAGTCAGCCAAGCTATGCCAGAATGCCAGGTCTTGTCCTGAATTAGAACTTAAATAAACTGCAGGGCCCTCTCTTGCACTGATGGGAAAACAGGCAGCTCATCATACCCTGATGAGAAACTTTTGCAAAAAGTGTCTTATGTTTCCCATTCCTGTCCTGAATTTGATCCAAACTATGACTAAAGTGCCCTCAATAGAGAGCAACCGTGGATGTTTGGGAAAGAGGGATAGAGGAGTTCCATTCTTTTTCTTGGAGGGTCTGCACCTTCTTGTAGACATCTGGTGGCAGAATGCTGGACTCCAAAGTCCAAGGAAAAAGAGCAGGTCTTGGTTGTCATGGGCCTGTCCAGAGCAGAAGAGGCTCACTGTTGTTGACGTTTTCAAAAAGTTCCTGCAGAATGACTTGTGGCTGAGGCCTGTATTAATAAATACCCCTACAACTTTGTCTATTAAAGTAAAGAAAGCTAAGTGTTTCAGAAAGCAGGGAGGAATCAACACTTTCTTGTATGAAAATAAAAGTCCCTCTTCCTTTCATATCCCTCAACTTGTATTTTGTTGTTGATTTGTGCATATAATAAACAATCACAGGATTCATTTGGTTATTCGACATATTTATTGAGAGCATAGTGTGTGCCATATGCTCTATTAAGCACTGGAGCCACACTCATGATTAATATACCCCCAGTCCCTATTCTTGTGACAATTACAGCCATGAAAAAGAAGGAAAATAAAGCAAAAATCTAAATCTGTGGAGTCAAAGAGGAAAAAAAAGAACAGGGTAAAATAATAGAGAATTCTGGGGGGGGAAGTTCAGGGGAGGGGATTCATCATAGGAGGCTTGGGGAGAATCTAGTTACCTCATAATTTCCAGCATCCAGGACATCACAAATAAAATGATGTGCTTGATAAGCAAGCATAGTTTAAGATGAATCTGCTGGTTTCCTGCCAGATGGCCATCTCTGAGCCACTTTGTAGAAATTCTGGAGCTGGAATTGTCGGCCAGCTCCAAAAGGTGACCATGGCCTTGAAGAAGCTGTGCATTCATCAATGAATCCTATAACTATTGGACACCTTTTATATGGCAGCTATAAAACCAAAGAACAAGACTGACAGGAGCTTCTTGTGTTACCATTTACCTAAACGAGCTTCTTTTTACTGCTAGGCCATTTCTTCTGAGCCCGAGAGGCTGACCTCTCTCCATTTCACAGAAGGTAAACTCTTGTTTTACACGCTAGCAGAAAGGTTAGCAGGGCTGGGGGTGCCTTTCAGTGCTTGCCTAGCATGCACAAGGCACTGGGTTTAGTTCCTAGCACTAGGGAAAAAAAGGGGGGGGGATAAAAGAAAAGTGATAAAGATAACAGCCTGAAAGAGACCTCATGAACATAGGTAAGAAGGTATAGTTGATAAAAACCTGTGTCAGTCACAGTTCTGAATAGTGGAAACAACTGTACAACTTTTTATTTTGTTATTCTTTGGTATTTAATTATTATTTCTTTTTCTGTTTTGTTTTTTGAGGGAGGGTTTCACTATGTAGCCCAGGCTGGTCTCAAACTTGCAATCTTTTTGCCTTAACCTCCTGAGCGCTGGGGTTATAAGCAGGGGCCACCAAGCCCAACTTATTGGTTGGTATTAAACCCAGGCATTGCTCCCAGCATTTTATAAGAATTGATCTACACAACACAGAGGAGCATACCTGTAGTCCCAGCTACTTGGAAGGCTGAGGCAGGAGGATAGATTGAGTTTAGGGATTCAAGACCAGTCTAGGCAACAGGGTAAGACCCCATATCAAACAAAACAAAGTAAATTGACTCATTTGTGGCTTAGTGTATTTATGCTTCTAGGTTTGATCCCATGCATTAAAACAAAACGAAATAAAAAACCCAAAAAACAAAAAAATACTTGGACTCATTTATACCTTATAATAATCTCGTAAGATATGACTTATTGTCTTTCCCATTTAACAGGTGAGAATACTGAAGCTCAGAGAAAAGGAGCTTGCCTGAGCTCACTTACCTTTTAAATGGTGGGGCACATCTTTGAATCAACATCTTGGCTCTCATGTCCATCCACCTAACCAGTGGGCTGTGTGGCCTCTCAGTAGTAAACCTACTGATGTACTTAAAAAGAACACTCAAATTATACATGACCGATATCTTTTCTGTTTCATAAACCAATATCTCTCTGGGTTAAATAAGTGATTTTAGGACCTAGGGTATTTAAGGATTTTGAGGCCATTGGGCAATTTTGGCAAGGAAAAATAACCAGGTAAGCAAGCTATAAATAGAGGTGAAACCTTCCATTGAAATGATGCCGTGTAGCCTTTAGTCTTTGGGCAGGTATGTATATTATAATACTGGAACTGAAAATTCAGAGTTTATTCTTTATGGGGTCCTAAAGATAAGCCCCTAATTCCCTACACTTGATTCTAAGCCTGTTTGCTTCCCCATTTCTGTTACCCTGGGCTCGATCTCTATGGTGGTGGTTGTTAGGTGCCATCAAGACGTGTCTGACTCATGGCAACCCTCAGAGGGTTTTCAGTGGCTAATTGGGAATTGGCCGCCAGGTTCTTCTCCCATTTTTGCAGTGCTGGGGATTGAATCCAGGGCCTCAGCACAACGTGGCACTCTACCAACTGAGCTAACCCCCAGCCCTGATCTCTGTGGAGACAGTGTTAAGTGAGTTTCACAAGCCATGTTAGAAAACGTTTATTTTTCCATTTTGGAGACTGGTGCAGATGATTTGAGGATTTCCACTCAGCTCGAAAAAGCTGAAAACCATCTTGGTGAAAAAGTTCAGATACTCACTTTTCCTTTGCTTTATTATTATTGTCTGTTACAAGCAAAATTAGGTCATCTTGGAATTCTATTTTAAAATATTTCAATTTCTCCTGCTCTTACAATCTGCTTCTTACCCTAAGTCTGAATCCTCTAGCAGCCTCAGTCCCAACATTCCAATCTTTGTAATATAACAGCAGAGGGTGCTGTGACCCTGTGGTTGCCCAGGCCTTCCTCAGAAAGAACAAAAATAAACCTAGGATAAAAGAGCCCCTGCCAAGTCAGCCAGGTATTGTTTCCTTGGGGCTTCTGAAAACCTTGTCTGTGGGTTATACAGTGGGCAGGCATTTCTCAAAACACAAGCAGCGAATTGAGGGACAAGGTGTACCCTCGTGGGAATTATTTTTTCTTTTCTTTCTTTCTTTCCTTTTTTCTTTTCTTTCTTTCTTTTGTTTCTTTACTTTTTTTTTTTTTTTTAACAGAAATGGGCCCAGCCTGGCCCTGAACTACTGGGCTTAAGTGATCCTCCTGCCTGGGCTTCCTGAGTAGCTGGGACCACAAGTGTGGCCCACTGTGCCTGGTTCGTTCGTTCCTTCCTTCCCTCCTTCCCCCCTCCTTCCTTCCCTCCTTCCTTCCTTCTTTCCTTCTTCCTTCCTTCCTTCCTTCCTTCCTTCCTTCCTCTTCCTCCTCCTCCTCCTTCTTCTTCATCTTTGTTCTCTTTCTCTCTCTTTTTCACTACCTTTGGTTGTGCTGGGGATAGGAACCTACAACTTTAGTGAATCCTACTGTTACAGGGGAGCATGAGTCCAGGGTCCTGTGGTACTATGCTCTGTAGGAGGGGTCCTGGAAGTCAAAGCAAACCTCAGTCCTTGGTCTCTAATGATTTTACAAACAGACCCAGAATGGAACTTAGAAGATGGTATATTTTAGAATTAAAATGAGAGCCAGAACAAGAGCAGATAGGATTGGGGTGAGCAGCTTGGGGCCTAGGCCAGCAGAGGAAGGGGGGGGCAGGCCAGAGACTTAGGTCAGCATTAGAGGGGAGATGGATAGGTAAACAGAGAAAGTTATACTTCCTGATATAGAAACCAGAAAGCAGGCAGGTCCAGCGGTGGAGATCCATGAACAGCAGCATTTATGGGTCCAAGCTGGAGGTTAGGAATCATATAAGTCCATCAATGAGGCTGTGGGCATCTCTGAACATCTGTGTAGAACTGCAGACAGCTGTGGACATCTGCAGACTTCTGTGGGTCGCTCTTTCTGTTGCTGTAAGTTGTAGACAACTGGACGTTGTGGACATCTCTGGATGTTGCGAACTGGACAGTGCTGAGAACTGTGGTCACTGAGGACTGTGGACACTGCATTGCACCGAGAAGAGGGACTTTTGGGGTTTTTAAGTCCCTAACTCCTTAAGGGGACAGCTATTCCTCCCCTCTCTTTGATCTTGTCTGTAGGTGGGTTGGGTTTCTCCCACCCCTCAGTCTAGGCTGGCCAGTCTGGGCTATAAAACTGGTCTTTCTTTTTATCACAGAAGGGGGCCTGCTTCAATTGAGGGTCCCTCCCCTAGGCCAGACATGGAGACCCCTGTGGCCTTCATCTGCAAACGGAGTACTGGCTACAGATTGTTGTTAGGTGCTGTTGAGTTGGTCTGACTCATAGCGACTCCGTGTACAACAGATGAAACACTGCCACGCCAAACACTATTGTCAGTGCTTTTCTGCTATTCATAGGGTTTTCAATGGCTGATTGTTTTGAGAGTGGGCTGCCAGGTCCTTTACAGCATCCAGTATTCCCAGGTGGTCTATCATCCAAGTATTAACGAGGCCTGGCCCTGCTTAGCTCCCAAAAACTGAGGAGATCAGATGTCAGGGTGGTATGGCTATAGGTGGCTACAGATTAGCCCATTTGTAAAGGTGCTAAATGTTCCAGACCAGGTTACCTAAAAGAAGGTATTATCTCTTAGCAATGATGGCATTTATAAAGGTACTTTCTGTGGAGAAGCCCTGACCATCAGACCCAGGCCTTTGTCTCAGAGGAAGTTTATACTGGTATTCACATTACGGGTAGCTGGAAAGCACATGGATGAGCTGGGAGGTATGTGGCTGCAGAAGCCTCTAACACTACAGGACATAGATGACCGACCTCCTTTTCTGTGTCCATTTTGATAAGGACTGTCAGGAGGGCACTCAAAAACTTTTAAACTCTCTGGCAAAATGAGGATATAAGGTTTCTTTTTCCCTTTCTTTCTTTCTTTCTTTCTTTCTTTCTTTCTTTCTTTCTTTCTTTTTTTTTTTTTGTGTGTGTACTGGCGGTTGAACCCAGGGCCTTGTGCCTGCATGCTTTGCAAGTGCTGGACCACTGAGTTGCGCCCCCAGCCTTTTTTTTTTTTTTTTACCTTTTGAGACATAGTCTCGCTAAGTTATGCAGACTGCCTTTGGTCTTGAACTTGCAATCCTCCAGCCTCTGCCTCCAGAGCCGCTGGGATTACAGGCGTGCACCACCATGCCCGGCGTGGATATAAGGTTTCTAAGGCTGAGGCACAGATATGTCAACAAAAAGTTAAATATTTGGAGTTAGTTTAAAGGAAGAAACTTCAGCTTTAGGAGACGACAGATTGCAACCTATTCTCTCTTATCTCCTCCCCCAGACTCTAAAAGAACTTAGAGGCTTTTTAGGAATCACTGGGTTTTGTAAGGTTTGTATTCACACCTATGGGGAAAAGTCCTATCCTCTGATCTACTTAAACAAGCCCAAAAAGAAAATTACTCTTTACTAGCCTGGGCCTCTGAGGCAGAAACTGTCTTCAGACTCCCAAATCAAGCCTTACTATAGGTCACAGCCTTAACTTTACCCACCAGACATCTTTCCCATTTATACATGCATAAATGGGTAGGCCTGGCTTTGGGAGTCCTAGCCCAAATTTGGGGAATAGCCCCCCCCACGTAGGTGGCATACTTAAGCAAAGATTTAGGCATCTGGCAAAAAGATGGCCCTATTGCCTGAGGATTATGGCAGCAGTACCCTTGTTAATCCCTGAGACCTCAAAGTTTACTTTGGGAAGAGACCTAATTGTCTATACCTTCCATGACAGGACAGGAATTTTAAATGACAAAAGCCACCTTTGGCTTTGAGATAACCACCTTCTAAATAATTACTTACAAATTCCTTCCCTTCATAATTCAAATTCCTAGACATTTGTAGACTCAAAACATTATTACCTGTTTTGGGAAAATAAAATATCAGTCAACTAGTCCCCAAATCATGCCTATACAGCCCCTTAGAGGAGCAGCTTTAGTTATTCAGTATTTCTTTTTTTTGAAAAGTAGTATTAGAAAGTAAGCATTGCTCCCTCTATGACTACCTGTTACTTGACCTTAAAATTACCACATGCCTTGAAATTAAGGAAGCATTCTTCCTCTGTGGACTAAATGCATACACTTATCTTCCTACTAATTGGGCTGGAGCTTGTATTATATCTCGCTCCTAAAATTAATATAGCTCCTGCTGACCAGAAACTCCCTATCCCTTTCTTTAGCCCTATCTGAACCAAATGGGCCACTCATTTTATTCCTCTGCTGGTGGGCCTGGTCATCTCTGTGGGAATAGGCACTTGAATATCTGGACTAGGACTGGCAATGTTATCAAGGAGACCTGGGGAGCATGGGTAGGCAGGCCTGGAGCATGGGTCTGGAAATCTAGCAGCAAAACCTTGGTCCTTGTATTTGGCATATAAAAGAATTTATATTCGACAAATAAGTTATAGTAGAAAATATAAGTTTATTAAAGATAGTTTGTGGCTGGGGTTTAGATCATTTGATACAGCACTGCTCTGCACTTTCTGAGGACCTGGATTCGGTCCCCAGCACTACAAAAATTGGAGAAGGATATTGTAGTCCACTCCCAAAAACAATCCTGAAACTTTCAGCCATTGAAGACCTTATGAGGGCTGCTATGAGTCAGACCCTACTCCATGGCACCTAACAACAAAGATAGTATACCTTTAAGGAATAATTACAGGGAAAACTCAGACACCTGGAGAAGCTTAGGGAAACCTGGGAAGGAAATTGGAAAAAACCATGTTCTGTGGGTGACTTGGCACAAGGAGATTTCTGCTCCCCAGGGAAAGGTAAAGAAGCCAGAGAACAGGAGAGTTAAGCAGGCTTTTAGATGGAAAGGTGCCTTGGATAGACAGAGAAGATGCCCGGCCTAGAGAAGGGAGAGGTGTGCAGGTGGTTATTGGACAGAGAAGTGAGGAGTGGAGAGGAAGAAGGGGTAGGAGTAGAAGAGAGAACTTAGGGAAGAAGAGAATGAGTGCATGTTCCCTCTAGTCTTGTTCAAACTAGGGCACTTCCAATGTGGCATCAGCTGTGGGCATCCAGCTCTAGGCACCTAGTATGACTTGGGTCTAGGGTCTGTTTTATAAATGGCTCAATGGCTTGGATAGGGTTTGGGACCTATTTGAAAATATCCTCAGACACACATGTGGCTTCATTCATCATGGCTGAATGACAGGCACCATTTTTTGTCCCCTTTTCCTCCATATTGCCTGCTAATGGCCAAACTAGCTGCCTAACAGCATCATATACCTACCATAACCTCTTTATTGAATTAGCCTCTGACCTGGATTGTATTTCCTTGGCCCTCAAGACCTTCCAGGACCAAGTAAATTCCTTGGTTTCTGTGGCCCCTCAAAACCACCATGGACTAAACTTACTAACACTTCCCAAGAGGGTTTATGCTTGGTCCTGGAAGAGGACTGTTGTGTTTATACAAATTGCTCGAGGATGGTTAAGTGACACAGTGAAACAACTCAGAGCAGGTTACTAAACTTCGTGAACAAACCTCTCAGGACTGGATGTCTTGGCAACATACTCAAGGATGGCTATCTTGGGTGCTTCCCTTTATGGGATGTTTGTTGTGCATAGGACTAACTCTATGGACCCTACATTATAAGTTGCCTCATAAAAATTCTTTCTTCTAGTTTAGAATCAAACTACAAATAGTTATGGAAATGGAACCTCAACTAACAGAATCTATTTTCTGGAGACCCCTAGACCCTTGCAGGGGACCCCTGACTGCTGTCCCTGGCTTCACCCCTCACAGCCTGAAAAAGTCATAGTTCTGTACCCCCTTAACAGCAGTTAGGGCCCCTCTTCTCTGAAAAGGGGAGATTGAGAGGAGTTAGCAGATTTAAGGCAGGATTAGGGAACTGGGGCTGGAGATGGGGAACCACTGGGGCAGGATACCGATTGGGTTACCTCAGTTTTAATGAGACCACCTATGCTTCAAAGAAAGTAGTGATTTCATTGCCAGACTGACACGTCTCTTCACCTAATTGATTAAGTTCTAGGTAGAAAAAAAAGAGTGGACCTCATACCCCTCCACTTAAGAATTTGTAATAAAAGACCCTGGACAATGGTGCCCTGCTGCTACTGGTTGGGATGCCCTTTGTGTCTCTTAGTGAAGGCTTTGTCTCTCCTTTTAATAAAATCTCCTTTGTTTTCACTTGCCTTTGCTATTAGTGCATTTATTCTTGGGTCCATGGGCCCAGAAGCCCAGCACCCACCACATGAGAAGAAACTCTAATCTCACTAGGACATGCTAGGGAAGTGCTCTACAACTGTGCTACATCCCCAGCCCTATCAATTCTATTAAGGAACTTCCATTCTCCCTTTTGTTGCTGTGCGAGTATGTGCTGGGGTTGGAGTCCAGGGCCTGGAGCGTGCTAAGTACAGGCTCTACAGCCAACTCATCCCCACCCCCAGTTAAATTGGCACTTGATATTTTATACATTTTGTTCCCCTTTCTAGAAAGACCAGAAGTTTTAAATAGTGTTGGATCCTAGTGTAATTCAGAAAACCTCACTCATTATTTATGTTTCCAAGACTCCCTATGAGTTCCAATGGTTATAAGACAACAGTTTGTTTTTTCTATTTTCTTTTTTAAGCTGAGATTTGGATGTTGTCTCCAGGTTCTTTTTTTTTTCTACTCTTTTCTGAAATTCTGGATTTTTAATTCAATTTTTCTCCTTCTTGTATCATCTCTTATTGTTGACAAAAAGCAACAATGATATCCTGTATTTCTGGCTAGTTCAGTTATCCTTTGCTCTATGCAAATATGTACATAAAACTCTAGATGCCCCCTAGTAATTGTTCAGAAGGGGATTTATTCTTATAAAACCATACATATTGAGCATTCATGGCAGTCTATTCATGAGTCTATAATACAACATTTAAACTGTTCACTACTTACAAGCACAGTGTGTATCTATCTCGGAGAACTGGCTTCAACTCTTTCCATGTGGCTTTATAGCCATTGAGAGAGGGATGTGAGGATGCAGAACAAGCTTGGGCCACATAAGAGGAAAGCTGTGGCTGCGAAGACTGGCCCCTGATGGTATCAGCAGTCACTTGGGGTACAAACATTGACAAAATTCTAGACATGAGCAAAACAGAGGTGGTAGTAGGCAGAGAAGAAACAACCAGTAGTTGATTTGGTTTGATTTGTTGAATGAACTCCAGAAGAGCAAGAGAAGTACTCTAGAAATAGGAAAACAATGTAAGAAACAGTGAAACTGGGCAAGGACTACAGGTCAATAATTTGTAGCACATCAGCTGTGTTATGTGTCAATGAACACTGAGGTCCTCAAGGAGCTGGAAGTATATTCCTTGTTTTCCAACAAGAAAATGGAAAGACCATTGTTGTTGTTGTTAGGTGCCGTCAAGTCAGTATGAGACTCATAGCGACCCTCATAGGGTTTTCATTGGCTGACTGTTTTCGGGATTGCCTTGGGAGTGGATTGCCAGGCCCTTCTCCCATAAAAGAATAAAGACAGAAAGACAGACAGAAAGACAGAAAGACAGAAAGAAAGAAAGAAAGAAAGAAAGAAGAAAGGAAGGAAGGAAGAAAGGAGGGAGGGAGGGAGAGAGAGAGAGAGAGAGAGAGAGAGAGAGAGAGAGGAAGAAAGAAAGAAAGACAGACAAAAAGATACACTGTTAAAAAAGTCATGACCTGAAAATAAAGCAACCTATGATTTTGAAATGAATTTGAGAATTGAGGAAGTAAGAGCAGCACCTTTTTGTTGTTGTTTGAGATAGGGTCTCACTATGCAGCCCAGGTTGGCCTTGAGTTCACTAGGTAGTCCAGGCTGGCATTGAACTCGTGATCCTCCTGCCTCTGCCTCCTGAATGCTGGGATTAAAGGCATGTGACACTATGCCCAGCTAGAGGAGCAGCAGTGTGTGAGTTATGAAAGCCAGGCCTCCTTTGGTCAGGTAACTCAGGATTAAGGGCAGCCATGGGTCTGATACTCTGATTTTGTGCATAATCATATTAGGCTTATAATAGTTGCTAACCAACTGCTTTGCTCTAGTTTAAACAAAACGAGAGGGAGGATAGAGATCACTGTGCTCTTTACCCACTTCTTTTGGGCCAACCAGCCACTTTGTCTATCTATCCAATGTGTTTCCTTAAATTTTCTTCTGCTGTTTCTGTCTTTTTCTTCACCTGGGGGAACATCCTAATCTTAGATCAACTCATCCAAGAACCAAGTTTTTTCCAGGTTTATCCAAGTTTCCACAGGTGCCTTAGTTTCCCAGTAATCCCCAGGTACAGGACTCTTCTCCCCCAGAGACACAAACTCAACTAAAGGATCAGCTGTTTGCTCTTGGCAATAGCCCTTGACTGCTGCCCTCCCTTACTCCCTAAAGATAAACTATTGCTTTACAATAAACCTTGTCTATATTCTGCCCTAACAACAACAACAACAACATATTCTGCCCTATATTTTCTGTGTCTTATCCGAATTCTTTCAAATGGTGACCACAAGAACTGAGGAATTGCTCCCAACTGCCTGGTAACCCTGGTTCCCGGACCTGTTCCCCACTAATATGTGTGTCTCACTGAACTCATCTACCTTCTGCATGGAGAAGTGACCAGTCTGTATCTCTTTTGTTATCCCTGTAGTTTTATCACGTATTTCTCAAGTCTTGTTGTTTTGCTTCTTCTGAGTTTCCAGTAACTTTTTGTTGTCATGTTATTCCATTAGTATTATTGTCATGGTTTGATATAAAGTGTCCCTCAAATGTCATGTGTTTTAACGGTAAGTCGTTAGCTGGTGGTGCTGTCCAAGGAGGTAATGAAACTTTGGAGGTAGAATTCTTGCTTTGCAGAGTTAATTCCCTGGATGCAGGACTTTGGAGGTTTTTACCCTGGACCTGTAGCCTAGGTCTCTCTCTGTTCCTGCTCTGCCATGCTGTGAGGTCATCAGACAGGCCCTGCTGCTCCCATCATGCCTGCCCTGCTGCCATTATGCACTGATTCCTGACTGTGAGCTCCCAATAAACCTCTTCCCCATATGTTTGTTTGGGTTGGTTTTTCTGCTACAATAATGGCAGTGGTTTAATACAATTATGCTGAAAGATTTTTAAACAATGGTTTCTTTGCTTCAATCTGTTGAATACCTGCTGCTGTCCGAGCCTACATGTTATGCAGTTTACTCACTCATTCCACCAGTTATGTGACTTAAGTTGTTTCAAGCTTGTTTTTTGATGTTGGCAGCTTCATTCTTGTTTTTGTCTTCAAATATGAATACTTCTTAAATTTTTTACACATTGGGGAAACAGTGGTGGGTTTTATATTATGAACAAATTCAGATTTACTAGGAAATGCCAGTGAAATATATGAATTTGGAGCACTTTTCCTGGGGGGGTCTTTTATCTCCTTTAAAATAATTTTCAGTCATTTTCTCATGTTCAGTTCACTTGTATGTTTATTGCTTTTATCTTTTAAAAAAATTCTTCACGCTAATTTTCATATAAATGTTTTCTCTCAGGTTGTGTTCTAGCCTTTCATTTCATTCTACATTTTCAGAGGCTCTTAATTTAATTAGAATTGAGTCTGTCAATCTATTTCCTTGGGCTTCCTTCATTTTCTTACTCATAAAAAAAAATCTTATGGGCCAGACATCATGGCACACATCTATAATTCCAGCACTTGGGAGGCTGAGACAGGAGGATCTGGAGATTGAGTGCAGCCTGGGCTACATAAAGAGACCCTATCTAAAACAAACAAACAAACAAAAAAACAAAACAAAACAAAACAACAACAGCAAAAAATGTTGCTAACCACAATAGTTTCCCCATGATTCACTTGTTTGTTTCTTTCTCTTTTTGGCTGTCTATTATAGGACTCTTTATAGAATATTTTTGGGTGATACATTCAAATTATTTACCAATTGCTATAGCATGAGCACAGACAAATTTCAACAGATATTTATTGAATGCCTCCCATGTGCCAGCCTGCAGCCATAGCACTGTGGCATCCAATCCCATCAGATCTCAGAAGCTAAGCAGGGTCGGGCCTGGTTAGTACTTGGGTGGGAGACTGCTTGGGAACACCAGGTGCTGTAGGCTTGAGAGAAGGACCTGGCAACCCACTCCCAAAAAGCAATCAACCATCAAAAACCCTATGAATAGCAGAGTAGTACTGACATAGTGCCAGGCATAGCACAGTTTGGGGGAGTGTTTCATCTGTTGTACATAGGGTCCCTATGAGTCACATCCTCTTCAACGACACCTAACAACAACCACCATGCGCCAGGCAATATACCAGTGGACAAAAGACTAATTCCTGCCCTAGTAGAGTTTATAATCTAGTGGTACAGATGCTAACAGTACACAAGAAACAATCAATAAGTAAATGATATAGTATGTGTACTAATCTGTTTTTCATTGCTATAAAAATACCTGAGGCTAGGTGCTTTATAAAGAAAAGAGATTTATTTTGCTCACAGTTCTAGAGGATGGTTTTTTTTTTTTTTTTTTTTTTGCGGTACTGGGGCTTGAACCCAAGGCCTCGCGCTTGCATGCTCTCCAAGTGCTGGACCACTGAGCTGCACCCTCAGCCCATGTTTTTATTTTTTGAGACAGGGTCTGACTAAGTTATGCAAACTGCCTCTGGTCTCGAATTTGTAATCCTCCTGCTTCTGCCCCCCAAGCTGCTGGGATTACAGGTGTGTGCCACTGTGCCCAGCTATAGTTCTAGAGTTTTAAGGTCATGGCACCAGCATCATTTTGGCTCTGGTGAGGAGTGCATGGTCGGACGGCATCATGGACAAGAACATGTGTGAGAGGGAGAGATCATTTGGTGAGATAGGAAGCCAGAGTGCAGGGAGAAGTCAGGTTTGCTTTTCTATAAAAACTTGATTGTTGCTTTGTGCTGTGATACATGCCTCTAATCCCAGTAATTTAGGAGGCTCAGGTAGGACAATTGCAAGTTCAAGGCTAGAGGCAGTCTGTGCAATTTAGCAAGACTGTGTATCAAGATTAAAAAAAAAAAGAGCAAGAGAGGCTAGGGGTGCAGTTCAGTAGTAGAGCACTGGCCTAGCATGCACAAGGCCCTGGGTTCAATCCTCCAGTACTGAAAAATAAATTCCCTTGTGATAAGTAACCGAGGTCCCATGAGAATGGCCTTAATTCCTTCAGAGGGCAGTGCTCCCAATGACCCAGTCATCTTGCACTAGGCTTCATTTCTTAAAGATTCCATGCACCTCACAACATCACCACACTGGCCCCAAGCTTCCAACACATGGACACTTAGAGGGCAAACTACATCCATAATCCTAGCAGTATGTTAACAAGGGATGTGCTAAGAGTAAAAGAAAAGGTAGAAGAGAAGGGAAGGAGTGCTGGGAGTGCAAGGGGTAGGAGTGGGAAGAGAAGGACAGTAGTTAGCGGTGAAATTTTAAATAAGGTGGTAAGAATTGAATAAAGACTTAGCAGGGATCATTTAAAAATAATTGCCAAGGCTGCTTTATTGAGAGAAGAGTATAGGAGGCACAGGAGGAAGCGGAGGTCTATTAGGAAACTGATGCTGTAACTCTAGGGGTGGGAAGACGGAAGCTCAGAGCCAGGCGAGAAGGCAGGGACTGTGAGCATAGCTGAGGGTACAGCCCTTAGGACCTCCTGCTGGATGGGATGTGGGAGTGAGGGGAGAGAGGATTAAAGAATGTTGGGACAGGGGCCTGGGGCTAAGCCAAGGGTTGCTAGAGGGTGTGTAGGGGGGGTCCTGGGGGAGGTTCTGGGCAGCAGGGCATGCAGCTGCTGTGTTTGTTCTGCTGTTTCTGGGCTAGGAGCAGCTCTGGATGTTTTGACTGTAGCTCAGCCTTCCCTACTCCTTTCTCTTGGAGAATGAACCTAAAATTAGGCTTGAATCTTACGCCTTTTTTTTTTTAAGTAAAATAAGTTTTTGCTGGATGCAATGATGCACACCATATACCCAGCTCTTGGAAGGCTGAGGCAGGAGGATGGTTTTGACCCCAGATATTAGCCTGGGCAATCACCAGTTTGAGACTGGTGACAGCCAGTCTCAAACAGCTCCCTAAACAAACACAAAAATATAATATAAAAACTAGGTTTTTGATTGTCCAGTTAGATACTAGAAGATTTTTCTGCTTTTCATGGGATTGTTGACTAAGTTTAGGTACCTGGAATCAAAGGTTTCTCACTAAGAAACAGTTCAAAGCAAAACAAAGCATAGTAACCTGCCCCCCCCACACACACAAAAAAACAAAACAGAAAAGAAAAGAACTACGGAAAGCATTTTGAACCCCCCGCCCCCTGTTTGTTACCCTGCCATTTTGATTGTTAGGATGTTTTGACTCAGATGATATTTTCTCATAAGCATAAAACTCAGAAGTTTTAAACCAGAATCATACCAACATTAATGAGGATTAAAAAACAAAGCAAAGCACAAAGCTTAGTGGCCCAGCTGACTCTTAATATTTCTCTCTTTTAGAAAATGAACGAGTTGAGAGTTTAGCTCAGTTGGTAGAGCGCTTGGTCAGCATGCACTGATGTCCTGGGTTTCATCCCCAGCACCACACACACACAAAAAAAACCTTTAGAGGAATCTCTGAAGTAGCTGATAAAGCATTTATCGGAAATTCAATAGCTCTTTCAGTTGCATGTTGATTCCTTTTTGATACACTGTCTACTTCTTATTTTAAAAATGTTAGCAGCAGTTATTTCTGGGTGATGATTGAAGTGAATTTTGTTTTCATCTTTACACCTTTTAATAGCTTTCAACATTTCTGAGGAAAATGATCTCCTTTATATTCCCTTTGTGTGAAACTTTTCTACTCAGAAAAAGAAATATAATTTAAAACAAATTAAAATACTCGGACAGAGCTAGAAAGACCTTAAGCTTCTCAAATGTCAATTCAACACAACAACAACAACAATAAAAAAACGAAGTTTCCTAAAACTCTCTCATTTATGGTTTTATGCCAGCAGTCATTGTCTTGGAAGGATGTCTGACCTCTCAGGAGGATACGTAGAACAATGGACATGCATAGCATGCTGGCTTCTGCTGTGTGTGTGTGTGTGTGTGTGTGTGTGTGTGTGTGTGTGTGTGTTGGAGATTGTGTTTCTTGCTATTTATGGCAGGAGGACTGGTGGCCAAGTAAGGACCAGCCCAACACACATCATTGTCAATAAAGCGATGGCATAATGGTAGTTGGCAATACAGATGAGGACTAAAAAAAGAGGAAGGAATACAATGTGGTATTTCTAAGCAGAATACTGCAGACGAAGTAAATTAAAAGATTTTTATGTTGGAAAATAATTATGTAAAATTCAAATGGAAAAAATATGGAGAACTTATGACATTTAAGAGAAATATATCTTCAACAAGGCATGGTGGCCCATGCCTATAGTCCCAGCACTTGGGAGGCTGATGCAGGAGGACAGCTGCAAATTGGAGGCCAGCTTGGACTACACAGAGAATTCCAGGCCAGAAGGGGCTATGTAGTGAGACCCTGTCTGAAAGAGAGAGAGAGAGAGAGAGATGTTTTCTAGTCCTGACCCTAAATTAGTTCACTAATAGAAGTACTTCTGCCAATTCCACACATTTGTGTGCCCACTAAAAGGAACTGAGACTTCTTGGTGGGTAGCTAATTATGCGTCTTAGAACAAGGAAAATTTAGAATGAGCCTAGGAGACAATTTTTCAGGCTGGTAGTGGCAGAAGGATAAAGAAGTCAAAGACCAAATTTTGACCATTTGACATAAAAAAGGAAACAATAATTATGATTAAAATAAATACAATGTGTGAAAGACCTCAAAACAAAGTTAATTTATGATGTAGTAAAAGAGTAACTATAACAAGATAATTTTAATCACTAAAAGAATAATTAATATGGATATTTTTCCCTATAAAATACCAGTAAATTTATGCATTTTTCCTGTGTAATCAGGAAAATAGGGCTGGGGTTTATCTCAGTAGGTAGAGCACTGCTCTGCACTCTCTGAGGACCCAGGTTCAATCCCCAGCACCACAAAAATGGAGGACAGGCCAATCCACTCCCAAAGTAATCTCAAAACAATCAGCCATTGAAAACCCTATGAGGGTCACTATGAGTCAGATCAGACCTAAAAACAACAACAACAACCAGGAAAATGTAAATACAAGAAATTAATGTGGTCCAAATAGTTCTAGAAAAGGTAGAAATCATACCAAGAATAGGAGAGACTGGTCAAGGTGAGTAGTCACAAACAACAGAGAGAAAGTATGTTTTAGGGGTGTCTCACAATTGATCACCCTAAAGGTTTCCAAGATAAAAAATTATCCAGATGTCTTATTTTTTCTCCTGGGACAGGGGGTTGAACTCAGGGCCATGCTAGGCAAGTGCTCTACCATTGAGTGGCACTCCCAAGTCTACCTTCTTTATTGTTAGTTTTGAGAGAGGGTTGTACTAAATTGGGCAGGCTGATTCTGGCCTTGCACTCACGATCTTCCTGCCTTAGTCTCCCAAGTTGCTAGGATTACAGGTATGTGCCACTGTGCCTGGCTACCCAAATGTCTTAAAGGAAAAGAGGAAACTTCCAGAGCTCAGTGTTCATCATAATGAGATATAATAAGGCACATGAACATTTTTAATGAATGTAACAGACCCAGTCAATATTGCATATCAGAATGAGAAGACTATAGAATTTGGCTAAGCAACACTTACAGAATGCACTATTTTGGTGAGAGACATTAGGTTCCAAGGGTTGAATTTTAAAAACCTTACTGATGTGTCAAGTCAAGCTTAAAGAGAAAATGGGAGCTCACGTTAGAAAGTGCAACCAAGACCATGTCCTGACTCAGAATCAAGGGGCTGATTCTACATTCAGTGCAGAAACTGAACTTGTGGCTGGTGAGAGATATTCTTTTTTCTCTTGGTTTTGAAGATAACTGTAACCCTCTGAAAGTATAGGAATAAAGTTGCTGTAAAACTAGGAGAGGTTCCTAGAAAGGGAACCTCAGAAATTTGGTGTGTGTGGGTGTGTGGGTGTGAGTGATGAGAGAGAGAGAGAGAGAGAGAGAGAGAGAGAGAGAGAGAGAGAGAAATAATAATGATGAATGATGAAAATGAGAATTGACTTCCATGGTATTGATACTTTTGTAATCACTTACATATAACTGTATAATAATAATTTCTGTTGTGCCTGTGGTATTTTGTGTATGCTTTCTCTGCTTTTATGATTCATGAAGCATCATAAATGCAATAGGAACCATGCATGGTGGCACACACCTCTAACCCCAGCACCCAGGAGGATGAGACAGGAGGATCATGAGTTTGAGGCCAGCCTAGGCTACATAGTCAGTTCCAGTCAAGCCTGGGCAGCATAGTGAGTCCCTGTCTCCAAAAAACAAAACAAAAACAAAAACAAAAAGGCATGGGGAATTGGGAACAGGGGCAGGGGCTGAGACAATAAGGAAATTGTCAGTTAAGCCATCCATAGGGTGCATGGCCATCAACAAAAAGGTGAAACCCCACACTAAAATCCCGTGGGGGCAGAGCAGGATTTGATTCACACTGTCTCTTACTCTAGCACCTCTGATCGTTAATCTATATCTTAAAAATAGCAACAATGCTTCATCATGAGTTCCCAAAAATTGGGTACTTGGGGAGCTTATTCTCTCATCTGTGGGAGAGAAGACTTTTCTAGGGAGAAGCCAATGTTTCCATGTAGGTTTGCTCTATTTTCTGAGTTCCCAACCTTTTTCTAACTTTGACTTGGGAGTACCTAAGAATATCTTTTTATCGAATCATTTGTGGAACTTTAAGCTCCTTGAATCTGTAAGTTGTTAGCTGGCTTTCTAAGTTGGGGTAGGCAGCTATATATTGTTCATTTATGATTCAATAATGATATCCTAAGATCTCCTCGTATGTTAGGCCCAGACTGGGCACTGGAATGAAGTATAAAGGTGAGCAAAGCCAGCACAGAGCTGTACTCATGGAGCTTAGAGTCAAGTGGGGTAGACAGATGTGACCCAAATAATCACAAGCTGGCCCTTGCCAGAGAGGAAAGTGAAGAGGGAGCTTCTGCCAGTTCAGCAGGAAGAAGTTGATCATGTCTAGGGGTGTCTTCAAGGAGGCTTCCTTGAGAAAATGATGTTGAATGTAAAACAAGTGAGCTAGCTTGCTCTTCTCTCTCCGTCCGTCCTTTCTTTCTTTCTTTCTTTCTTTCTTTCTTTCTTTCTTTCTTTCTTTCTTTCTTTTTCTATCTTCTTTCTTTTTTCTCTCATGGTATTGGAGGTGGAACCCAGGGCCACACGTATGCTAGGCAAGTGCTCTACCACGGAGCCACACTTCTAGCCCAAGGAATTTTTTGTTTTGTTTTGGTAATAGTTTTATAGACATATAATTCACACACTATAAAATTAATCCATTTAAATTGTACAATTCAAGCCGGGTATGGTGGTGCATGCTTGTAATCCCAGCACTTGGGAGGCAGAGGCAGGAGGATTGAGGCCAGTCTGGACTACACAGTGAGTTCCAGGCCAGCCAGGGCTGCATAATGAGACCCTGTCACAATACAACACAATACAATATAATACACAATTCAGCCAGGTACTGTGAGGCACACACGTAATCCCAGCGACTCAGGGAGGTAGAGGCAGGTGGAGCTCGAGTTTAAGGATGCAAGTAGCCTGCATAATTTAGCAAGACTCTGTCTCTAAATAAAAAAATAAAACAAGTCTTGGGTGTGGCTCAGTGGAAGAGCACTTGTCTATCATGCAGTAGGCCCTGGGTTCAATCCCCTAGTACTGCAAAACAAACAAATATGTAAACAAATAAATAAAATAAGATATACAACTCAGTTGTGTGTGGTTGCACATTCCTGTAATCCCATCTACTTGAGAAGCTGAGGCAGGAGGATCACAAATTCAAGGCAAGAAGCAGCCTGCACAACTTAGGAAGACCTTGCCTCCAAATGAAAAATAAAAATAGGACTGGGCCAGGTGGTGAATGCCTGTATCCCAGCACTTGCAAAGCAGAGACAGGAGGATTGATGCAATTGTGAGGCCAATCAGGCCTGCATAGCTCCAACCCAGTCGGAGCTACACAGCAAATCTTAGTCAAAAAAAAAAGGAAAAGGGAAAAGGGAAAAAGGAGAGGAGTGGTTGGAGCTGGGCACTGTAGCCTGTACCTGTGATTCCAGTGTCTCACACAACTGAGGCAGGAGGATTGCAAGTTCCAGACCAGAGGCAGCTTATGCAATGTAGCAAGACTTTGCCTCAAAATTTCAAAAGTTAAAAAAGGAGGACAGGAGGTACAGCTCAGCAGTACAGCACTTGCCTAGCATGTGTGAGCCCCCAGGTTCAACCCTCCAGTACCAAATAAATGAGTAAATAAATAAATAAACAAAATGAGCAATTCACAGACTTGCACAATTATGACAATTTTAGAACATTTTGGTTACCCTGAAAAGAAACTCTGCACCCTTAATCTGTTAGTCACCATTCCTCCAACCCTCTGGACCTAGGCAACTACAAATTTACTTTCCGTCTCTATGGATTTGCCTCTTTTGGACATTTCAGATAAATGGAACCTTACAATATGTGATCTTTTTTTTAATGTCTTGCTTTTATTACATTGTATAATAATTTCAAGGTTCATCTGTACCATAAGATGTATCAGCACGTCATTTGTTTTTATGGCCAAATCATATTGCACTATATGGATATACTACATTTTTTAAAAACCACCTTCACTTGACAGATGCTTCAGTTTTTTCCACTTTTTGGCTACTATGAAGAATGCTGCTGTTGACTATTCATGTACAAGTTTTTTTTTTTTCTGGGCATATGCTTTCATAATAAAAATTTACATTCTAAGGCGGACATAATCCATTAAAAAGTTTCAAGAAGGAGCATGATATCAGATTTTTGGTTTTAAAAGACCACTTTATCAATCCTGTGAATGTATTGAATAGGGCATGAGTGAATATTGTTGTTGTTAGGTGCCGTCAAGTCATTATCCAACTCATAGTGACCCTACATACAACTGGTGAAACAGTATTGTTACTGCTTCTCTGCTATTTATAGAGTTTTCAATGGCTGATTGGTTTTGGGGAGTGGGTTGCTGGGTCCTTCTCCCAAGCTTACAGCACCTGGTGTTCCCAGGCAGTCTCCCATCCAAGCAGGTCCAACTTTGGTTAGCTTCTGAAATCTGATGGGATTGGATGCCACAGTGCTGAGGCTGCAGGTCTGAGTGAATGTTGTTGTTGTTGTTGGGTGCCGTTGAGTCGGTATCCGACTCATAGCGACCCTCATAGGGTTTTCAATGGATGATTGTTTGGGGATTGCCTTGGGAGTGGATTGCCAGGTCCTTCTCCCATTTTTGCAGTGCTGGGAATTGAACTTGGGACCTCAGAGACTGCAGCGCAGCGCTCTACCAGCTGAGCTAAATCCCAGCCCTGAGTGAATGTAGAGACCAGGTAAAAGGCTATTATAGGAGTTATGGTTTGAATCTAAAATGTCCTTCAAAGGTCATGTGTTTGGACCTTTGGTCCCTAGTTGGTGGTTCTGTCCTGAGAGGTTATGGAACATTGGGAGGTGGGACTTGGCTTTTCTTTGCAGAAGTAGGTCATTGGGGGTGGGCCTTTGGAGATTTTACCTGGAATCTTAGTTCTGATTGCTCTCTGCTCCTGATCTGCCATGATGTGAGGTTCTCTGATGTGGCCCCTGACATGCCTACCTGCCACTATATCTGCTCCATGTCTTTGAACTGAGATCTTCTAACCGTGACCCCTCCCAACAAATCATTCCTCCCATAAATCAGTTTTTTGCTGCAGTGATGATGAGCTGATTAACACAGTAGGCTGATGATGATGGTGACTTAGAGCTTGGGTAGCAATAGAGATGGTGATAAATAGAAGATTTTAGCAATATTTTAGATGTAAAGATAACAAGATTGGGTACATTGGGAAGGGAGGAAGATGTCAGCTGGATAGATGGTAGTACCTTTCACCAATATGGAGAATTCTAGAGATGACCAGGTTTGGGGTAAAATATTAAGAACCCAGGTGTGTATGTTGGACTTTGATGCACTTTTGAGAAATCCAGGTGGAGAGGTGAAATGAAGAGTTGAATGCACTAGGAAACAGCAGAGATCAACCTGGTTGAGGAGAAGGGCTAGTAATTTGACTGTTATTAGGGGATAGAAAAAGGCCTCCCAAGCTATAGATGCTGTGTTCAAACTGGATATTCTGAGGAGTATTTAAGAAGGGTACTACTTACAAATGCCTGCAGCCATAGCCTTGTGGCATCCGATCCCATCAGATCTTGGAGGCTAAGCAGTGTCGGGCCTGGTTAGTACCTGGATGGGAAACCGCCTGGGAACACCAGAAGCTGTAGGCTTGGGAGAAGGACCTGGCAACCCCCTCCCAAAAAAATCAATCTGCCATTGGAAACCCAATGCACAGCAGAGAAGCACTGACAATAGTGTTTCCCCTGTTGTACAGAGGGTCGCTATGAGTTGGATACCGACTTGACAGCACCTAACAACAACAACAACTACTACTACTACTTACAAAAATGTAGGCAAGGTGGAAGAAAATCAACCAAAAAATAATATAGTGCCTTGGGACCAGCAAACTGGGAGCCATTACCCTCCTCTGGGCCTGAAGGGTTATTGAGAGCCAGAAGGAGAGAGAGAGAGTTGTGTGGAAAGAGTAATGTGATAGTTACTATGGACTTCAGTAAGTACCAAAGCTCAATGACCCCTCAAGAGTGAATACCCTGGCTAGATGCTGGCATATACCGGTAATCTCTGCAGTTTGCAAGTTTGAGGCCAGAGGCAGCCTGTGCAATTTAGTGAAACAGGGTCTCAAAAGGTTACAAGATGATAGAAGAACAGAAAGGAAACCAGTAGTGTGCACAAGGGGCCAAGTGTGTGGGTGGCCTTGCTTTATAACAATCCATTGTTGTGAGAACTAATCCAGTCACTTGAGACTTTACTCACTCTTGGAGACCAGAACTAATCCCTACAGGAAAGTGGTCATGACCTAGTCACCTTGCACTAGGTCCCACCTCTTGAAGATTCTACCACCTTTCAACACCATTACCCTACAGACCAAGTTTCACCATGAGTTAATGGCAGGGACAGATCACATCCAAATCACAACAGAACCCTGATTTCCTTCAGGAAGAATCAGGCGGTAAAGAAGATTCACTGGAGTTTTTAAAAATTCTTATACTGAAGAGACCCAAGGTTTGCATGCATTCATAATTCTTGGAGAAGTCACCTAGAGAGAGTGGGTAATGTGAATTTCAAAGGTGCAAAACAACTTATTTCTCCCTATGCTGGTGACATCACCCCAAAGACAATAATGCAGAGAAAGTATGTCCTTTCTTATTATTTTTCACCTCCGTCTCCACCTTCTTTAACAAATCTTCCTGATCACTTGCCACTTACAGGCTTTAAGTTCTCACTGAACTGTTTCAGGCTCAGATCTCATCAGCTGACGTTGCAATCAAGTAATCCTGAAAGAGCTCATCTCTGGCTACAGAAAGACTGCTTTGCTGTCTTTTATTTTTATTTTGTTTTGAAAATTTCAACTCCCTCCCCCTCTGAAGATTATTAGAAGAATGAAAAAAAATGAAGGTTAATCTTATTTTACATCGTGGGAAAGAAACCTAGTTAAACATTTGAAATGATCAAATATACCACGATCTGCCTAGAGAACATTCTGGCAGTGGGTAACAAGAGCTATGAAACTTTTCAAACCTTTGACCTAGTAATACCAGTTTTGGGAATATACCCCAAGGAAATAATAACCCAAAAGGGAAAAAATGTAATTTGTGCAAAGATGTTCATGTGCTATTTATAAGAATGAAGAATTGGAAATAATCCGAATGCCAAATAAGGGAATGGCTCAGCATATTATGGTATAGTGGCATAAGGAAACACCAGGAAACCATTCTCAGCAACAGGAATGTAGCCCCTGCTGGCTCTACTAGAACTGGTTATTTTAAGTGACAAGAAAAACACCATATGGAAAGATTAAAACTATGTAAAATGTGTGTTGTGCAACAGCATTTGGGAGTGAATCTAGGGGAAGGGAAAATGTAGTTTAGAGCTGGATTCAGAAACCTCTTCTGTAAAGTTGCTTGGGATTTGCAATATCTACAGCAGGACCTTCTGTATCTCACCATTTTAAGCCTAAAACAGCTATTTGTTTATAAAGTATACACCAGCTATAATATGAATCCATCAATGGGTGTTGTTTTGCGGCACAGTCTTCAGAGTATGTCCCAAAGTACAGGAAAATGTCAGCCCTAGTTTCAAAACTCTTTTGTCTACGAGCTGCGGGTGTAACTCGGTGGCAGAGCACTTGCCTAACAAGTGAGAGGCTCTGGTTCAATCTCCAGCAGCGCCTCTTTGCTCTAGAATCTAGTGACTCCCAGGGCTGGTGAGCTGCAAAAAGACAAGCTAGGTATTAAAACCTATTTGGAATCAGTGCACCCTGCTCTGGCAGGTCAATCTCCAGACATTGCAAGGGTTTACCAACAATCAGCCAGGTGCCATGGACCTGTTTTTTCAATGGAGAAAGAGGAGGAAACTAGATTTCAGAAGCCAAATTAGTCAGAAATACCAAAGAAACCTTTACAAAAAGCTAACACTGACTCTTTAATTACTATTACAGACTCAGCCTACAGCACACTCCCCCTTCTCCTTTCCTTCTCCTCCTTCTCCTTTTTAAAACTAGAAACACAAGAGTTTACAGTAGAAAATCAGTCAGATCAAGAAACTAAGAGGACATTAAATCAAGAAACTGTAAGAAACAGGGAGATGGACAGATATTTGTGGCAAGATTTGGGAGTATATAGAATATTTTTAAAATAATGTATCTTGAGTATGAGTTAATATTTAACAATTAGAAAACAAAGACATGTTCACCGGAATGAACTATTATTACTTAAAATTTACTTATCACTTAAAATTCATTTTCATACTGAATTCTGTTTTATTTATTTATTTTTCTTCAATACTGGGGGGTTGAACCCAGGGCCTCACACATGCTAGGCAAGTGCTCTACCACTGAGGTGCACCCCCAGCCCCCTTTTTATTTTTTATTTTGAGACAGGGCCTCACTAAGTTATGCAGCCTGCCTCTGGCCTCATACGGAGCTTCTTCTTGCCTAAGCCTCCTGAATTGCTGGGACTAATGTGTGCCACAGCACTTGCTTTTCCTGGATTTTTACCTTAATAACCTCTTCAGAAGGGTATTTGGCTGGGCATGGTGGCGTACACCTGTAATCCCAGCAACTCAGGAGGTGGAGGCAGGAGGATCGCAAGTTCGAGACCAGAGGCAATCTGTGTAATTTAGTGAGACCCTGCCTCAAAAAGCAAAAAATGGACTGAAGGTGCAGCTCTGTGGTCCAGCACTTGCAAATCATGCAAGCGTGAGGCCCTGGGTTCAACACCCAGTACTGGGGGGGGGGGGGAGAAAAAAAAAAGAAAAGAAAAAGAAAAAGAAAAAGGAAGGGTATTTGGCCTGGAATTCATTTCTTCTTTCTTTCCTTCCTTCTTCTCCCCCTTCCTCTTTCTTTCCTTCCCTTCCTTCCTTCCTTCCTTCTTTCCTCTTTCTATCTTTCCTTCTCTTCCTTTCCTTTTTTCAACTTTAACTTGGACAGTAAGACACAATTCAATTCAGACCTTTTCATTAGTAACTAACAGAAATTAAAACAGAGGCTTGTACCAACAGTATTGAATATTGAGTTTTGTAGTAATGAGACATCAAAAAAGGTACATATTGGGCTGGGGGGTTGTAGCTCATTGGCAGAATGCTTGCCTAGCATGTGTGAGGCTTTGGGTTCCATCTCCAGCACTGTGAAAAACAAAATGGGGTTGGGCATGGTGACGCAGACCTGTAATTCTAGCACTCCTGAGGCAGAGGCAGGAAGATCATGAGTTCAAGGATAGACTCAGTACATGGAGAGCTTGAGGTCAGCCTGGACTACATAGAAAGACCCTGTTTCAAAAAGAAACAAAACAAGACAAACAACAACAATAACACCCTCCCCCCCAAAAGGACAGGTTTTATCTCTTCTGCTTTCTCTGGGGAAGTCAAATCCAAGCTCGGGGGCATGGAGTACCCGGGTTATTCAGAGTTTGTCTTAACTACGTTTCTGTGTTTGTTCATTAAAGAATGTGTTTTGTTTTACTCATTCTTCTCCTTGGTGATTCAACAACATTAAGCACATCTAGAGCCTTTGGAGGAGAGAGTTTATGTGGGAAATGCTTACAATAGGTGGCTCTCTGCCAGACTCTGCCCACCTCCCCCCACTCTGGCTAAGCCTCTTTGCCTGTGTTCACATTTTGTCCCAATCAAGTGATGCTCCCAACGATGGATAACTGGTAACACACATTCCACATCAGGGGCTCTACAAAAGGCCCCTAGCCAAGGGTGATTTTGCTTAGATGAACCCAGATGCAATGATTCCAGTTGTTTTAACAAGTAGACCTAGTTGGAGGAAAGATTTTGGAATTTAGAGCAATAAATCACCCACTTACCATAGAACTGGAAGACAGTATGCTTGGTGAACTGGAAGAACTCCTTTTCCCAAGTAATGTTCTGGTGTTGAGTTGAAAGATAGATTGTGGAGGAAAATTATTTCAGCTAAACTATGACTAGGCCTATGTTAGTTAGCTTGTGCGTTGCTGCTTATCTGAGAAAGAAATGTATGGGAGGGATGATTTATTTGGGCTCATGGTTTAAAGGATTTCAGTCCATGGAGGCAGGGCAGGCATAGCAATAAGGCAAGTGGCAGGGCCTGTGGTATAGGACCTCATGTCATAGCAGATCTGGAGCAGAGAGCTTGCTGGAACTGAGTGCCTACATAAAACCTTCAGAGGCCCACTCCCAGTGACTTACTTCTGCAAGCTGGATTACCCCCCTCCCAAAGTCTCATAGCCTCCCAGGACAGTGCCACCAGCTGAGGACCAAATATCCAAAACATATGATCTTTGGGGAATGTTTTAGATACAAACCATAACAGGATCTCCTCTTCTCATTGATTTATTACAGGGTTCTCCACTGTGGCACTATGGACATTTCAGGCCCTATCATTATTTGTAGCAAGGGGACTGTGCATTCTAGGGTCTTTAGCAGCATTCCTGGCTTCTAACTGGAGGCCAGCAACATCCTCTCCTGGTATGACAGCCCAAACCATCTGCAGTCATTTTTACATGTTACTGGAGAGACAAGTGTTGCCTGAGAACCACTGGCTTCTTAGATCTTTTGTGTGGAAATAATGGTATTTAGACTATAGTGTGAGCCTCTCTCCTTACCTACAAAGAGAATGGAACATTCTAGCTTTGTCTCTTTTGTCCTAGGCTTCCCAGAAGGCCTAGCCCAAAATAAAAACTTGAGAGAGGGCCTGGGAGTACAGCGCAATGGTAGCCTGCTTAATTAGTATGTATGAGGCCCTAGGTTCAATCTCCATCACTGCAACAAATACCTGAGAGAGAACATACTACCATTCAAGACTCTCCCCAACCCTCTTCTCCAATTCTCTCTTGCCTTCTCACACATTCCTTTCTTCCACCTAATTTGTCCCTCAGGAGTGACCATTATAAGCATTGGTTATGCTTTGGATTGACATGCTCCTCAAAAACACGTGTTTGAATGTTTGGTCCGCGGTTGGCAGTGTTGTTTGTGGAAGTTACAGAACTTTGGGAGGTAGGATTCTAACTTTGCTAAAGTGGCCCCCTGGGGATGGGACAGGCTTTTAGGAGCTTTTACCCAGACCTGAGGTTCCAGTCATTTGGTATTCTGCTTCCTGATGGCCAAGATGTGAGGTTCTGTACCATGGGCCCTGCCACTCCTGCCCTGCCACCACAGCTTCCACCTCTATGAACTAAAATCCTCTAACTATAAGCCCCCAATAAATATTTCTTCCCTTAAGTTTACTTTGGTTGGTTTCTCTGTCACAATGCCATACCAGCTGACCAATACAGTATCCCCAAAGAAAACCTGTTGCTGTTGTTGGTGCCCTCGAGTCATGTCAGACTCATAATGACCCTCATAGGGTTTTCGATGGCTGATTGTTTTGGGATTGCCTTGGGAGTGGATTGCCACATCCTTCTCCCATTTTTGGGGTGATGGGAATTGAACCCAAGACCTCAGAGACTGCAGAGCAGCGCTCTACCAACAGAGCTAAATCCCAGCACAGGAAAACCTATAGCTGAGAGGAAATCTTGAACTTAGTCAGGTGAAAAGAGCCCAAAAGGCACAGAAAATTCCTGAAGTCTTCTACTCTTCTTAAAATAGGTTGGGTTCAGCTACCCCATAGCTAGAGGAGGAATTTACTCAACAATCTGATTATACTGGGAATCATCTTTGGAAGTTTCTAGAAGCACATTTTAAAATAGGTTGGGTTCAGCTACCCCATAGCTAGAGGAGGAATTTACTCAACAATCTGATTATACTGGGAATCATCTTTGGAAGTTTCTAGAAGCACATTTCTCTCATAGCTGTGCTAGTGGAAATGAGATAAGTTTGGTGGCCACTGTAACTAGCAAGGCTGTTGGCACAGCTGGGAGAGCCACAGAGATGGGGGCTGCTCTGTCAGCTTTTCCTGGGTCCACTCTGATACCTGTCAGGAGGCATAACCCTGAACCAAGGAGCCCTCTGGAAGTCTTAGTGCAGATGTCAATGGGACTTTACAACAGTTTGCAGGGAGGGATGATGCCATTGTCATTCTACTGTGACCAGAGGGTGGTGTAAAATGAACTGGTAAGGAAGACCTCGGCAGTTTAAAGGCATGAGCCAAATAAAGAACGTTGATTTATGTCACTTGGGTAACTAAATCGAATTAAGCCAAGTCACATCTCTAGAAAGGCTCACTGGACTTCATGACTAAAGTGGATCCAGTTGGGATCAGTGGCAGTGTTTTGCCAACAGGCTGGAGTGGAAGGAGGATTTCGAGGGAAAGATGGAGATGGAAAGATGAAATTCACACCATCAGAAGGTGACCTGTCTCAGTCAAGGAGTCCCAAATCTACAATCAAGGGGAAGGAATTCAATTTTCATTCTTTTAACCTCTGGAGAGAAAAGATTGCAGACACTATAGGACTGAAAACTCCAATTCTGTGCTGGAGCAGAATGAAATGAGTCCTACCAGACTAGAATCAAGTTAAGCTGATCTGAAGGTCATGCTTATGGGATGAGAAGAGCAAAAGGAGAAAGAACACTGCACAAAGAAGCAGTGTTGAAATTTTGCTGGCTGGAAAACTAGCCTCATACTTAAAAAAAAAAAAAAAAGCACCAAGTCCAAAAGCCTCATAAAAACACCAAGCTATTCCTTGTTGGAGTTAGATATATATATATATCTATATATATATATCTATATATATATCTATATATCTATCTATCTATATATATATATATATATCTGCTTGGGAAGACTTACAAAAGCCAAGAAAGAAAGATGCACATAACTTAAATAGAGAAGGCCAACTTCAACACAGTTATTGTAGCTATGGTTTGTTTCTGGTTCAAATAAGCTGGCTCTACTGTTTACATGTCTTTTACTTCTGTTTCAATAGCTGCATGTTGACATAGCCACCCAAATATGTGCAGGAGCTTGGCAGAGGGGAGACTGCTCTGTGCTAAGAATCAGGACACCTGAGGACAAGTTACAGTTGTGACTTAAGTCAGCCATTATTCCTCTTGTATTAATTTCTGTATCTATGAAATGAAAACGTTTTTAAAGATAGAATTAACAGGGCTGAGGATGTAGCTCAGTGGTAGAGTGCCTGTCTAACATGCATAAGGCCCTGGGTTAAATCCCCAGCACCACACATACACACAAAATTGAATTAATAGTGACCGACCTTTTTTTGAATAAAGGTCAATTCAGGAAAAATAAAAATGTTTATAAACTTTTTTCTTTTTATTGAGAAGCAGCATCTGGGTTGCTGCTTTTTAATTTTTCATCTTGAAATTGGGTTTGGCACTTCCAGTTTCTAGACTAGGCAATTGCTTGTTTGGCCTCCAAATGAATTAAGTTCTTGGTTTTCTGGTAGAAAGACTTCTGTGGACTGCTTCGTCATATCATTTCTAGTCAATTCTTTCCTTAGCAATATCACCAGAAGGCTTTGTGGTGATTCTTCTATTCTCAAGAGGCTCTTGAAAAACTCTTGGATACAAATGATGTTGGTTGTCCTATTTTATTTACACACACAGGTCTTAAAGACATCTATCCTGGTTCAGTGATTACTATGGAGAAAAATCAATAAATATTAATAATTCAGCAGCTAAAGTAATGGTTTTCAGAAAACAAGTCAGCTGGGCATGGTGACACACACCTGTAATCCCAGCGGCTCAGGAGGCAGAGGCGTGAGGATCCAAAATTTGAGACCAGAGGCAGTCTGCGTAATTTAGCCAGTCCCTGTCTCAAAAAGTAAAAAAAAAAAAAAGAAAGGGCTGGGGGCGCAGCTCAGTGGTCCAGCACTTGCAGAGCATGCAAGCGCGAGGTCCTGGGTTCAACCCCCAGTACCACAAACAAACAAACAAACAAACAAACAAAAACAAAAAAACAAGTCAGTAACTTTTGACAGGTTACAGAAAACCGGTAAATTAATTAAGGCTGGAACTTCAAATAACCAGATAAGTCTTCAAATGAAATGCCCTTGGAACACATACTGGAACAATAGAGCCATTGCCAAAGGAAATAGGAGGAGTTCATGGATATTTCATCAGGTAAATCTGATTCCTTAGACAAAGTAATGATACAGCATACGATCCTAGAAAATCAAAAGAGAGTGGTGGTGCATGACTATAATCCCAGCGACTTGGGAGGCAGAGGCAGGAAGATCCCAAGTTCGAGACCAGAGGCAGTCTGTGTAATTTAGCGAAACTCTGTCTCAAAAAGTAAAAAAAAATAAACGGGCTAAAGGTGCAGCTCAGTGGTACAGCACTTGCCATGCATGCAAGTGTAAGGCCCTGGGTTCAACCTCCAGTATTGAAAAAAAAAAAAAAAAAAAAAAAAAAAAAAAAAAAAAAAAAAAAAAAAAAAAGAAAAAAGAAAAAAGAAAGAAAGAAAAGAAAATCAAAAGAGATGGTAAAACCAAAACCACTAAAACCCTCTCTTGCTAAGCCTTTGGGAAAACATTCTGGCAGTTCCTTAAGAGGTTAAATATAGAGGTACCGTATGACCCAGCAATTCCACTCCCAGGAATACTCCCAAGAGTAATGAAATCATACATCCACACATAAACTTGTACACAAATAGCAGTATTACTCACATTAGCCCCAAAGTGGAAACAACCCAAATATCTACCAACTGAGGAAAAAAATAAACCAAATGTGGCATATTCTACAATGAAATATTGCTTGTCTGTAAGATGAAACAAAGCACCAATCCATGTTAAAAACTCAGAACCTTGAAAACATCATGCTAAGTGAAAAAAATCATATCCAAAAGGTCACATATTATATGATTCCATTCATGTGAAATGTCTAGATTATGCAAATCTATGAGGCGGAAAGTAGATTAATAGTTCCTTACAGCTGGGTGGGCTGCATGGGGAATGAGGGTGGCTTGTAAGGTTACTAAGTTTCTTTATGCAGCAACAACAAAAAAGTTCTAAAATTGAGGGCTGCATAACTGTGAATATACTAAAAACCTTTGTACACTTCATTCTTTTTTATTTTTTTGTAGTGCTAGGGATCAAACCCAGGGACTCATGGATGCTAGGCCAGCAATCTATCACTGAGCTACACCGCTAGACTTCCTTGTACACTTTGGTTTATTTTTGTTGTTGTTTTCAGTACTGTGGCTGAATCCTGGCCCTTGCACATACTTTGCAAGTGTTCTACCACTGAACTGCACCCCCAGCCCCCTTTCTATTATTTTCTATCTTGAGACAGGGTCTCACTAAGTTATGCAGGCTGCCTCTGGCCTTGAACTTGCGATCCTCTTGCCTCTATCTCCTGAGTCATTGGGATTACAAGTGTGTACCACCTCAGCCGGCCTATTTGTATTTTTGAGACAAGGTCTCACTGTATAGCCCAAGCCTGCCTCAAACTCATGATCCCACTGCCTTCAAGTGCTGGCATCACAGGAACATGCCACCATGCCCGGCCCATTGTATAATTTAAATCAATGTTTTGTATGCTATATGAATTGTATCTCAATAAGGCTGTTATAAATTTTTTAAAAGTGATTATAACTTTGTTAAAAACACAAAAACAAAAGCCCTGAGACTTTGGTCTATCTATGGTATGGCAGCATAGGTCTAGGTGGCAGAAATTGCACTTTCTTAATAGCTCTTTTTCCGAGGGCAAAAATACAGCTGTATAATACGATTTGACGGCACCTACCAACAATTGGGAGAAGGATCCAGGAACCCACTCCCAAAAATCAATTCACCATTGAAAACCTTATGAACAGCAGAGAAGCACTGACAAAAGGGTTTTGCCTAATGTACGTAGGGTCGCTATGAGTGGGATACCAACTTGACAGAACCTAACAACAAAAACAACAACATAGTGCATATATACCATCCTCAGGCCTGCCACCTGAAAACTGATAGACTGCTAGAACACTGCCAAGTTATGCTGTAACAAGACACAGACCTTGCTTTAAAATGGTCATTGGTGACTTAAACTTGCTTCCAGTCTGATTGCTCACAAACCATTTCTAAAGCAGACATGGATCTGTAACTTGGGGAGACCAGTGATCAAAATGTTCTGCCTATGTACTCCTAGACAGAGCACTTAGCTCAGTGGTAGAGTGCTGACCTAGGTCCTGGGTTTTATCACCAGTGTGAAAAAAAAATTCTGTCTAATAAGTTGGCAGTATTACAAATTGATTATGAGCTGACTGTCCTTTAAATGAGTCCACTTCTACACTTTTCTGATTCCAGTGAAAGACAGAAAATCCTTATTTGTGAAGTCTTTGGTCTAAATGATCTTCATAGTGTCTCTATTTTTCTATCCTTGTATATGGACCTGTATCAAAAGTTCTTTGTGAGCTGGGCACCATGGTACGTGCCTATAATTCCAGTGACTTGAGAGGCTAAGGCAGGAGGATCACAAGTGTGAGGCCAGAGGTAGCCTATGTAACTTAGTGAGACCCTGTCTCAAAGTTAAAAGTAAAAAATGGGCTGAGGGTGCAGCTCTGCAGCAGAGTGCTTGCGAAGCATGCATAACATCTGGGTTCAACCTCTAGTACTGCAGAAAAAAAAAAAAAGGTAAAATTTCAAAAAAGGAGACCAGGGTGCAGTTTGGTGATGGAGCACTTACCTGGCATGCACAGGGACCTGGACTCAACTCCCAATACTGAAAAAAATTTATGATAATTCCATCTTCTCGCTCTATCTTGATTCTAGAAATAGTTATTATCTCTTTCAGTCAGAACATGAGTTTTATACTCTTTCTTGAGAGAAGAAGAAAGAAGAGCTGAAGTTGCTTTAGCCAATGCTGGTAAACTAGCATAATGATGCCTGTCCTGAAATTACCTTTGAAAGATCTATCTGCATACCTAGAAGCTAATGGTAGCTTACTCAGAGGATCACTCTAGGTTTATTTTTATAGTTATATTTTTTGGTATTACAGGTGGTTGAGCCTCAGGGCTCACATGTGCTAGGCAAGTGCTCTACCACAGAGCACCTTCTTTCTCTAAAGTGAAAATGTAGGCACAGAGAAACCAAATTATTTGTTTAGGAAAAAGAGGAAGACTTAGAAACTTATGCGGGTAAAAACTAGAACCTTCATGTCACGTTTCATCTAAAATATAATAATCAGCAACAGTTTATTCTTAAAATGGTTTAATAAAATACTGCACATGTATAGTTTTCTTTTTAGAGATGTTAGAAGCAGGATGGTTGGTGTCAATGATAACATATGGTATTCTGTATAATTAGTAGCAAACACAAGGAGTCTCAAATAAATATGCTTCTGCATTTTTTGAAGACATTCTACAAATCGGCTGAGACTGGAGAACAGGCATGGAAGAGTTAGCTTTTCCTCTAAGAATGTGTTCTTGGTCAACTTGAGAGAAAGGAGTCATATTTACCCTCCAGGAAGCAAAAGTAACATCGGAGTGACCTTCTGGAGAAGGAACTCTGGCTCTCTCCTTGCCATTTTGCCCCAAATTGTGGAGCCTAACCAAAACATTAAAAAGCACCACCAAAGAGTTGCCCTTTTGGCATCTGAGGATCCAGCAGGGTGTCATGGAACAAGTGGAAAATTTGGGGGAAAACAGCTGGGCTACTAAGGAGGAAGATGTAATATGGTAGAGGAGAAGTCAACTGTGCCTGAATGTTCTGACCTGGTACAAAACCACACCATTGCCGCCATTCCGAAATCCAAGTGCATGCTGTGGCCACTTATGTGCAATAGAGAAATACCAGAAGCAGAGTTAACTCACTGAATGCCTATTAATTATGCTTTAAGTTGGTCCTCCCTTAATGAGAATACCATATCAGAAGCCATTTAGACATTGCTTGATGTATACTTTGCATGAGTACAAAACATTAAAATCTCTTCCTCGATCCATCCTTCTTTTCTATTAAATCCACTGCTCCTTTCTCCTTCTCCTGGTAAGGATGAGCATAGGTAAAGTGTTCTCACTTGGGATCTCTTGGCCTGGGCTGGTAAGCTCCCCTACCGGGAAGTCTTGCTCTTGTATATCTTTCAGAAGAACAGATAGATAGGTCTTCAGAGAAAAATCCAGAATGACCCAACTTCCAACAGTCAAGGCTTTCTCAAATGGCCTCAGAAACTTCTCAGAAAACATCCTTTGATACAAGTAGGATGGCAAAGGGGGATAGGGGTGGCCTGATCTGACTTTAACACTTCTGACCTCAGAATGGGCTGCAGAAGACCTTCATTCCCCCCAATCCTTGGCACAGTCACTGACTTTAAATACTGAAGACTTCACATGCCTTACAAAGACTTCTTGTGCGGCTGGCCTAGGACCCGGGTGAGACAGTAGGGAATGAGACTGACAGCGGCTAAGGGCACCGCTGCACTCTTGCAGAAGGACAAGGCGTAGAATATCAGCTCGACTTGGGATGGGGGTTTCAAAGAATCAAAGAGGTGCAGGAGGATGAGACAGGCCACAATGCAGCTGAGGCGGAACGGGAGCCGCTTGCTGAGTCCTCCCTTGCAGCTTTCTCTGTACATGCTGGAGTTGAGAGCCAGCCCCAGGCCCAAGAGTGTCCCCAGGTTCTTGAGGAGGCTGGCAAAAGGCGTAGTGTCAATGTGAACCCATTCTGGCCTCTCACACCATCTCTGGGCTTTCTCCAGAGTCCACAGGAGGTCCACGCCAAGCCCCTTTAGCAGCAGGTAAAATCCAATGGCAAAACTGAACAGGAAGAAGGTAATGAGGAAATATTTCTTGAGACTGGCATTATAGATGCCCTGGATGTGGCTGAAAGTTTCAGCAACAGCAATACCTGAAGAGAAGAGAGAATGATTGTGAGAAATAGAGAAGATTCTAGACCTTCACTACAGGCAGTCTTGGAGCAATTGGTGACATGTCATCCATCCTGCCATTGCGGAATTCAACCACAGACACCAAATTGGAGAGTTGCTTGGTTTATTTCTATGGATGGCTTCCCCAAGGCCTCAGCATAGTCTCTTTCAGATGGGAGAGTCATATCATATATATCCTCCCACTACATTTAAGTTTCTGATTGGAGAGGGACTCCTCCTATTTCTACTTGAATACCCTCAAGGTGGAGAGCTCACTCCCACTAGAACAATCCACTTCATTTTTTAGTGGAATTCATTGCTAAATTGTTCTTCCTTTGGCTGAGCTGATATCTGCCTCCCTTTAATACTATCTCCTGTTCTGACTTTTTTCCATAGGAATCAGTAAGCTGTCAATCTAGTCCCTCTCTTACACATTTGAAGACAGTTATTCTCTTCTCTAACCTAAACATTTCCAGATTTTTCATGTGACACAATTTCCATGTTCTTCCTCAAACATGGAACCCAGTACTAATTGCTGTGATGAGTTTATGGTTAACCTGAAACCATTATCTTCCTTGTTCTCAATATTTGTCTTTGAATCTACTGTGTTTTGTTCTAATATCGCCAGGGAGAAAATTCCACAATTGCTTTAAAGTCTTATATCCCAGTGCCTTCTACAAAATCAAGAAATTCTTTCTTATGCTCAACATAAGACTTTTTTTCTTCCTTATTAACTGGATCTAAGAAAATGCAAATATACAGAACTCTGATCTTATAAAAGAGATTGCAATTATCTGTTTGGTTTGAAAATGAATGTTTTTCAATAAAAAGCTTTCCTTAACACTGTGTAAGTTTGTTAAATTTGGTAGATTCCCTGAAAATGAAATTAGGGGCCATTTTCAGTTGAAGATCAATATGAAATAAAGAATGAACAAATATATATATATATATATATATATATATATATATATATATATATATACATATATATGAATAAAGAATGCAAAATTTTGGAGATTTCAAGATAATTCAATAATGTAATATGTTGTAACTTTTCTGGAACACACTTAATTGTGTAGATCTAGAGATCTACACTACTATGGAGATTAATCAGTTTAAACCATCCACCCTTAACTTTCAAACTACTGAAATGCTGTCAGCATTGAGCTCATGCAGAACATGGCTGAGATTATGTCCTGCTTAAGAAGAAATGTGGCTGGGATTTAGCTCAGTTGGTAGAGTGCCACTCTACAGTCTCTGAGGTCCCGGGTTTGATTCCCAGCACTACAAAAATGGGAGAAGGATGTGGCAATCCACTTCTGAGACAATCCCGAAATAATAAGCCATTGAAAACCCTATGAGGGTCACTATGAGTGGGACATGACATGACAGCACCTAAGAACAACAACAACAACAACAACAACAACAAATAGGAGAGGGGTAGGGAGTAGGTCAGAGACGCTGATACCTGACAAGACTCCAGCAACAACTTGGTGGGGAAAATGAGCAGCAAGGTAGATCCGAGACAGACAGACGTTCAGCTGCACAGCCCAATATCCCAACCACAGGATGATGTTCAGGCATCTGCAATCGAAGAGGCAACCATAACAGAACCCAGATGTGGATCCTTTGGTGAAAATCCAGCCCTGGTGAAGCCTGGAAAACTCAGGTGCCACCAGTGGAATTTTTGTAAATTGCTGCCCTTGTTCAAAAGCTCAAAGATGCCTTTGACAAGTGGTGAACCTTATGTGAATTTTAACCTTGCAGTTTTATCTGTTTGATAACTATGAATCTACACTGTGACTTGCATTCTCAATTCCCTTCAGTAGGAACATCTTATGCCTTTGCTAATTTTAACCTAGATAGGGCAACTTCATGGTTGGTACAGAAATGGGACTTTCATGCTGAGGATGTAGTTCAGTGGTAGAGCACTTGTCTAGCATGCACTCAGCCCTGGGTTGAATTCCAAGCACTGAAAAAAGAAAAGAAGAAGAATTTTACCTAAGTCCTGCCACTACCTCACCTGTCTTACTACCTGATCTTTAGAAGCTCCTTCACGGAATTAGGTCTCATTTCCTTTTCTGTAACACACAGTTTGCACTAGTGGATCCCTTCCAGCTCTAACATCTTATGACTCAAATACTTACCCTAAGCAGAAGTGCCACAACTCTTATCAGCACCCATCAGACATGGGAGAATGGGTTAGGGGAATGTGAGCACGAGCAAGTGGTGTGTGAACTACAGAAAGAGCCACTTCCTGCCCTCCACCCCCTACCCCTGCGACAGCCCAGGGGTGTGTTCTTACCGAAATCTGTACGTTGGCTTTTTCTTTTCCCGAAAGATAGAGAGGGTAGATGTAACCATCACATAGTATACACCTGCGGTACCCATCGCATGGCCAGAAGGACTCCCTAAAGAGCAGGAAAAGGATGAATGGATTAAAGACGAGAGACTGCCAGGGGGCATCATCCACCCATCCATCCCGTCCTTTCATCCATATACACATCTATCCACCCAGGCTACCATTCATTCATTTATCTATACCTTATTTATTTAACAAATATCTATTGAACTTCTACTATGTGCTAAGCATTGTGCAAAGTTCTGGGAGTACAGTGGTAAGGAAAACCAGAGAAGGTCCCTGCTCTTGTAGAGTTATATACAGTCTGGACATTACACAATAAATCAACATACTGGATGTAAACTGGATGTACACACTGATCTGCCCACAGTCACTTCTCTTCTTCTCCTCTCCCCTTGCTTACTCTGCTGTGGACATGCTGGTCTCATTTCTCTCCTCTAAACCTGCCAGGATGCTCCTGCTTTCTTCTCTGGCCAGACATCTCTTCCTTCAGAATTTTTCTGGCTAAGCTCCTTGCCTCTCTCAGGTCTAGACTCAGATCTCACCTTTTCAGTAAGCCCTACACTGACAGCGCTATTGAACAATGCAACCAGTTCCCATTCCTGATTCTTCTATCCTGAGGGATAGAGGCTCCTGAGATGTGCCACCTAGACCTGCTCCTGGACTGAAGGATGAGGTTCCTAGCTATTGAGAATGTACTTGTAGATGGCCCTCAGATCTCAGCCTTTGTCTTTCACCAACTCAGGGAAACCCTGAAGATCCACCCCCAAGTTTCAGAGCTCTTTATGGCGTTGACTGAGACTGAATCACAGCTGGACTCTCTGTCTGCCTTGTCACCCTGTCTCTTCTCCTCCACAAGTGTTGTTCTGCAGGGTCTCTGAACTGCTCTCTTATCTCCACCGGAGTCAGTTTTCCAGGGAATCCCATGGGAAAAGCCTTCTCCTCTCTTCTCTTCTTTTTTCATATAAATCATCATTTCTTCTAATATATTATATACTTTACTTATTTATTACGATTTTTGTATACTGCACCTCCATTCAGATTTCAGCTCCACAAGGCCAGAGATCTTTGTTGTGTTCACTGACAAAGGTATCCCCAGCACCTAGAACAGTGCCTAGCACATAGTAAGTGCTTAATAAATCGTAGCTGAATGAGTCAATATGCTCTAAAGTGAACCAATGGTCTGTGAGAGCAAATACCTAAGGAATATTTCCTACCATAGGCCTGGGGGAAGGAACTCTGAGGAGGGGATGCTATTACTGAGACCTGCAAGGAGGAACCAGGTTGGATATTTCTACTACAAATTAGAAAATTAAATCTATCATTTGACTTAACAATTCCTACCTGGCTATAACTAATGAAATGCAGGCAGCATGTGGGATTAGGTGGCCAGCTCAGAGGGCTATGCTCCCTGGGCCAGGTGGCTTTGAAGGAGAGTCAGGGGCCCAGACTTCTACCACTATTCCTTTTCTGTATAAAGAGTCATGATGCCAGTTACTCTCACAAGGCCTTTGACCATGGGGTGACTGTGACTCTTTTGGACTAGCAACTTGGGTCTTGGATACATGAGACAGATTTCCAAAGTGGCAGCAATATGCTATTTGAGAAGGCCTTGCTAAAGTGAACTAAAATGGAATTGTACCAAACTGAAGACTGTGACAATGAAGACATGGCTCTCCTCGTGTCCCCTCAAGGTCAGTGTCATCCACAAGAGATGTTAGTGTCTGTGATGAGCAGGGTCCACCTATCATCAGTCTGTATAAAGGCTGGGACTCTCACCTGGTCCAGTCTCACAGGTGACAGGGAACTGCTTTATCAGTGGCACAGTGGTATTGCTGTAGTAGTCGGTGTCCATGACCCACCAGTATGGGCGATGTCCAAAGAGAATCCTGTGGAAAAGCAGAGCCAGGGTCTGGAGTTACTCAATGGATGTTTTTGGTTGAAGTTTATACTTTAGAGAAGAGAAAGGAGCTTAAGGAGATCTCTATTTTGCCTCTGGAGGAGGAACTGAGTGGCTGGGGAGAGGCCAGGAGGGGGACATTTTATGACACATCCTTTAGATAACATTTGAAATTTGTACCATTTGAGTGCATTATCTATTCAAACATAGATAAATAAATCCAGAAGTTGGTGCAGTGGTGTGTACCTGTAGTCCTAGCTACTTGTGAAGCTAAGGCAGGAGGATCACTTGAGCACCAGGAGTTTGGGGCCAGCTGGGGCCACATAGCGAGACCCTGTCTTTTAATAAAAATAAATAAATAACCCAAGATCCAAAGATCCATATTGATGGTAATTACGTGGTTTGTTATTTTATTGGCCTCAAGAAGAATTTTCCCTGGGAGCGATGTACACAGAACTACAGTTTGCAACTTGGGCTTGTATATATTAAGGACTCTCTTTTTCTTCAGACTTGGGTCTTATATCTCCTTTGACATCAGAGAACAAGCCCATACCCAAGTCCCCATTGGAAATGTGGCCTCCGTTTCCATCAGAATTGGTCTCTGTAAGGATGTCGCTAGCTTCAGTAGCCTGCTCTGTATCCTCTGCTTTGAAACAGACTATTTCAGACAGACCATTTCCCCTTTAAAAGTACTAGATATATTTTTTACTGTGGAAACAGGTGTCAAAGGTCATCGGGATGCCCCATTTTCCCTGACATGGTGGAATAGTGATTTCTGACCAAAATGGGGACAGCCACAACTCTGGCTTCAATCAACACAGAAAGAATCCATAGTTCTTTCATGAGACAGATGTTTGGAATAACATTTATCTTTTTTTTTTTTTTAGAGTGATACTTCTGAATAGGGGAGGTAATAGACAAAGTTTAGTAGCTTTTCAAAAGGAGTTTCTTGACAGAGTCTTGCTATGTAGTACAGGCTGGCCTCAAACTCTCGATTGTCCTGACTGAACCTCCTGAGTACAGAGATTATAGGCATGTACCACCATACTCTGCTCCAATACCAATTTCAAGAATTTCATCAATATGCACTGGGCTCTGAACACCAACAAGAAGCTTTTTTCCTACTCTAAAGGACTTTTATTGTATATTAAGAATATTAGAGTTGGAAGAGATTTTAAGAATCACTTGGAATGGGCTGAGGATGTAGCTCAGTGGTAGAGCACTTGCTTAGCAGGTGTGAAGCCCTAGGTTCAATTCCCCACCATTGCAAAATAAGTAAATAAAGAAAGAACAAAGAAATAAGAGAAAGTGAAAACAAATCTTGGCTGGGCATGGTGGCACACACCGATAATCTCAGTGATTTGGGAGATGGCATCAGGAGGATTGCATGTTCAAGGCAGCCTGTGTAATTTAGCGGGAACTTGTCTCAACATAAAATATGAAAAAGGGGCTGAGGATGCAGCTCTGTGGTAGAGCACTTGCAAAGTATGTGGGCAGCCCCCAGCACCACAATAAATAATAAATAAATAAATAAATAAATAAATAAATAAATAAAAGAATCACCTCAGATGGGTATGATGACACACGTCTTTAATCCCAGCACTTCAGGAGGCTGAGGCAGGAGGTTCATGAATTTGAGGTCAGCCTGGGTTACATAGCAAGTTCAAGTCTAGCCTTGGCTATATGGCAAGACCCTGTCTCAAAAAAAAAAAAAAAAAAAGTCACCTGGAAGTGTGGCTCAGTGGTAGAGGGCCATGGGTCCCATCCCTAGCACTGCAAAAAAATTTAAAAAAAAATTTTTAAATCACCTGGTGGTAGACATAAATGTTTTCAAAAGTGGCAAAGAGCTTAGAGGACAGCTGGTCCCCTTCATTTTCTAGTTAAGGAAACAGGAGGCCAAATGATCAGTTGTTGTTGTTGTTGTTAGGTGCTGTCAAGTCGGTATCCGACTCATAGCGACCCTCTGTACAACAGGGGAAACACTATTGTCAGTGCTTCTCTGCTGTTCATAGGGTTTTCAATGGCGGATTGATTTTTGGGAGGGGGTTGCCAGGTCCTTCTCCCAAGCCTACAGCTTCTGGTGTTCCCAGGCGGTCTCCCATCCAGGTACTAACCAGGCCTGACCCTGCTTAGCTTCCGAGATCTGACAGGATCAGATGCCACAGGGCTACGGCTGCTAGTGTGCTAGAATTAGCTGGTGCTAGCTAACAGGAATCAATTGCTAAATATTCAGGATTTTTACAAACCAGAACCATTGGTAGCTTGGATGTGGCCTTAATGGGAATACCTACAAAATGGAAATTGCTGAAGTGCTAAAATCAGGGTTGCTGTCCACCCAGAATCTGTTGCTTAGCTATGGATATAACATAGTTCTTGAGAGCATAGCCTCTCAGCCAGCCTGCCTCGGCTTCCATCTCAGTTCTGCCATTTGCTAACATTGTTGGTCTCATCAGGTAACTCAGCGCCTTGCTCTCTTCTGTAGCATAATAGTAACTGCTACCCAGGAAAGCACATGCCCTGGGCTGGGGATGCAGCTCAGTGGCAGAGTACTTCCCCAGCATGTACAAGACCCTGGGTTCAATCTCCAGCACCACACACACACACACACACACACACACACACACACACACACACGCATGCACACACACAAAATCACATGGCCTGGCACATACTAAGTGCTTAATAAATTTTAACTATGACTATTATTAAAGTTCTGGAGATAATCTAAGTTCATAGATTATAAAACAGAAGCTCAAAGAGTTGATGTCACTTGCCAAGGACATATTGTAGGTGAAGAGCAAGGGCTGGAGCCCAGTTCTCTGGATTACTTTTTACTACCCTACACAACTGTACCACCCTGGTGTCCAATCTCGTCAGCTCTTGGAAGCTAAACAGGGTCAGGCCAGGTACTTGGATGGGAGACCTTCTGGAAACACCAGATGTTGTAGGCTTGGGAGAAGGACCTGGCAGCCCACTCCTAAAACAATCAGCCACTGAAAACCCTATGAATAGCAGAGAAGCACTGACGGTAGTGCTGGGCTCAGCATAGTGTCAGGTAGTATTTCGTCTGTTGTACATGGGGTCTCTATAAGTTGGACCTGACTTGATGGCACCTAACAATAGCAACACAAAAGATTATTTATTCCTTTTTAAGAATTTCTTTCTCTTTCTTTCTTTCTTTCTTTCTTTCTTTCTTTCTTTCTTTCTTTCTTTTCTCTTTTCCTCTTTTCCTTTTCTTTTCTTTCTTCTTTCTTTCTTTCTTTCTTTCTTTCTTTCTTTCTTTCTTTCTTTCTTTTTTTGACAGAGTCTTTCTATGCAGCCTAGGCTGGTCTCAAACTCGTGATCTTCCTGTCTCACCCTCCTGAGTGCTGGGATTGTAGGGATGCACCACCACATTTGGCTCAAATACAGGGTGTTTTTTTGTTTTTTGCTTTTTGGTGGTGGTACTGAGGTGTTGATTCCAGGGCCACACACATGCTAGACAAGCGTTCTACCACTGAGCTCCACCACCAGCCCTTATTTTTTATTTTTTATTTTGAGACAAGGTCTTCCTGAATTGCTCAGGCTGCCTCTGGTCTGGAACTTGCAATCCTCCTGCCTCCGTGTCCAGAATCGCTGGATTACAGGCATCAGCTACTGCACCCAGGCTAACGAAAACTTTTTGAATCATCTGTTTCCCTTTTTTTTTTTTTTTATAGATCATCTCCTTTCATACATCTATCTTTGTGTTACCTATTCTGCTTCAAAGTAATAAAAGTGAGTTTCGTAAAGGCTGTAACTCAGACTTTTCACTGAATTCACCTGTCCTTCCACCCCTCCAATTCCTATGAAATGGGCTTTCCTGTGTTTCTAACTTACTGACAGAATTTTATCTCTCTTTCTTCTCTATGTAGAGAATCCCAAGTCAGGGAGGAGTAGTTTGCAGCTTTCTGAAAAGCATGGGGAAAGCACTTGCTGATGGACAGACATTTCTAGAGAGAATGCCAGGCTCTTTCTTTGCCCATCTTCTGTATGTATGGTTCTTACCACTTAAAGACAAGGTTGAGCCAGTCTCCAATCACAGCTACCCAGAGGAGTTTGATGCCCACGGTTTCTTGAAGATGGAACCAGATAGGGAAGAGGATGTAGAAGGCGTTCCTGAGGTCGGCAATCACAGTCACCAAGATGAACCAGTCCTGAGAGTCTTGGTAATTCACCTGAAGATAGCGTGTTGACTGGATCCCAAAGTCATGAAGAACATTCATTCCTTCCTCCATCCTCATTCCCTTGGCACCTCAGGAAGCCGTCAGCAGAGCCCGTGCAGTTATTTCAGGCTTTGTGGTGATTGCTCTGCTATCAGTCTGTGCCTTGCCCCTGTTTTATATGCCCAGTATGCAATCTTCAAATCCAACCCAGCCCTGATCTTTGGACTCAAAAACCACTTTTGTCTAAAATCTATTGATCAAAGGTGCATCATCAGTAGGTTGATGCAAACATGTTCAGAGTGGTTTACGTAAAATAGCAAAACAGGCACAGAAAAACAGCCTGATCGTCCATTGGCAGGGCCAATTATTAACTTGGGCATGCTGCTTGACAATGCAAAAGGCTGCCCTCCTGGTCCCTGAAACTAGGCCAGAGACACAGGGCAGAGTCTAATTCCACCATGGTTCTTGCAAGGGTGTCTGATTTTCAAGTCTGTGACTGCACTTTTTTGATGATAGAAAAAAGTCTTGGTGTTGTAGTTACTCAAATTTTAACTTATTACTTTAAATTATATGGTAGTAAGTTTTGTTGCACTGGGAATTGACATTTTGTTGGTCCTTCCTTAATCCATAAGGAGTCTGAGGTCTGCCTCTGGCTTGTGAGATCAACCATCTTCCCAGTATTGGCTTCATATCACTTAGGGAGAGAAAATAACTCCCCCCCCCCCCCGCCCCCCGCTTCAAAGTAACTATTTTTGAATGCAGTGATTAATTCATTTAGGACCTTTGGAGTTTTAAACAAAAGTTTAAGCAATAGAATGAATGTATGTTCATGCAAGAACAAGATGAACATGTAGTTCTAAATATGAATACTAGCAAGCATTCTTTGGAGAGAAAAGTCATTTGTAGTTATTTTTGAGAAAGGTCTTCAATATCTTAATTTTTTCCTTTCATATATGTTTATATAATCAGCCTGCAAGCAGGAAATAGATCAAACATCTCACTTTTGGGTCACTGAGGACTCAGAAGGGAGGAGAGTGAATTAGATGATGAATTCATGCATTTTCAAGGATAGAGCCAGTTGTATTACAATGTTTAAAAACAAACCACCTGAGGGCTGGGCATGGTGCTGGACAACTGTAATCCCAGCAACTTGGCAGGTGGAGGCAGGAGCATCTCAAGTTGGAGGCCAGAGGTAGTCTGCGTAATTTAGCAAGACTCTGTCTCAAAATAAAAAGTAATAATTGGGCTTGGGGTGCAACTCAGTGGCAGAGCACTTGTATAGCATGTGTGAGGCCTTGTGTTCAATCCTCCAGTATCAAATCAAACAAAACAAAACCCAAAACAGAACCACCTGATTTCCTATCAGAAAGTCCGTGTTGACATGTAAGGGGTAGGTTGAGGACAGCAAAAAGAAGCTCAGAGCTCATGAATCTGGGGCAGAGGATGACTGCATTCCATGCTGGAAATAAAACATCATCCAGGAAGTGGGATCTGAAGTTTCATCCTCACCGTTATGGCTACTCCCTAGTTCAAGCAGACTCCATTGACCTTGGCTGTGTTGTTTCTGCTGCGCCAATCAATCTTACCCTGCCACTCCTAGCCTGTAGAGCAGGTGAGGTGGTGGCGGCTGTGGGTGGGCTGCAAAGGAAGCATGTGCTCAGCGGTGTTGAGGGGTGGGACATGTGTGTTCTGCATCGACAGGACTTCAGGACCACAGGTAGTAGGCCTCAGCAGAAAAGATTGCTCCTTTCCTTCTAGCAGATAAGTCCTCCTAGGGAGTATTGAGAAACTACTGTGGTGACCCCACAGGCTGGAGTTTCTATGGTCGGAGGTGAGTTGAGGACAAAGAGGGCAGATCCTCTGACAAAATATCCAAAGGCCACTGTCTGGGTCTCTGCAGGGCTGCTAGGGACCAGGAGCTCTGTGTCAGGCAGTGGTCTGCCATGTGCCCAGCAAATGGGGAGCAAATGGAGAACTCTATCTCCTGAGGAGCCTCAAGGAGAATGCTTGTGTTGATAAGGAGTTATATAGAGTAGGGCTGATATCCCATTCTGGGTATGCAGAGGCTGGGCGAGTCTCCTTGGTAGGCCGCCTGCCCTGCAGTGTACCTTTTTGGCCAGAGCAACTGTAGATTACATCATGAGACTATTTGCTAGACCCCACCTTTTGACCTTCCAGCCCGCTCTTGCTTCCTCCAGCAATTTTTATCACATGCACAAAATAGGTGAAGCCCAAAGGACATGAGCCTGTTAGAAAGCTGACAGAAGAAGACACTGAGGGCTGCTTGAAGGCCTTGCAGTTATATGAGGCAAATATTGCACAGTATTTGTTTTGCTGGAAGTTTTGCTAAGAATCTACTTCTTTCTTTTTTTTTTTTTTTGCGGTACTAGGCGTTGAACCCAGGGCCTGGACCACTGAGCTGCACCCCCAGCCCATTTTGTAGATTTTATTATTTTCTGAGACAGGGTCTCGCTGTTATACTGACTGTCTCTGGTCTTGAACTTGCGATCCTCCTGCCTCCTCCTCCCCAGCCGCTGGGATTACAGGCGTGCGCCACCACGCCCGGCTAGAATCTACTTATTTCAAGAAGTATCTTGCCAGGTGGGGTGGCGCACACCTATAGTCCCAGCACTCAGGAGGTGGGGGCAGGAGGATGGGAAGTTCAAGGCCAGCTTGGGCTACATAGTGAGCCCTTGTCTCAACAACAAAAACAACAAAAGCAACCCTGTATCTGATCTCCAGCACTGCAACAAAACCAAATAAACAAGCCCAAAAAATGAAATCCCCTTCAAACAGGGGACCCCACCATCTCCCTCTAATTTTTGTTATCTTCTCTTTCAAGAAAATCTCCAGTTTAATTCAGCCAATGTTTCCCAAGCAAAGCACCGTGCCTTGCCAGCTCTCAGGAATTCAGTTTAATTTGGGTGCCCTCTGGGACTGTGACAGTCTAAGGGGGAAGGGAGGCCAGACATTTACCTAATGATGTAAATGAGGGATGCTTATATTGAAAATGAATCTCATTTGTACGAATGCCAGTGAGCTCCTTATTACTTGTCCTCAGCGGGGAAAACTTATTAATGCCCTCTGGAAAATACCAGCTAAGTCGAGGAAGCAATGAGGATGGAATATTATTTGGACTCTTCTTTGTCATGTCTACTACCAAGGCGCTCTGTGGGCATTTTCTCCACGAATAGAAATCCAGAGGTTTGGGGATCTTGTACATGAAGGAAAGGTGCCAGACAGTACAATCTCCTTCCCCATTAAATAGTACAACAAATTCCAGTGTCCTGGCTGACACCTTCTTCTCTCAGAACAAGGTTGACTCATTCTCTCAAGTTTATTTGCCAGAAGGAAAGCCAAAAAAGGAAGGAGCCATAATTTACCACACATATTATCCAGAAATTGTATTTATTACAAAAAAGAAAATCTGATTTTTTTCTGCACCTGAATCCTCTATTCTAGTTGGGGCTCTGGGTTGCTGCTGAGAAAGGAACTATCTTTATTTAGTAGTTATCAGTAGAATGAATCTTGTTTACATATTGTAACTGGTGTACAAAACTCAGCTGCAATCTGAGCAGTGATTGAAAGTAGATTTCTCTGAAGGCATACATCCAAAACTGCAAGATATGCAGTTTGATTTTTTTCAATTTTTCAATTTTTCAATTTTTCATTTTTTTAGACAGGGTCTTATTATGTAGCCCCTAGCTGTCCTGGAACTCACTGTATAATTCAGGCTGGCCTTCAATTTGCAGCAATTCTCCTGCCTCAGCCTTCTGAGTGCTGGGATTACAGGTGTGAGCCACCATGCTGATTTTAAAAAACTCTTTACATCTTTTGGATGTTTTGTTTTCTGTATGCTACCAAGTGATCAATGAGAGAGATGTTTTGTGGTGGATCATAGAAACTGGCCAGTTCAACAGTTATCACCTTCAGAGTGACCCAGCTCATTTGCCAGAAAAACATGTTAGGAAAAACAGGTGGCAGTGGATTAATCATTGTTAGCCAGTGAAAATGGCTGACTTATCTCTGGCGTGGTGAGAAAGTTCAGCTTTAGGACCTTGAACTGTGCATCCGTTGACCAGGCAGCTGGAGCCTGGATCTCGGGAAGGGCTAGACGTTTTGTCCACAGGAAAATACCTAAGGGCATTTGCTTAATTGCAAACAGTTAAGCACTCACTGCTCACTCTCTTCCTCCTGCCACCCCAGGGTCTGCCTTCTACCAGAATCAAATGAAGCTCCAGAACCATTGTGGGAATTACAAACTGCCTTTCTTTTCCCTCTCCCTCTCCTCCCTTTTCCTCAAACCCCCTTCCCCCCAAAAGCTATTGTTCACACCAGGAAATATCCTGTTTCCACAAACAATTAACCAGTTCCCTCACAAACAGATGGTACTCTTCTCCCATTCCCTAACTATCCTTTGATGGTGCCAGACCCCTCTAGCAACTAGGAAATGTTCTTGCTGTCAAAAGTGAGCCTTCCTGTTAGGAGTTGAACTTGCTGGGCAGTGCAGTACAGAGCAGAGGCAGTGGCAGGGGAAGGAAGCTTTCAAAAATGCAGTTGGAATTGCTTTCATGATTTCTTTCTCAGCATTCTTGTTATTAATGTATAAACATGTTACTGATTTTTGTAGGTTAATTTTGTGTTCTGCAACTTTTGTTGTTAGGTGCCGTTGAGTTGTGTCCGACTCATAGCGACCCTCATAGGGTTTTCAATGGCTGACTGTTTCGGGATTGCCTTGGGAGTGGATTGCCATGTCCTTCTCCCATTTTTGGGGTGATGGGAATCGAACTTGGGACCTCAGAGACTGCAAAGCAGTGCTCTACCAAATGAGCTAAATCCCATGCAGTAACTGGAACATACCCAGTGACACGGGGTCAGTAAGACCCGTTCCCTTTTTAATGATGTAAAAGTATTCCTTTTTGTTGCAAGTGCCTTCGTGTTTTAATTTAAACCTTTCCTAAAATATTTTGTCTGTTTCCATCTGAAAATATATATTTATTAACATTTTATAAATAAAATTAAAACTCTTGTATTATAATTTATTAAATTGACAGTAAAACAAAAGTCACTTCTTGATATTTTTAACTGCAACTTTATTAAATTATAGAACAAAATAAAAGACAAAATATAAAGCCATTTGTAACAAAAAGAAATACCTATACATTCTTGAAAAGGATATGGGTCTTACTAACCCCATGTCAACTGGTTATGTTCCACGTGAGGTACGTCACCAGTTAAGTGCTAAATTGGCGTATCAGTTTTGATAGTCTTCTGGTGCAGTCTTTAGGCTTTTCTACATATATATGTTAATCCAAATAAAATATTTTTTAAAATGCACTTTTCTGACACAACTGGGAAAGGCTTGTTTTCCCCTTTGAACTGGTTTGTACCCCAGTAGCAAAAAAAGGCCTATTGGGAGATAGAAGGGATGTGCAATTTGAGCTAAAGTTTCAGTTCCCAACTGAGGTTCCCTCTTGCTTCAGCCCAAATTCTTCAGAAGAGCTGAGAACAATTAAAGGAGGGGAGGACCAGGTGCTATGGTACTTGCTTGTAATTTCAGTGTCTCAGGAGGCTGAGGCAGGAGGATCTTCAGTTTCAGGCCAGAGGCTGCCTGTGCAATGTACTAAGACCCTGTCTCAAAATAAAGTAAATAAATAAAATAGGGGCTGGGCATGCAGCTCAGTGATAGAACACTTGCCTAGCTTGAGCAAGGCCCTAGGTTCAACCCCCCAGGGCTGCAAAAAATAAATAATTTTCTTTTTTATGGTACTTGGGGATTGAACCCCGGGCCTTGTACATACACTGCAAGAGCTCTACCACTGCATTGCACCCACAGCCCATTTTTATTTCTTATCTTGACACAGGGTCTCACTAAGTTATGTAGGCTGCCTCTGGCCTCAAACCTTCCTACCTCCACCTCCCAAGTTGCTGGGATGACAGCCATAAGCCACTGCTCCTGGCTAATAAGTACATTTAAAAAAATTAAAAATTCAAAATTAAAAAGGGGCTAGGGTGCAGTTCAGAGGTGAGCAATTGACTAGCATGCACAGTCCCTGGTTTCAACCCCCAATCAAGTTACCAGTTGCTCAGCCATAGCTCATCCTGGTTGTGGGGAGGTGAGTGTAAGGCAGCAGATGCATCTCGTTTTTCCTTAGAAGACTCTTGGAAACATTCTCATTCCTCCATGAGGCAGCCCGGGAGCCAACCCCTCCCCTACCACCCTCCCCAGGAATTAAAAAAGAAAATAAAATCAATAAGATTAAAAGGCTCAGCAACCCAAACCAAGTCACTGGAGTTCTCTGAGTTTTTAGTTTTGTGGACTGTAAATGATAGCTAGTGACCTACATCTCCTTTTGGCCTTCATATTCTGTGAGTAGTGGTGCTTGACTTTTGTTTGTTTGTTTGTTTGTTTTGAGACAGGGTCTCATCATGTAGCCCAGGCTGGTCTTGAACTCACCATCCTCCTGCCTCAGCCTTCCAAGTGCTGGGATTACAAATGTTTGCCACCATGCCTAGCTGGTGCCTGACTTTTGATTATCTAACAGAAGTAAATGATTATTGCCAGAAAGAAAAGATAAATGGGATCCAATTTTTAAAATTAAAATATTTTTACCTGGGTGCAATGGTACGTATTTTTAGTCCCAGCTACTCAGAAGGAGCTGGGATTTAGCTCAGTTGGTAGAGCACTGCTCTGCAGTCTCTGAGGTCCCGAGTTCGAGTCCCAGCACGGCAAAATGGGAGAAGGACATGGCAACCCACTCCCAAGGCAATCCCGAAACAGCCATTGAAAACTCAATGAAGGTGGCCATGAGTCAGACTCGACTAGAGGGCACCTAACAACAACTCAGAAGGATGAGGAACTTGAACCCAGGAGGTCAAGATCAGTCTGGGCAACATAGCGAGATCCTATCTCTTAAGGAAAAAAACAATTTTTTTCAAAAGTAATATATTCAGATGGTTTTAAGAAAAGGTCACAGAGTTTGAAAGAGTACCTAAGGAAGTCAGTCTTCCTCCTACCACCAGACACCTTCTAAACACCAAGACTGCCAATCCCAGCTGATACCTGAGGGGTGTCATGAGTTAGAGAGACACCCACAAGTCTCTAGCAAAAGTCAGTTCCCCCTCTTGAATCTGGCCACTTTCCAAATGGGAGTCGTGTCCTCCACTCTGCGTTTTTTTGTCTTCCAGCTCAGTCCTCATCATCCTTCCATCAATTCCTTTAACCATTTGGAAAATTTCATCCCAAACCAAACACCCATGTCGTATGCTTGGATTTATTCCTTTTCCCAGAGCCCAGCTGGAGGAGCTAATTAGGAAATTAGTTATTTTGGGCCTTTTTAACCCACACCCTATGTCCTTGAGAGTCCCCACATACGGGCCATGATGCTGGGAAGGGAAGAGGTGAGGCCCAGACTTGTCATGAAAACAGTGAAGCTAGTGAGGCTCTGCTTGCCCTGGAACTAGAAGGTGTCGGTGACTGTGTGTAACTATTTTTAGATATGAAAACACAGCAGGGCTCTGTTAGGAAGTAAACAGCCTGCCTGGCCTCACTCCCCAGTCCTGACAGTGCCTGATCTGGCTGGAGAAAGGGGAAGCAAGGCAGGGACAGTCTAGCCTGCCTCCCTCCTGCAGGGTAGAAAGGGAAAGCAGTGCTTGTTTTATTTTTATAAATTTAAAGATCTTCACTTTAGTAGGCTTGGCGTGGAAAGAGAAGGGGTCATGGTGAGTCCAGGGGATCTCTGCAGCCATGAATTCCAGAGAGCAGGATGCCAGTTGCTCCTTCCTGCAACCCCATGTGACTTCACTGTCCCTGTTCTATTGGAAGGTTGCCATGACCTTTAAATCGTCAAATCTACTGATTAGCATTTTTATTCATCCTTGTTGTTGTTGTTAGGTGCCGAGTTGTTATCCAACTCATAGCAACCCTCATAGGGTTTTCAATTGCTGACTGTTTCGGGATTGCCTTGAGAGTGGATTGCCAGGCCCTTCTCCCATTTTTGCGGTGCTGGGAATTGAACTTGGGACTTCAGAGACTGCAGCGCAGCACTCTACCAACTGAGCTAAATCCCAGCCCTTATTCATCCTTATTTCTCCCTAATCATCTAACCATACCTGACATCTTTGACAGTTAAGTACCTTGAAATTCTGTGTTCAAGGTTGCTCTGGCAAGCTCAACTCTTCCTTCTTCTCTTCCTCCTCTAGTCAGTGTGATATGAGACCCCAGTGGGAAAATACCTGGATGTCCCGTACATTCCCCACACCCCTGACTTCCTTCCAGACCTGTTCATCACTTAGACTTCCCTGCTTTGTAAATGAGTCCTGTACCCCTCTGCCATCCTGCAGGCACTGAGCCTGGCATCCTTACCTTGGCACCTCTTTGTGCCCCACCATTCATCAGGATCTGTCCATGTATTTATTTATTTATTTATTTATTTATTTATTTTTATTTTATTTTATTTATTTTTTTTTTTTGAGGTACTGGGGGTTGAACCCAGGGCCTCAAGCATTGCATGCTCTGCAAGTGCTGAACCACTGAGCTGCATTCCCCAGCCCAGTTTTTTATTTTTTGATACAGGGTCTCACTAAGTTACACAGACCACCTCTGGTTTCGAACTTGTGATCCTCCTGCCTCCACCTCCCGAGCCGCTGCGATTACAGGCATGCGCCACTGCGTCCGGCTTAGGATCTGTCCATGTATTTCTTACTCTTGATGTTCCTGGCCAGTCCTGCCTAGATACCCAGTTCTCTCATCACCAAATGACTCTCCTCCTTGCTCCCCACCTCAAGCCATCCTACCAAGGGCAAGAGAGTATTCTTACGATACAGTTCTTTTCACTTGTCACCTGGAAAACATTCAGTGGCTCCCCATCACCCAGAAAATGAAATTCAAGTTCACACACATCAAATCCCAACATATCTTTCCAGTCTTGTGCCCCACAGTCTTTCATGGTCCCCACACCCCAGATATGCTAGATGGGCTTGGATTTCCCAAACATGCCTTGGTTTCCTCTTCTCACCTGGAATATCATTTTCTCTATATCTGCATGTCCAAATTCTAACCATATTTCAAGGTTAAGCTAATAAAGCCTCACCTCACTGACCCCTACCCCTCATTAGTGGTGAAGGATCTCTCTGATTTGAATTCCCCGGAACTTAACTGCTCCTATCTTAGGACTCTTACTTGTCACATTCAAGTCCTGCATTACAGTTGGTTTGCTTAGTTTGTGATCCTTTTCTTTCAATTCTGAGTCCTGACAGCAAATAAAGCATCCCTTCCACCCTCCAGTACTGAGCTCTGCTCACACTTCAGATGCACGGGATGGTAGGTTGCTTAGATAGCTGAAGAGGTATCCTCATCCCTGACACATAGCCCTTTGCATTGTGATTGTGCCTCTCTTCTCATCAAGATGTGAGTTTGTGTCCCTAGCCTTTGAATCCAAGTTTGATGTTGTGACTTACCTTGGCTAGTAGAACATTAGCAAATGTGATGCGAATTAAGGAAAGCCTTTACTTACTAGGGCTTGCCCTCTTTGCGCTCTGGTGGGAACTCTGAACCACAATGGGGAGTCTACTTAAGATACATTGCTGCCAGCTGTGGTGGTGCATGCCTGGAATCCCAGCCCTTGGAAAGCTGAAGCAGGAGGATCAATGTGAATTCAAAGCCAGTCTGCTCTACGTAGCAAGTTCTAGGTCAGCTCGACCTACACAGAGGGACTCTGTCTCAAAAAAAAAAAAAAAAAAAAAAAAGAAAAGAAAAGAAAAGAAAGAAAGAAAAAGAAAAATAATAAAAAATAATTTAAAAAGATATATTGCTATAACTGAGAGCCAGCCCCAACTGCCAGACACATGAGTGAGGGCATCTTGGACTATCCAAGCCCAGTCCATCTGCCAGATATTTGCAGCCACACAAGAGATTCCAGGAGAATCCAGCAAAGGAACTGCCTAACTGAGTCCAACCCAGATTTCCCACCTACAGATTTTTGAACAGATTGGTTTGTTGTTTTAAAATACTAAATTTTAGAGTGGTTTCCTATGTGGTAACTGAAATATTCACTAGATGCTGGAGTTAACCAAAAGTTAAATAATAGCTAGCAGTCACTGAAAATTTACTGTGTACCAAATAGTTTTGGCAAATTACATGGATAAATTCATTTCATTCTCATTTAAAACTTCTGAGGTATCTGGACTCTGTGGCACATGCCTGTAATCCCAGTGACTTAGGAGGCTGAGAGGAGGATCTCAGGTTCAAGGCCAGAGGCAGCCTGCATTATTCAGTGAGACCCTGCCTCCAAATTTAAATAAAATGGGGAACCGTAGGGTATAGCTCAATGGTAGAACACTTGCCTAGCATGTGCAGGTCCTGGATTCAATGCTTAGTACTCAAAAAATAAATTAAAAAAAAAATCCTAAGGTAGATTCTGTTATTGTCCCCATTTTATAGGTGATGAAAGTAAGGTACAGAGACAATAAATAATTTGCTCTAAGTCATCTTTGCTGGATATGAACCCTAGCAATCCAGTTCCAGAAGACACACTGTAAACCACTATGCCATGTTTCCTCTGCTTATCCAGAATGAAGGAACACTAGCTTATTGATTTTCTGCATCTAAAACACCCATCCCCACCTACAAATTTAATTAATATAAATTCATGGTCCGATTCCCCAGCCTGAGCTTCTAACCTTCCATGCCTTCTTGGTTCTACCTCAAGCTCTGGGCCCCTGCTGGGCTATGTGGAGAACTGATTTACAGACCTGTGAATTTCCACTTTTCCACAATCCCTTTGACCTGTCTCTTTCCTTTAACCTTTGCCAGGTGCTGGTTCAAATGGTGTTGCTCTCATCTGGAAAGGAAATGCTTGGGCTTGGCATGTCAGTATTGCCCTTTGGCTAGGTATCCCAGTTTGACCACGCAGTAAGGGTGATTTTTCACTCAGGATCTTTGGCTTTCCACTCCTTTTGAGGTAGTCAAAATGAGAAAATGGATGTGAAATGGCTTTTAAAATTTAAGAGGGAGACAAAAATTACTTGAATGAAACAATGATTACTATGTATTCAAATTTCAACAGAGATGTATTTGAACTTTCCTACATGGGCAAAACACCATGCTGGGCACCAGGCCACTGAGGTCAATGGGACATGACTCTTGCTCCAAGGAGCTCCAGTTCTATGATGAGTGCAGGGAAGTGACATGGAGGCAATAAAGTGGAGTTCAGTGTGTGAACCTCCATCATAGAACTCTGACCAATGCACTCAGGGAGCAGCGAGAACAAGCTATCATTTTGCTCAGGGAAAGGTGGACAGAGTGATATTTGGGTTGGATTTTACAGTATAAGTGAGGTGTCACCAGATGAAGAAGGGAGGAAAAGGGAAAAGGAAGCAGACAGAGGAAGGAAGGGAGGGGAGAGCACAGGCTGAGGGCTGAGCGGCTAGAATGGCCTGATTAGAGAACAGCACATGGTCAGGGGTGTCTGGAGTGTGGGGCATCAGGATGGTGTGTGGGCTGAACCCAGGTTGTGAGCCATCCAACACGCAGAGTAGGAATCTCTAAAAATTTATAAGAGGCAGTTGGCAAGAAAAATCTATAGGAAAGGAGGTAGGAAGGTGAGAATTTGCTTACATTAAACCTCTGCTCTGGAAGTTAGACATGAAGTCCATGGCTAAGCTGATGTACATTAGGAGAGGCCAGCTGACATCTCCTAGGATACTTGGAGATGGTTTTTTGATGAATTCACCACAGTCCAAGGAAGGAACGGAATCAGAAACCAGATGCATCTGCTCATAAAGAGAGAGTGTCTCCCAAAGATCTTCATTTACCAAAGTAATATCTGAAGACCAATCCATTCACTCACAGTGACTATCAAACCAAAAGCAATTATCAGAATGCCCATTAGTTCATTTACTAGAAGAGATAAAAGTGACATGTCCATTTTCTTCCTATGACCAGGACATGTAGACAACTGGCCTACAGAACTGGGAGTCAGAAGTATCAGTAGGTCATGAGGTGGCTTTGATAGGGCCGGGTGCCTCCACCCACATGGCTCAGGTGCCTCCATGACTACACATGGAAAGGCCTTGGGCCAGGGCCTCTGCTCTGTACAGGGCTGTATTGTCACTGCTGGGACAGGCTCTCTAATGCTCCTTTTCCATGCTTTGTGATGGGCACATATATCTTAGAGTTTCTGGTAAGGACCTTCTGGCAGGCTTGGAACTGAACTATCTCTAGAGCTTTTTCCACCTTGTCTGCATATTGTAATCACCTAGGGAAAGTTAAAAGCTGCTAATGTCTGAGCCTCGTGCCCAGAGTTTCTAACTGATCTGAGATACAGTCTGGGTATGTTGGGGTTTATCCTACTCAGGTGATTGCGATGTGTGATTTCAAGGTGGATGGCCTGTGGGAAGGGCAACTGTCCGCTCTTGTCCATTGAGTGTTCATTTTGGTTCTAGAGGGTCACATAACATGGATCAGATACCAAATACTTCTCAAGCATTACCTTGTTTTCATTTAAAAAACAGACTCACCAGGTAATAATAATAATAATAATAATAATAATAATAATAATAATAATAGCAGTGGCCCAGGGAAAAGGAGTGAGGTACAATTCTATAGAGAACAGAGTTCAATCCCAGCTCCATCTTATACGAACCAGGTAACTTTGGAAAAGTTATCTTATCTCTCTGAATTTTTGTTTCCTCACCTATAAAATGAGAATATCTGCCTCTCAAGATTGTTGTGAGGATTCAATGAGGCAACAGCTGGAAAACACTTGGTCCAGAGGTGTTTCCACTCTCCTAGCTTCTCTTTTTCAGTCCAGAGTGTTTTCACCATTATGCCATGGAACTTCTTGGCTTCTCCTTTTCAATGGGAGATGTAGGAGAGACTGAAACATCATATTCCTTGGAAGTCCTCTTGGATGGGTGAGCTCCCCATCATATTCTGGCCCACACACACAAAGTCAAGGAACATGAGAGACAGTGGGAAGTGCTAGGTATTGAACCCAGGGCCTCACCCATGCTAGAGCAAATGCTCTATCACTGAGCTGCACGCCAGCCCCTTTTCTAGTTTTTATTTTGAGACAAGGCCTTGCTAGCTTGCTCAGGCTGCCTCTGGCCTCGAACCTGCCATCCTCCTGCCTCAGCCTCCAGAGTAGCTAGGATTACAGGTGTGTACCACAGCTCCTGGCACTTAGCATTTTAAAAAATACTTTATTGAGATTTAAGTTGCATATTATATTATTCATCCATTTAAAGTATATTATTCTATGAGTATTAGTACATTCACAGAGTTGTGCAGATGTTACTAAGTATATCCTTTTGTGTTTTTTTTTTTTTTTTTTTTTTGTGGTACTGGGGGTTGAACCCAGGGCCTCGCGCCTGCATGCTCTGCAAGTGCTGGACCACTGAGCTGTACCCTCAGCACATTTTTTTTTTTTTAACTTTTTGAGACAGGGTCTCGCTAAGTTACACAGACTGCCTCTGGTCTTGAACTTGTGATCCTCCTGCCTCTGCCTCCCAAGCCGCTGGGACTACAGGCATGCGCCACCGCACCTGGCATCCTTTTGTGTTTTTAATGATTTTTAAACATGTAAATATTTTACTAATTTAAATAAATAAGTACAACTAAACATATACACACACAACCATCACCTCTTCCATGAAGCCCTCCCAGACACCTACCAGTGATTAATGGCTCCCTGTTCTGTGCTCCATTTGTACGTCATAGCTATTGTCTCAATGATTTCTTTACAAAAATCACCACCACCACCAGTGGCCCAGACTTTGAGCTCTTTAAGGGAAAGGATGGAGGATATTCACATTTTGTGTACAAGTCTCATCACTGGCAGCAGAAACTGTAATTCAACCTTGCTGGCTCTGCAGTCTGAGGTGCCCTCTTCAGAGTCCTAGCTGTCTCTGTTCAGGTGCAGCTGAGATATTGACTTGTACCGCAGAAAAGAATTTCAGGATGAGTCAGAGTGAAACAAAGTTGTTGGGTCTATTGATTAAGTGAAAGAATAGACATGCTCAAAAAGGGAATGACGGTGGGCATTAGGAAAGGAATGCCCCTAAGTGCCTTGGCGGCAGCTGTGTATGTGACTTGGGGCCTTTGAGGCTACTTAATCTACAACTAAGTTTAGACAGGGAAAGGATGGGCTGGTGCACTTTTTTTTTTAATCCAAAGAATTCTGTCCTTGAAGAATCCTTGCTAAGTACATTGTGCAGGCTTACAGGGAGAGAGCCTGCAGCCATAGGCCTGTGGCATCTGATCCCGTCAGATCTTGGAAACTAAGCAGGTCAGGCCTGGTTAGTAATTGGATGGGAGACCGTCTGGGAACACCAGGTGCTATAGGCTTGGGAGAAGGACCCCGCAACCCACTCCCCCAAATCAATCTGCCATTGAAAACCCTATGAACAGCAGAGAAGCATTGACAATAGTTTCGCCTGTTGTATGCAGTGTCAATATGAGTCAGATACTGACTAGAGGGCACCTAACAACAACAACAGGTAGAGAAGGGAGTGCTGGGAGAGATAAAAACATTGACCAAAGGAATTTTGTTTGTGCATAGGTCATATGGAGGTTGGACTTAAGGTATGGTACATTAGGTATTTTAACAATCTCCTTTGTGATTTTTCTTTTCTTTCTTTCTTTTTTTTTTTTGTGGTACTGGAGGTTGAACCCAAGGCCTTGCACCTGCATGCTTTGCAAGTGCTTGACCACTGACCTGTGCCCCTAGCCCATTTTTTTTTTTTTTTAACTTTTTGAGACAGGGTCTCGCTAAGTTCTGCAGACTGCCTCTGGTCTCAAACTTGTGATCCTCCTGCCTCCACCTCCGCAGGCACTGAGATTACAGGCGTGCACCACCATGCCTGGCTCCTTTGTGATTTTTCTCAGAAAGGGAGTACAGTTCTGGTCAATTATGTTGAAACTCCTGGATGTCCGCCAGCAAGAGATATCAACCAAAACCGAGAGGGAGGGTCCTTTCCTTTCTCCTGTCCCCTCTATCACCTAACTAGCCAGCCTTCCTCAGTCTGGCATTCAAGAAGAGTCCAAGATGTGTCTGCTGAATGAGAGGAGGCCTCTTTGTTTCAAGATGGATGGGGTAAGGCAGGAAGTTCAGCCTTGCAGCCTAGACAGGACAGAGGGCTACACAGCCTTCCTCACTGTCATCCTCATCTCTTTGCCAACCCATGCCTCCTCTTTCTTCATCCCATCCCGCCCCCACTCCCTCTCCACCGCTATCCCATTCCCGTCCTAACCTCCATGCCCTCCTCGACACCATCCCTAAACCCATCCCTATTTTGACCTACATCTATCTGTTTCTTAGATATACCCATTTTTTGAAATGAAGAGACATGTTGCTGACTTCTTGGGATACACAGTAGGATTTTTGTGGGGTCAGAAACAGCCTCTTCAACTGCATGTCCCTCACTCCACTGTGGCTTTACTATAAAGACAATTTTATTGACTATCAGGATTATTACTATTGAATTAACAGTGGCCCAACACATGGCAGGGGCTGGAAAATACTTGCTGAGTAAATAAAGGACACATGAGCTTTTTGGTCAACTGAATGGAGTCACAGGACCCAGAAATGAGGAAGAATGCTACAGAAGCTTCCAGCTTCTACTGCAGAGCCTGAGTGGGGCAAACCTGGTAAATCATTATCCATAAGCCAAGGGTTAGTGTGAGAACAAAGGCTCTACCAGGAGACTAAGCCAGACTTCAGGGCAGAAACAAACCTGTAGAACCCCTAGGGAGCACACACTGATGGTGGGGTGTTTGAGGCCCTTCTCATGGAGTCTGTCCATCTAAGGGTACTCAGAGGGTCCACAATTCCCAAGGTTTCCTCCTGCAGGATTCAACATAGAACTTCAAGATCATGACCCTTTGAATCTCTCTGGGCTGCACTGTTTCTTTCTTGAAGCTGAAAAAACATGTTCTCAGTGAAGACTTGCAACAAGGCTGCCTGAGGGTCTTTTCCTGAGTTCCAAGTACACACGCTCCCTCAGGGTGCTCAGGCTGTGCCCTCTGTCCTCCACAGGGAGAAATATTGCGCACTCCTGGGTCAGCAGGTCAGCCACAGCAGCAGGCCTCACACCTAGACCTCAGCTTGGGGCCTTGTCCCCATCTCGGACTCTGAACAACCAGCCGCGGCTCTTGTTGTCGGAGCATGACAGAGCATTTCCAGCCACCATGGCACAAATTTCCTTAAACAAGAAAACTCAAGAAAGTCAAAATAAGATATTTATCTGGGCTGGTGGTAACAAGAGGCTGACTCTTCTGGCTGAGATGCAAAATGGACATAATCCGCAACCTGAGGCTGTGCCCTCAGCCCTCCTGCAACGAAGCTCGCTCCTCCACATCCTACCGAGGTTCTCCAACAGAGAATGTGGCACTTATGCCTTTACTTTTTATCTAAAAGTCCCTTGGCCAGAACTTAGTTCCTTTCTGGTTGAACTGGGGAACTGGGCAGTTGGCAAGGGAGAGTCATGGGATTCCAGGTCTAAGCCCCACGTTTGTGAACTTCCTCTGGTCACAAGCTGAATTGGACCAAATCTCTTCCTTGAACTCCCTTCTTGCCAGGTCCTGTTAATTTCCACCCTCTAGGGCTGGGTTATCTGCAGCTATAGCACCCTGACTTCCAATCCCACCTGATCTTGGAAGCTAAGCAGGGTCGGCCTGGTTAGTCCTTTGATGGGAGACTGCCTGGGAATACCAGGTGCTGCAGGGAGAAGGATCTGGCGATCCACTCCTGAAACAATCCACCATTGACAACCCTATGAAGGGCAGAGAAACACTGACAATAGTGCTGGGCATGGCACAGTGTCAGGGAGTGTTTCATTCCATTGTACTTAGGGTTGCTCTGAGTTGGAACCGACTTGATGACACCTAACAACAACAAGAAGGCTGGGTCAGTAGTCTGGGTATCCCCCCTGTTCATCATCTCATGGCTCCAGAAAACACTGACAGAGGCAGGTAAGCTCCAGAAGTGGAGGTGTGGACTCCGCGTGCCACGGGAAGCTTGGTCTTTGAGTCCTATCTCCTCCCTGCTTTACTCCCGCCCCCAAACCCTTTCCTGGAGGACATCCCAGGTCTTATTTCCACTCGTCCAAAGTTCACCCCCCGAAGGGCAGCAGCCCTGGAGGCTGTTGCCCTGAGCAGGCCAGAAAGGTCCCCACTGGCAGGCACTTGGCTCATGTGCAGGTTCGTGTCCGCTTGGGCAGCTCCCACCCTGGCTGCCTGGGCTCTGGGGCTTTTTGGTTCTTATCAGTGATATTCTTATCAACTATGCTGGCTGCTGCAGAGTGACAGAGGCCACTGGCATCGTGGCCCTGGGAACAAATGGCCTTCCATCATTCTACCCACAAAATACCCTGAGCAACTCAGTTGCTGTCACTTGACCATCCTTCCCCTCATAAGAGCACATTTCCAAGTGAATGAGTGAATGAGTAAATAAGTAAGTAAGTAAGCAAACAAATAAAAGCATATGCAGCATTGCCTATGTAAAGGGCAGGGACTTGGAAGAGGACTATATGGCAGTAGAGACAGATGACAAGGTAACAGGATGAACATTTTTATTCAGACAGTGAGAGAGAGACAAAAAGAAATCTTTCCAGAGATATATGTCTCCCCCAAGAGACAACAGGGATTGTCTTCTCAAATGAGACAGCCTCTGCAAGTCCAAGGCTTCTCCAGCCCAGGACAGAGGAGGACACTAGAATTGAGTGACAGGGGATATAAACCCTGAGGAAGCCCAGCCATCCCTCTTGGACCTCAGCAGAAATGGCAGAAGCTGGCATAGCAAGAAAACAGGAAGGAAGAGGAGGCAGAAGAAAGGGAGCAGGACAGTACCCGGATTACAGGGAAAGAACACAGAGAAGCACCTTCCCAAGACCTGAGACTAGGATGGGCCTAGTGTGGCCCCTGCCCTGGGCTTGACAGAACAGTTGGTTTCTAGAGGCCCTATCTTTATGTTCAAGACCTATAGCAGAAGAAAGACTGGAGAAGCCCAAATGAACTTCTGAATGCGTTTAAGGCCACCCTAAGTGTCACTTAAAAATGGTTAAAATGGCTGGGTTTGGTGATGCACACCTGTAATCCCACCAATTTGGGAAGGTGGAGGCAGGAATACTGAGAGTTTGAGGCCAGAGGGAGCCTCTGTAATTTAACAAGATCCTGTCTCAAAATAAAATGACTTTTTAAATTGGCTGGGGATATAGCCCAGTGGTAGAGCACTTGCAAAAGTATGTGTAAGGCCCTGGACTCAGCTCCCAAATAACTTTAAAAAAGGGGGGGGGGAGTAAAATGGAAATTTTATCTTATGTATATTTCATATAGGCTGGGATTTAGCTCAGTTGGTAGAGTGCTGCTCTGCAGTCTCTGAGGTCCCAAGTTCAATTCCCAGCAACACAAAAATGGTAGAAGGACATGGTAATGCACCCCTGAGGCAATCTCAAAACAATCAGCCATCGAAAACTCTATAAGGATTGCTATGAGTCGGATTCAACTTAATGGCACCTAACAACAACAACAACAATATTTCATATAATGAAGAAAAAATATAGTCACTTTGGAAAACAGTCTGGAATTACTCAAAAGAATAAACATAGGGCTGAGTGTGGTACAACACACCTATAATCCCAGCACTTTGGAGGTTGAGGCAAGAGGACTCTGAGGCCAGCTTGAGCTACATAGAGAGATTCTGTCTCAAAAAAGAAAAAAAGAAAGAAAGAAAAAAAAAAAAGCTTACACGTAGAAATACCATATAACCCAGAAATTCCACTCTGAGCTATATATCCAAGAGAAAGGAAAACATGTTCATCCCAAAAGTAAAAACAACTCAAATGCCCATTGACTAATGAATGAATACACTTAGTGTAGTAAATCCATATGTGTTAATCAGCTTTCTATTACTACAACCAAATGACTGAGGTCATTAACTTATAAAGAGAAAAGGTTTACTTTGGTTCATAGTTTGGGAGGTTCTAGTCTGTGGTCAATCAGTCATGTTGATTTGGGCCTGAAGTGAAGCAGTACATCATGGCAGGAATGTGAAACAGAGCAAACACAATTACATCACAAGCCAGGGATTTTTTAAATGGGCTGCAAAGGGAGCAAAAAAAAGAAAGGAAAGGACCAAGGTCCCACAATCCCCTTCAAGGGCATAGCCCCAAGACCCAAGAGCCTCCTACAGGGCTCCACCTTTCAAAGTTTCCACTACTTCTCAGTAGTGCCATGTTAAGGACCAAGCCTTTAACACATGGGACTTAAGGGGGCAATTCAGATCTACACTCTAGCACCAAACAATGGAATATTACTTAGTCATAAAGGAATGAAGTCCTGATATATGCTACAACATGGAGGCACCTCAAAAACATGCTAAGGGGTCGGTTTTTGTGGCACACACCTGTAATGCTAGCACTCAGAAGGCTGAATCGGGAGGATTGACATGAGTTTGAGACCAGCTTGGTATACATAGCAAGTTCTAGGTCAGCCAGAGCTAAACAGCAAGATCCTGTCTCAAAACACCTCTTCCCAAAATAAAACATGCTAAGTGAAAGAAGTCAATCACAAAAGACCACATTATTCTATGATTCTCTTCATATGAAATGTCTAGAACATAGGCAAATCCAGAGTAACCAAGTAGATTAGAGGCTATCTAGAACTGGTGAGGGGGTGGGGAGAAATGGGGAGTGGCTGCTAATAAGTCTGAGGCTTCTTTCTGAGACAATGAAAATGTCCTGGAAATAGTGGCAATAGTTGTACTAATTTGTGACTATGTGAAAAAACATAAATTGTATCCTTTAATATATTGAATTTTAGCTGGGCATGGTGGAGCACACCTGTAATCCCAGTGACTCAGGAGGCTGAGGCAGAAGGATCACAGGTTCAAGGCCAGAGGCAGCCTGCACAATTTAACGAGACCCTATCTCAAAATCAAAATATAGAAAAGGGTCTGGAGGAGTGGCTCAGTGGTGGAGCATTTGCCCAGCATGCATAAGGCCCTGTTCAACCCCCTAGTACTGCAAAAAAAAAAAAAAAAAAAAAAGTGAATTTTATGGCATGTGAATTATAGCTCGCGTGTAAAAATATGGGGAAAAAACTTGGAAAACACAGGAGTCATCAGAGGACAAGCTTGTTCATCACTCCAGACCCCTGGCTGGGCCATTTCTTTCCTCCCTGGGGCAGGAACTCTGCACAGCCAGATCAACAAAGCCCAGCATCTCTCTTCCAGGCACCACAAGGTCAGGGTGCTCTTGGCAGGGAGGAGGAGGCATGGGAGGGCAGCAGAAGAGAGGACCTTGGAGGGGACCACAGGGTTGGGGGGAAGGAGAAGAGGGAACTGGGTGGTATTCCGCCCAGTGCCCAGTTCCTACCCTGGGCCTGGGGCCCCATGGCCAGATTGCCTACCCCAGGGCCCACCTAGTTGTGAGAGAAACCCCCATGGGAGAAGGCAGGGAGGTTGGGGGCACAGGCAGCAGCCTGGGGCAGGTAAGCCAGGGGGTTGACCTCACAGGTCCCAGCATCCTGGTCCTCCCGGAAGTAGATGGAGTCCACAGAGTAGAAGGAGGGGTCCTCGTCAAAGAAGTTGTAGGGTCGGAGGAAGAAGCCCACCCCGTTCCCCATAGTCACTGTGTTGGGAATGTCCTCTGAATGTGGGGTGTGCAGAAACCCAGCTGTCACCTAGGCCACCAAGTCCTAGCAGGAGAAAGAAAGAGGATCCTGAGGTCTGGCTTGTAAGGGTGGTGCCTCATCTCCTACAGTGGCTTTGCAGGGAAGGCTTCAGCTCACCAGCCCATACTTCCTTAATATCTCAGGAAAAATGTGACCTCATAAAGCTTTTGCCTTAACAGGTCTAAAGACCCTGGAAGAATCTGGTTGGGGAGACCATGAAGTGGCTCATGCTTGGTCCCCCTGCCTCCTCCTAGTCCTCCCCACCTCCTCCTTTGCCTCACATTCAACTGACCTGCCCTGCAATACTCTCATTGTTGATGAAGTCAGTAAAATCCACAGTAGGTGTCCAAGGGTCATTCAAATTGTAGATGCTGGTGCTACTGGGCTCTTCCTCCTTCCTCTGGGTCACAGCTAGATGATATCTGCAGGCAATTTTGATTAGACATATAGGTCATCAACCTGTCCTATTGCCTGAAGCTACACTAAAGTGGGAATACAAAGAGGAAATGAACACAAAGTGCTGATGCATTTATTCTCTTTATCATTCTCGGCTCAGTTCTCATTCTCTCCCAACCCTGTGGAGTTTCTGCATTTGCTGAATATCCTGTACCTCAAGCATTACCTGCTCCATAATTTAGACTTTACATAGGAATGTCACTCATCCATCCTTCCATATCAAAGTCTGATGTTGAGCCTTGGGCCTTGGATCCATATATATACATGGACATGGCCTGATTCCCATTGTAGGTCAAGTTCAGTATTTCAAATATCTGGATTTTTGGAAATATTACCTCCCGTCTGTGTTCCTTTCATTCTTTGTTTTTTAACTACAATTTTTTTTTTCTTTTGTGGTACTGGGGATTGAACCTGGGGCCTTATGCTTGCATGCTTTGCAAGTGCTATACTACTGAGATTCACCCTCAGCCTGCTTTTTTTCTTTCTTTCTTTCTTTTTCTTTTTTTTTTTTTTTTTTTTTTTTTTTTTTTTTTTTTTTTTTTTTTACTTTTTGAGACAGAGTCTCACTAAATTATGTGGACTGCCTCTGGTCTTGAACTTGTAATCCTCCTGCCTCTGCCTCCTGAGTTGCTGGGATTACAGGCATGTGCCACTGGGTGTGGCTCTAACTACAACCTTTATTGTGAACATTTTTAAACATACAGAAAAGTTTAAAGAAGAGCCAGGTGTGGTGGCTCACATCTGTAATTCCAGCAGTTTGGGAGGCAGAGGGCAGAGGATCACAGGTTCGAGGCCAGAGGGAGCCTGCTTAATTTAGCAAGACCCTGTCTCAAGATAAAAAGTCTTAAAAGGGGCTAGAAGGGAGCAGCTCAGTGGTAGAGCACTTGCAAAGTATGTGTGAGGCCCTGGGTTCAACCCTCTAGTACTGCAAAAAAAAAAAAAAAAAAAAGAAGAAGAAGAAGAAGAAGGAGAAAAAAGAAAGGAAGGAAAGAAGGAAAAGAAAGAGAAAAAAAAGAGAAAGAAGGTAGAAGAAAGAAATAAAAGAAAGATGAAAGAAAGAAAGGAAGGAAGGAAAGAGGAAGGAAGGAAGAAAGAGAGAGAGCAAGAAAAAGAAAAAAGATAGCTGGGTGCAGTGGCACACACTTGTGATCCCAGAAACTTTGGAGGTAGAGGCAGGAGGATCACAGGATCGTGGCCAGAGGCAGCCTGCATTATTTATCGAGACCTTGTCTCAAAATAAAAAGTGAAAAATGGGCTGAGGAGCCCAGCAGAGTAGCTAATGCCTGTAATCCCAGCCACTCAGGAGAAAGAGAAAGGAGGATTACAGGTTTGAGGCCAGAGGAAGCTTACATAACTTAGTGATATCCTGTCTCAAAATAAAAATTAAAAAATGGCCTGGGCGTGCAGCCCAGTGGTAAAGCACTTGCAAAGTATATACGAGGCCCTGGGTTTGACCCCCAAGTATAAAAAAAGAGCAAGTGGCTGGGCTTGGGAGGCAGAGACAGGAGGATCACAAGTTCGAGACCAGAGGCAGTCTGCGTAATTTAGTGAGACCCTGTCTCAAAAAAAAAAAAGGGCTGGTGGTGCAGCTCAGTGGTCTAGCACTTGGAAAGCATGCAGGTGCGAGGCTCTGGGTTCAACCCCCAGTACCGCAAAAAAAAAAAAAAAAAAAAAAAAAGCAAGTAACACTTATATACCCACAACCTAGAGTCTACCATTAACATTTTACTGGTTTTGCTTCAGTGTGTCATATCTTACTATCCATCCATCCATCTATCCAATAGATGTGATTTTGAGCAGCTAAAGATCCACAGGCGAAGACATGTGAGTGCACATGCGCCTGCAGGAACTAGAGCTATGTGGGGCCCTTTGTTCAGCCCCCCTCCCCAGCCCTGACAGCCACCCCAACTCACCTCCCCCAGCTCAGGGCTCTCTCCATGGAGCTGCTCTGGGGCAGCGGCTCCCCAGCAAAGCTGACAGTCTGGATGCGGTAGCCCCGAGGGTGACCCCACTTGTTGCTGCGGTTGCTGGCCAGGTACAAGTAGCGGGGGATGGCACCTCCCAGGGGGAAGGCAGCCTGCTCTTCTGTCTCCAGCAGCTT